>JAEMOT010000157.1:255897-270264 GCA_019297695.1 Apostasia ramifera
ATTTATTTTAATTTTAAATATTGCATATACTATTTATAAATAATAATTATATTTATATTATTAATAAATATTTAAATTATATGTATAATAATTAGTATATATATATTATATTGATTATATTAATTTTATTTAATTTACTATCAAAAAATATTAGTTAATATTATATAAAAAAATTAATAGTAATTAAGTCTTATTGGTTTAAATTTATATGCAATTAAATTTCTGTAGTTTTTAAATTAACTAAATTGATTTTATAAATTTTATTAATGTGTAAATAAGTCTTTTTTTTATTATTAATTAAGATATTCAATAGAAACTATTTTCTCTATTAATAGATTAATTTAGATATAATATTTATTTAAAAAATTTCTTAAATTTTTAAATTAATTAAATTAATTTATTAGTTATAAAAATAATTTTTATTAATTTTTTTTTATTAATGTCAAAGAACTTATTTGTATATTATCTTGTACTAAAAGAATTTAATTGTTAGTTATGTTATGTTATGTAAATAATTGAATAAAATTTTATTTTTAAATTTATAAAAATTTAAATAAGTTTTTTTAAAAAAATTAGCCTTTTAGTTTTTAAAAAAATAAATTTTTTAAGAGCGATTTTATAAAATGTA
This sequence comes from Apostasia ramifera, assembly GCA_019297695.1. Classification (NCBI taxonomy): domain Eukaryota; kingdom Viridiplantae; phylum Streptophyta; class Magnoliopsida; order Asparagales; family Orchidaceae; genus Apostasia; species Apostasia ramifera. Next base: position 256,526 of record JAEMOT010000157.1, read on the forward strand.
TTTTTGTTTTTAACAACAACAACAACAACCAAGCATTAATCCCACTAAGTAGGATCGGCTATATGAATCATTTATTTCATTGTGCTCTATCAGTTACCAAATTCTTATCTAAGTTAAGTAACTAAGATCACTCCTTATAGTTTCTTGCCATGTCTTCTTTGGTCTCCCTCTTCATTTTTGTACATGGGCAAAATCCAATAACTCAATTTTTCTAACTGGAGCTTCAATCGGCCTACGATTTAGATGTCCAAACCATCTAAGCTGACTTTCTCTAAGTTTATCCTTAATTGGTACAATACCAACTTTCTTTGGGATATACTCATTTCTCATTCTATCCTTTCGTGTATATCCACACATCCACCTTAACATCCTCATTTCTGTAACATTTATTTTATTTATATGTTTCTTCTTTGCAGGCCAGCATTCAGCACTATATATCATCGCTGGTTTTACTATAATTTTATAAAATTTACTTTTGATTTTGAATGGGATTTTTTTATCGTATTTTTGTTTTTAGCAGTGTAAAAAATATTTTTTCTCGGTGAAAAGCTCATGCCTTCTATCAAAAAATAATAATAAAATTTTACGCCTCTGCCATTTTTATAAATTGTTTTACGAAATTTTTATAAAATTACCCTAATACCCTCGTCTAGCTGATCGAAGCCACAGTCCGTCACGTTCGTCACCTAAATCCCCAATCGCGCGAGCCCCCATCTCGTTCTTATTCCCCGTTCGACGCCGCGAGAAACCCACGCGTAGGCTTGCGCCGATCTCCTCTGCTCTTCCTGACGACGACGCTGAGACTTGAAGGCTCGCTTCTCTCTCTTCCGCTCTTCTCAATGCCGCCTCTCCTATGCTCTTCGTCTCTCCTCCTTCCTCTCTGACACAGCGCTCGAAAACCTCCAGCCCCACCGAGTTTCTTCCACCTTACATGTATCCCGTCCATTGTCTTCTGCCTCACCTGAATCCTGTACCCTATCAAGCATCTTCTGCCTCGTATGTATCTTCTGCCTCATATGTAGCCCATCCAACTGCGTCTTCCACCCCACCGGCATCCCACCCATCCTACTCCCCCACCTCACCTGCGTATTTGATTTGTTTTGTTGATTCATTTTAGATGACGATAGATGAGCTGAAGAATCAAAGGGAGCACTCTAATTAGCCATCTATAGTCCTGTTATGGTACTGCTACAAGTTAGTAATAATAGTTATTGTTTTCTGTGATATTTTAGAGGTGATCATTATTGGTTTTCATTCTTGTAGGGATGGGAGGATGATAGTTAGGTTGTTGAAGTACTTGATGAACAAGCTTGGTCTGGAGGATGATCAGAGGTACTATTAAACATTGCTTTTCATTACCATTCTTTCAAGCATTAAAGCCATATTTTATCACTCAGTATGAAGCAATATGGGAATAGTTTATAAGATTATCTGTGTAAGGGTTCATGTTCATGCTTAATGTGATGTTTCTGATTTTGTTAGTTTTGTTATTATGGAAAGTAATCTTTTCTAAAACTCTATACAATTTTTAAATTTATATATGAAACACCAAAATTTTAATATTACATGTTGTTTATGTGTTAGTATTTTCAAACTTTAGCATATGAAACTAAATTTTGTCTTTTCATGCACACTTATATTTTTTCTTGTATTACAGTTGATTTCTTTTGCATTTTGTATATTATTTATAGTGAGTTCCTTTGATACTGTAAATTAATGTCTTACTGTAGCTAATCAAAATTATTTTTTTCTTAATGTGTTCACACCTTTATCTTTCCTGAAGGTGGAGGATAGTAGTAGTACTTTTTTATGAGTAGTAGTGCTAAAGAAGATAGTGATTAAATGGTTTTCTTGAATTGTGATCTAAAGTTGGAAATCAAAGAACGTTTGTGACGTCTTTGGCTTATCGGTAATCTGAATGCCCATTTAATCTTTCGAGCCACTGACAACCAGCGCGTCACAGAGGATGAACTATTAAATAATATTACTAGCTATAGCTCTAAGTAACATATTGTTAAAGCGGATATATCTGTTTCACTACAAATATTGCATAAAGAAGTAATAATGGCAGATTGGTTATAGCCCTTAGCTGTAAATTGTGGATTATCGCTCCTTGAACTCAAGTTAAGGCAAGGCCATAAACACAAACAAGAAATCTTGTTTAACATCCATTATCGTACTTTAAAGTTATGCATTACATTTTAGTTTAATTAACAATTCAAATTTCAAATTTTGTATACTGCTCGTACTTTAAACTCATAATCATCACAGAAGTCCTTACATTTGTGCCTTATAGCTCCATTCCTATGCATTGGCTTAACCATAACATCACTCATTTTATTGGAGTATTTTATAGCAAATTTTTTCACAAGCATTTCATTTGCATAATTAATAATTAATCTTGTAAGCTCAAATAGAAGCATGACAACATTTCAACTTTCTTGTCAACTTGATCAACTGAATTGGACTATAAAATATATTGCCAATTTTTGAAAAGACATATAGCAAGCTATCATTCATTTGTGAGCATCTATTCTTATTAAATTAAAGGATATCAAAACAATAAAGCAACCTTGGACAATTTACGTCACACTGGCATAAAACTAATCAAAGTTCAAGAAACAATTGACAAAATTTTTAAGTTTTAACTTGTAATTTCAATTTCACGAAATAATCATAGCAATTAATGTTGTTAACTCATCACTTAGTTCATAGATGCAAACATCTTCATATTACATAATTTATATGTGATAATATCAAGCTAGAATTCAGAAAATCATTTATTATAATGTTTAACTTGTTAGAACATAAATTTAATTTCTAATTTCAGACCTATGCTAAACACAATAATTGTAAATAACCAAATAATCTAGTCATTGTAAATTTTCATATGGTAAAACGGCATTTAAATCTACTAGTATTCTTGCATATTTTTGAATAGATTTCTGAACTTAAATTTAAGTAATTAGAAAATTATTTTGATGATTTAATTTCAAGTTGAACAAAATTGAAAAGTTTTAATCATAGAAGTAAATTAATATTCTGCAAGATTTTAAAGCAAGCTAAATCTGTTTTTTACCATTTTGCCTCTTAAATCTGAGCTCAGTTAGGATTTGATGAAATCTCAACAGTTAAGTTTAAAAAGTTTCAAATTTAACTTTAGGCTTAAATATAGCCAAGATGTTGTATACAAAAATCAAAGTGCACTTCATTAACTAAAATATATCCAAAAAATCATAGAATTTTAATAAGGTTTACCTACCTAATGAGCCAAGCAAATAAAATCTCTCTCCTTAAATTCGGCATACATGCAAGTCATTTTATATATTCCATTCAGTTCGTCTTCCCTTGCTATCTTCCACATCAACTCTAGTAACAATAAGAGGTTCTCTTTGAGGATGGCGAGCTTCATTTGAGATGAGGGAATGGAGAGAATAAACTCTAGCCTCTATGAAGGAAGGAGATGGCTCTCTCTCTCTCTCACTGTAACCCATGCGTATGTCTGAGTACTTGGATTAGACTAGGCTAATACAAGATTATTTGAGAAGTTAGCCCCTTAGCATAATTGAAGGAAAAATTGCTATTAAATTCTGCCAAATTTATTAGCATTTCATTTAAGTTTATTATGATCTAAATGAAATCCTCAAAAGGCCTTAATATAATTTATATTAAAAGAACAAATTTTGTGTCACCTTACAAGGAAAATTTTGAGTTTTTACAACTTTATAATTTTATATATTTTGGATGAATTGGAGACTTCAACATTGTATCTGATTGGAATATTTCTTTTATGTTTTATTGATGTTTGGATATGAGTGTTATTTGAATTTTGAATGAATGATGTGTTATGCTTTTGTGGTTGGATATAAATCGTATGAATCATTCTTATTTATATGTGTTATTTGATGGTTGATGGTAATTAATATTAATTTAGATGATGTGTTAGTTATAATTGGATCATGCTTCCTACCCCGGCAATATTAAACCACAAAAGCGCCATTTAGGGTTTAGCTTCGTCGAGACTTGGCAGAGACGAAATGAGCTGGGCCAGTGCGCCGGATTTCTTCTGTAGAGAGGCACAACGCCTCGGTTACGTTGCGAGATCGGCTTTTAAGGTTTGACACCTGCCTTATTACACCATCTTTGTGTCTAAACTTCTAAATTGGATTCAGTAAATCGATTCCAGCTATGGTAGTTTTTGCACAGCTCCTTCAGATGCAGAAGCAGTTCAGGTTGATACGCGCTGGGGCTTCTGTTCTTGATCTTGGGTGCGCTCCTGGAGCTTGGCTTCAGGTAAAATTTAGGGGTTTTCTTTAGAAAAATAACTATCGAGAGTTGGATTGCCTCAAGATTTCCCATTTTATACCCATATTGAACTTAGCAAGGTGGTGATGTTTACAGGTAGCCTGCCAGAGCTTGGGTCCTGTGGAGAAGGGTGGTGCGGTGATAGGGATTGATCTAAAGGTGAGTTATGTCAGCGTTTCTGCTAAATTAAGAAAATTTGATAATTCTGACCGCTTCTATGGTTCAATAATCATGGATTCAGAGCAGAAGGTGAAGGTTCCTTCGCAACATTGTGATTCAAGAGTGGAAACTATTTCTGCTGATGTTATGAGTCTAAGGATGGACCAAGCTCGGGGTTTTTCTCCACAGGTTTGTTGGTGTTCTCTTTTCGCCTTGATATTGATTTCATTTTTATCTTCTCAGATTTTGTCATTTTGTGAGTTTTGGCATGGTGTTGGTCATACTCGGAGATAAATCCACCTGAAGTTCTACTGTATATACAACTCTTTCTTCCTGTGTTTTCCAGAAAGTTGGCCTAGGCTAAATGCATTAAAACATAGTTAAAATTATACAAAATATGTCATCCAATATCCCTTTTGAAGATGTTGTAGAACTCCTTGGGAAGGGGGCATACCTAGAAGTAATCTCGTAGCTTTGCTAGATGAGCTAAATAATCTGAAGCAGAATATTTCTTGACACGTGAGTGATTTTACTAGAATTGAAACAAGAAAGCAAGAAAGCTATATCTTCTGTAGAAGTATCCATGTTTGAAAACATTTTGGGTGGCTTAGAACTCTTAAGGATCGTTGTGTAAACACCAGAATCTAGTTGAATTCCTTGAGACACTTGGGTAAGGGCATTAGCTCGGAACCAATCCAGTTGGGCCTGGATGGATTGGAGGGTTATTAGTGAATTGCCTTCTATTAAACATTAGCTTCAAGATGAGCGATACTAATAATGGCTTGAACTCCAAGAATAGCTAATTTTCTCCCTGAAGCAATAGAATTGATTAAAATTCTACTTTTAGTGAACCATCGTGACCTCTAATGATGAAAACAGCTCCTGCAACTCCACCAATACTGAGCTATCAAAGTTGATTTTGAACCAATTAAGAGGGGGAGGAATCCACAAATCAAAAGAGGGTATGGAAGAGAGGGCAAGTGGTTTCCAAGGGTTTCAAGCGGATTCCAGGGAATTTTTTTCCTATGTTTTTGGCAAAAAATAGAATCATAGATCATGTTGATCGGGAACCAAACTGCTCTGTTACAGTTGCTTTTATTCCATTTTCTTTGAGTTATTTTACATGTGCATTTTGATAATCACTGGATTCTCTAAATTCTCAAGAATTGCTCCATTTTCCCTTCATCCATTGTAAAAGTACACTTATAGCGTTGTTATGACTTCCTTGTCCAACGCTTTTTTAATGCCATCTTATTTAAGATAATTTTGAAGTGTGTTACAGTAATATGACCAGTCAAAAATATTTGTTTTGCATATGTTACATAGACATAAACATAATGACATAACTAAGCTTTTGAGCAGGGAATGGGTTTCTCCATCATACTCTCAGATATGTGCCCTGCCGTTTCAGGAATCACAACGAGAGATTCTGCTTTGTCATGCGAGTTGGGTAAAAGAGCACTCTCATTAGCTATTGGCAAAGTCTCAGGCAAAACTAATGCAGAGGAGTTCTTGGGCAGCTTAGATCCTGATTTTAATAAGAAAGGTATTCTTCGGCCAGGTGGCAATATTGTAATCAAGCTTCTTGAGAGTGAAGATACTGAAGGTAATATAACTCTGTGGTGGCTTCTTCCATATATGGATATGTATTTCAGGTTATGTGTTTACTTCCACCATTTATGAATAGGAGAAACAAAATGATCAAGTCATAAATGTACTGCTCTAATATTGGAGCAAAAAGCTTGGTGGAAACTTTATCACACTTCGTTAGGTTTGGGGGTTTTGTGTGTTTGCCCATGTTTTTGAGTAGTTTCATCCCAAGTTTCTGATTTTGACCTCCATTTTTATGCAGTCACCCACTCAACTTTCCCAAAAAAAAACTTCCAAAAAAAATCACCCACCCCACCCTAAACAAAAATGCCATTTGTTAATGTTCCATCAATTTAAAGAAAAATGCCACATGACCTTTCAACCTCTAGATTCAAATGACTCTCTCTCTCCCCCCCCCTCCCTCCCTCGAACTGAAGAAGAGGTTTGGATTTTCTCTTTAGCCTCGAACTGAAGCATCAAACAACCTTGATGAGCAGCTCTAGATTAATGGATGCTATGGAAGGTTTAGATCCAAACACTTTGTTGGTCCTTATTTCCTCTATTTATAGTTGGTTAGTGAGAGGACAGAATAATCTTTTCCTGCATGCAGCTATCTCTCAGGATATTTTAATGTCTTGGTACAGCAATGTCAGGCTCTTATTTGTACTTGTTATCTTTCCCAGTATAGGATATCTTGGAGATCCTATGTCAGGTCGTTCAATTCGTCAGATCTGTTTGAGTGTTTGAGTCACTAGTTTGACAATGCAGTTTCGGTGACTCTGTCTTATACAGTGATCTCTTAATTTTTTTCAAAATAACAATGAGGAAGAGTTCTTAGTCTAATGGCATGTTTCTTTTTTGTGATTTCTATATGTTAAATGGTTGTAGGATTTGCCAGATTTTGCAAGGATCAATTCAAAAAGGTGTCCTGGCTGAGGCCCAAGGCCACGAGATCTAGCTCGAGAGAGATTTATCTCATTTGTCGAGGATTGAAATAGTAGGGACTTTCATGTTCATCAAAACTTACCTTCCGTCGAAGTTATATGTAATTCTCATCCCATCGGAAGAAAACAGTGCCTGAAGTTGCGTAAGGAAATCCATTTATTCAATTGAAAACTGTAGCTTTTTATTGCATGCATAATGCATTCCATTGAGATAGTGTTGAATCTTAGGTTTTCTGAGTTTGTAATAAATATATTACTTTGTTGAGGATTTTGAAATGATTTCAGTACTAGCAGCAAAGAGCGATGAAAATGCTAATGTTTTCTATTCCTTTGCGTACTTTTATGAAGGTTCACAGAGCTGAACCAGAGTCCGATTCGACTGTGAAATTGAAATAACGGTTAGATCAAATTAAACTGGTTAAAAATCGGCCTGATCATTAAACCAGATTAATCGGTCAAAACAGTTAAAATTCATGAATACGCGGAATGAACTTTACAAATATTTATTAATTTTTATAATTTTTTAACTTAATTGATTTGATTATTTGAGTGAATTAATAGTTAAATAAAATTTATATTAAATGATAGTCTATTAATTAATATTTAAATATTAATTTTTTTAAAATTTTCTATTCATTAATATATTTTTGAAGTAATTTTAATTTCTTAAAAAAATCCATAATATTTATGGAATGGCAAATATCTCTAATGTAATTATGGGATCGTTAGATCAATTAGATTATGAATCGATTACTTGATCAGTTCAATCTTTGCTTTGTAGTTTTTATTGTGTTACAAGTATTGTTGACTTGATCCAGTGAAGAGCTCTTTTTGATTGCAACTCAAGTTTTGTTTGAGTTGATTAATATCAAATTGATTTCAAGTTTCATTGGAGTTAAGGTCAAAGTTTAATATCTAGATAAGAGTATTTACATATATTCATTAATAGTTCCATGTTATATGTTCGTGTTAGGTAAATACCATTTATCTTGTTAGCAATTTCATACTAAACTAAAGCAAGTACAGAAGATGGATCAGGTAGCAATCCTTGTTAAGAATATTACAAAGATTGTAAAGAAGAGGTATACTCTTATCTCAACAAAAAGTTTCAATTGTAACAAAATATGTAAAAAAATCAGTAGCAAAAAGCTAAAGAGACTTTGCGCAATAGTTTAAACTATTGCGATTAAACAAATAAGTGCTACAAAAAAAAAATTCTTGAAGTATGGGTGCTAGTGATTACAACACACATAGCCATATTATATAGCACGACTAGCATCCAGTTGATCTCAATCAAACTCTCACTGCCTTGGTATGCATGCATCACTAATTCTGAGTTTTCCAATAAAAAAATTCCGTAATTATTGCCCAAAAATTTTCTCCTTCTAGAATGACCTAAATCATAGATACATAACAGCCCAGTCACCCAATAGAGATGGTTTGTGCCTCATAGCCAATAGTCCGTGCGAACGGTATCATATTTGAGTAGTCTCATCTTTAATATGCTCTAGGACTTAGATTTTTTTTATTTCATGCATCATATTCCTAATCAGGCGAGGGGTTGGCCCGACCTCAAATGATTTCGATGCAGCAACTAATATAAGTAATTCGCTCGAGTCTTTAATTAAAAGCACTAGTATACGTTATTTACAACTTCGTCCAATAAATACTATGAGTGCCGTACTGATGCGTTCACGTTGAAAGCTCTCCAAACTAATAGTTATGTAAAAGCATCACAGTGATGGCTCTGCCATATTATTTATTAATAATTCTCGTACAAGGTTTTTGCTCATAATAGAGTTTTGTCGCCACTACAAGCCTTGTAGAAAAGCATCAAGCATTTAAATACTTAAATTTGATGATGTTATATATATATATATATATAGAGAGAGAGAGAGAGAGAGATTCCGTTAGACAGTACGCATGCATGATAATAACTGTCAATATTTGTATATATTCAGTTAGTTAAACTAAATGGCAACTAGTTGATCTGCTTGGTTAAGAGGGAGATTCCGTTAGGCACTACTCATGCATGATAATAACTGCCAACATTTGTATATATATATTCAGTTGGTTAAATTTGCCAAGTAACTGAGCTCGGTTAAGAGCGAGACGACTCCAATCAAGATTAGGTTGTACGGCCCAGAAAAATGATTGCAATAGACTCATCAGAATTTTTATGTGAGAATACTCTCATGTTTATTATAAGTTAAGCAACTATTTTGGGATGAAATTTTAATTAATTAATTAATAATATAAGCATAATTAAGAAAAAAATTAATAAAGGGAGCATGTTTTGAATGACGTTAGGGGCTGTCATTAGTAAACAAAAGTCCCCGCGCTGGACGACTTCTTGATCCGATCCGCAAGGACCATGATTGGGATCTGTGACTTCTTGTTTTTTAAAAAAAATTAAAAAAATTAATTTAATTTAACTATATAAAAACGGATTTTTGTGAATAATTTTATATTAATACAGTTATATTACCTAAATTTCAATTAGGCAATTAAAAATATTCAAAGTGAAGTAAAAGAAAAACTATTTTTTAGCTGAAGAAAATTCTCTAAAATTGAAACATTATTTCTTTTCTTCAAATATCATTTTTGTTTAAGAAAAAAATTGACACATCGAAACATATTATTTAATAATAAATTAAAATTTCTTATTGCTACCTCAGTACACTACTTTGCTTTTCATTTATAAAAGAGATATTCTAAGATCATCTTCATTTATAAAAGAGATATTCTAAGAACATCTTCATTTATAACTTAGAAGTCGCCTGAGAGTTGGCGACATTTGTGACAAAATATTCTTATAAGTTATTTTGTAAATATTTAATTTCATATCACCAAATTGAAGTCAGAGCATCTTTTTCTCATGTCTTTCCCCCTTGAATCTTTCAAACTTGACAAATCGATTATTGGATTTGTTTTGTTGTGTTTATGTTTATTTTAAGTTTTGAAGGTCATATATACCAAGAGTTCGATGTAGAGCAGAATATAATGCAGCAAAAACCACAGTGCTGCCATATTATTCTCTCAAAAGTATGCATGTGGAATGACGAGTATGCAAAACAATTGCCTACATGATTATTAAGTTTAACTAAAGGCTGATAAATGAGTTGTGTTCGAGCGGTTTTGCCGAGGGCTATTAAACGATCTGATCTCAAACCAATACATCTTCGGCTCAAAATTGCATTAAAAGTTTTTTATTCGATCTCAATTCAATTCAGAGAATGAATGAGAAGAATTAGATCCGATCTAGGCCTGGCCCATTTGTTATTGATTCAAGCTTAATTCGAGCAAAATATAATGTAGGAAGAACCATGAGATTGTCATTTTATTCTCTCAAAAGTATACTATGCAAAACAAATGCCTACATGATTATTAAGTTTGATTAAAGGCTGATAATGAGTTGAATTCGAGCGGTTTTGCCTCAACGCAAACTCAAACTTTTCGAGTTCAACTCAAGTCGACTAAAATTTGTTCAATTTGTATCTATATTAGAAAAGTATTTATATCATAGAGATCATGACAATTGATAATAAAGTTATTAGGAAAAAGAAACAATTTAGGTGCATCGAATTGATTAAATAAAATGATGGTAAAATAAATAATTATGTTATTAGTAAAGTATAAGCATAATGGATTAAATATATTTTTTTTTTATGCAAAGTAATCAAGAGTTGGAATATAACGTACTTGAAAGTTGTGCTCTTGAAGGATAATGAGTTGATATGCATGCTGCTGTGGTGGTATGTATCCGAAAAGTTTATATCGGTAATATAATGAGCTGCTTGATTCTAACTTGAATCACCTTGAAAAAGAAGAAGATTTGAGTCAAGTCGAGCCGAACTTAAAATTTTTAAATTCGAGAGTTACCGCCTAGATCGGTACGGTAACAGCCCAAATAGGCATCTCTTCAAATCTCTATGTATATATATCGCACCCGTTCACTTAAAACTTGCATACAGAAGAACATACATTATTAAGCATCCATAGGATCAAGAGTTATCTAAATTCAGAATGGAGCTTTTGAGCACAACTATCCTCATAATAGCCATACTCCTCCTCACCTTCCTCAAAACAACGGTGAAGAGCCCTGAGGAGCTCCGGCGACATGCCGGAAAACAAGCACCAGGGCCAAGGGGCCTCCCCTTCATCGGAAACATCCACAACGTCCTCGGCCCTCTCCCACCTCATCACTACCTTCGCCACCTTTCCACCATCTATGGCCCCATATTTCGCCTCAAGCTCGGCGAAATCAATACCCTAATCATCTCCTCCGCCGAAGCAGCAAGAGAGATCTTGAAGACCCACGATCTCAACTTCGCTTCGAGGCCCAACACCGCCACAAGTAACACAATCTTCTATGGTAGTAAAGACATTGTCTTTGCCTGCTGCGGCGATTTCTGGAGACAGATGCGCCGCATCTGCATGCTCGAGCTGCTCTCTGCGAAGAAAGTTTGCTCCTTTCGAACCATCAGAGAGGAGGAGATTTCCCATCTCCTTCAATCCATCTCCATTTCTGTCGGAGAAGTTGTCAACCTCAGCAGCAAGTTTGCTGCTCTTTCCAACAACATCACGGCCCGAGCAGTCGTCGGGGGGACGTGCAAGGAGCAACCGCTTTTCCAATTAGCGGTCGATGAAGTCACGCAGTACGTCTCTGGTTTTTCCATCATCAACCTTTTTCCTTCGATTCCTGGCTTCATCAACCGCATCACCGGATGGCAGAAGAAGCTGAATCAGTGCGGTCAGAAGCTTGATAGAATAGCTGAAAAGATCCTCCAAGAACACGTTCAGAAGCGAGCTGAGTTTTTCAATGGCTGTGAAGAGCAAGATAAATTATTCATAGAAGAGGATATGATGGATGTCCTTATTCGGATCCAACAGGATGGCGGTCTCCAATTCCCACTCTCTAATGACAACATCAAAGCTATCGTTAATGTAATTAAGTATACTATAATGTTGCTATTTTACATAAGAAATTCTTGTTCAAAAGTTTATGATTAGCATTAGCTACTAATTAAATACTCTTTGTGGCTTGATCGTAGGATATGCTCATGGCCGGGAGCGACACAATAGCGACAACAATGGAGTGGGTGATGACAGAGTTAGTAAGGCATCCAAAAGTGATGAGGAAAGTGCAGAGGGAGGTGCGAAATGTCCTCAGAGAGGGCGACAACACAAATATGATAGTCGACGAGGAGGCAGTTCGAAACAAGTTGCATTACTTGCAGTTAGTGATAAAGGAGACACTTCGGTTTCACCCTCCAGCACCGCTACTTCTACCTAGAGAGAGCATAGAGAGGTGCGAGGTGATGGGTTATGATGTTCCTGCAAAGACGATGGTGATAATGAATGCATGGGCAATAGGGAGAGATCCTAAATACTGGGAAAATCCTGAAGAGTTTTGGCCAGAGAGATTTGAGAAGAGTGATGTGGACTTCAAAGGGCCTTATTTTGAGTTCCTGCCCTTCGGCTCGGGGAGGAGAATGTGCCCCGGGATAAACTTTGGCTTGACAGTTGTGGAGTTGACAATAGCATATTTGCTGTATTATTTTGATTGGGAGTATAAAATAAAGAAAGGAGAGCAGCTGGACGTGACTGAAACATTTGGAGTGACAGCAAAAAGGAAGTTCTCTCTTTGTTTGTTGGCTACCTCTCATAATCCTCTTACGTCTTTTTGAAGCTTAACAATAAACATTACTGGGTATGTTTATTGTTATCATCTTATAATAAAAAAAACTAGATATGTTTGGCCTACTTTCATGAATATGACTTTTACAATGTATTTGATGTTCTTGCAATAAATCCAGAAATATGATAGTTCATAATTGTGAAAAACTATACATATATATATATATTAAATAAGAACATTGTTTTCATGTATACAATGTTCTTAATGGAAATATAAATTTCAAATTAAATAGCTACACTGCAGTATACAATTGAATCATATGAATACATATGAATTGATATTTATATATATGTGTATATTTATGTATTTGTAGCTCAAACCTATACATTAATTAATGCATATGTACGTCATGCTCATACCCTGAGATACATTTGCACATCAATAATATGTTTAGTATGAATATAAAATTAAGATTAGATTAGATGTCATATATATTTGCTTCAATATTATCACACTGATGGGTCGGTGTATCACATATATTTGCTTCAATATTGTCACACTGAAGGGTCGGTGTGCGTGTGATTGATAAGTGTATTTTATTGGGAAGAAATGGAAGCAAAATTAGCTAGCTCTATATATAATCTCTATGATTATATATAATTTTTATAATAGCATTACATTTGGTAAGAGTAATATTTTTTTATGATAGTGAATTATTAAGTATAGTAGATTTTTATGTGTGATTTTTTGTTGATGTACTGAAAAGCTAATATTCAGATGTAGCTCCAAAAAAAATTGAAGAATTTAAGGTTTTCAAATTATTACAAAAAGTATATATGTACATGCTATTTTTATTAAATTAACTTTTTTTTTTTCGCAACGATTCCAGATGTTATGCAGCAATCATCTATGCACATCGAGAGTACAAAGGGAGCTGCTATTCCCCCCCTGACAGCACCCCCCGGGCCCCACCCCCTCTCCCTCCCAATTTTCAATTTTGCCCTCTTCCCTTTAATTTATTTAATATATTTTCTTATTTATTAAATTTAATTAATTAATTATTTCTTAATATTTTTTTCTACTTTATTTATTTAATATTT
>JAEMOT010000158.1:0-15575 GCA_019297695.1 Apostasia ramifera
AGATTTTTGCAATAAATATATTATTATTTTTTCTCTTTTTTTTTTTTTTTTTCTGTTTGCCTTCACTGTCAATGCTGAAATACTGACGAGAAACCAGCAGGATCGGCCACATTAAATTGAAAGCATTTATTGCAAGAATCGGTCATTCATGTTCAAATTGTGCCCCACATTAATCAGCTTGGGCAATTATTTTAATTCTTTTTATTCTCTAAATATATTTAACAATGTGAAATTAAATAATAAAAAAATAGTTTAAAAAGAAAAAAATATATACACATAGTCATTTCAACAGATCGGATTCGGATCGGGGTGACTCCGACCCGGATCCAAATTCATATATGTCGAATCGGGTTATGGTCGATCCATATTCTCTCAGGTCAAAAATCGAATCAGTTCGAAATTCGAATTTTCGGATTTAATCTATTTACAATAAAAATAGTTATTTGTAAGTAATTTTCATAATCAAATTTAAAATAATATAAAATTTATTGAAAATAAAATAAAAAAAGAACAGTATATTTTTTGAATTAATTAAATATTTTAATATAAAAATCAGTATTTGTAATATATATATATATATATATATTGTGAAATATAATCTACTAATATAATCTGTAAGAATCTTTTATTAATTAATTATAGTGATACTTTTTACTTGAGCCTTCCAACAAAAAGATTATTAGCCACAATGTATTCCTGTATGAACTACAAATTAGATTACATAAACGAATCGGATTTTAAACGGGTCAGATAAATGGTGATCCATATCCGATCATTTATTTGTAAATGGATCGGGTCAATAAACGGGGCGGATTGACGGGTAAAAAAAAATTCATTTGGGAGTTTAATCGGATCGAAACTCGGATCGGATCGGGTCATGATCCGATCCATTGACAGGCCTATGTACACACCTAAAACTTTAATTTAACTACTATTGTGCTCGTACTTTACACACATTATATTAATAGAAATACTAAATTATAATTTATTAGAATTTATAGGGTAATATTATTTTCTTAATAGGGAGTTCGAATTTTAGAGAAATTCGGAGACTAAATAATTATTTGTGTAGTACAAAAGAAATTAGAGTTTAAATTATAATTTTGTGAAACTAAAAGAAATCAATAGACTAAATTATTATTTGTATTGTAAGAAATTAGAATTTGAGATGAAAACTAAGAGAAATCGAATGACCAAAGTGAAAATTTGTAAGACTTAAAATCAAGATTAATAAAAATAGGAGGATCAAATTATCATTTTTATTATAAAGAATTAAAACTAAATATTAAATTTAAGAAAAATTAGGTACTAAATTATATTTTTTTAGAACTAGATCAAAATTAAGAAAATTCAGAGAACTAAATTATAATTTATGTTACAAGAAATTAAGATCTTGTAAAAACTTAAAGAATAATTAAGTACTAAATTATAAATTTTTAAGATATTAGATTAAAAAATTATGGGAACAAAATTATAAATTTTGTAAAAGAGAGTAGAAGTTGGCTGTGTGAATCATGAAGGGAAGGCTGAACGTTTTGATTGATCCCTAGCTAAAGTTGGACGGCTATGATTAATTTTGGCTAAAAGACCTTTTTTTTACACAAAACTCATATTTTTATAATAGTAATAGATATACTATTTATATTTAAATTTTTTTACTTTAAGTTTGCAATATCCATATAATGGAATGGTTTAACATTTTTATTATCTAGAGAAACAATTCGAATACTTCAAATGACAATATTTTTAGGTTAAAAAATAAGTGAATAATATACTTCATAAAATAATATTTTGAAAGATAAAGAACAAAATTTAACTTAAAGAGGTGTTTAATTCGATGTTATTTTGATATTATATCATATAAGTTGGATATCGTTTTTTAAAAATAATTTCATAATATTTTAAAAAGTTATTTATTTGTCATGACATCTAATTATCATCTCTTTATTGATACTTTTATAATTTTATAGGAGGTTATTTATAGATATCATTAAAATAAATAATTATTTTTTTATATAATATGTTATATCACCAAAATAATATCAAATTAAATGACTTTTAAATCAAATAATTATTTTCTCTATTCAGTGTGACATAATACTAAGTTAACATTAAACTAAAAGCCCCAAGTGATCATCATAACCAAAATTTTTGAGATACAATAAATAAATACCTTAAAATAGTTCAAAATCTACAAAAATTGACTTTAATTTATATGTTCTATATATAATAATGCTAATTTATATCATATATATGACTCAAATTAATAACTTCAGTTTTTAAACTCATCCAAGTAATAAAATTAAGAAAAAAAAAAGAGTTTCATAGAAGTTCATCAAAATTCGGTGTTAAATGAGTCCAATTAGGTAGAACTGGAGTTAGATGATGTACTTCATAATTGATTTCATGGTCAACTTCAACTAAAGCAAAATCTAATTTAGTTATCATTGACTTGTTTTTTTTTTTTCTTGCTTAATTTCAACTGTGGAATTAATTGAAGTCATAATTTTTTTAATTAAAATTTTAATTTTGAGTTGAAAAATTAGATTCTTAAATTTTGATTGGTAAAGAGAAGTGGGATTTGGGAATTTGGCATTGGGAAAGCTTTAGAGAGAAATTATATTTTGTATACTTTCTCTCATTAATTGACATATTTACGAACATACATGTTTGGCATTTTTGCTTCAAACTTTTGTTCCATAAACTAATCTCTTTCCTATTACACTCCACTGCCATTGTTTTTACTTCCAATTGGGAGAGAAGATGGGTTGTTTTTAGGGTGAGAAAGAGAATGGGTGAGGGTGGAAGATGAAGTTAATGAATGCAAAGTTGCAAATATGTATGGATTGACCACTGGAGTTAATGGGGTTGATGGAAAGAGGGCAAGCTTTTAATTTTTTTGCAGTCAGAGGTTGGTAGGGATAGCGAGGGAGCCAGGGAGAGGGAGAGAGAGTGGCGCGGAATTCTTCACTGGGGGTGGGTTTTTGATGAGATTTGTGGGTTTGGGTTGAAGGCAAGATCTGTTCTTTTCGCTGTTTGGGTGGTGTTTGGAATTAGGGTTCTTGGAGCTCATTGTTCTTCTTTTTCTTCTTCTTCGTGGTTCTTTGATTTTCCTGGGTGATGTTCGTCTGTTGGTTCTTGTTTTCTGATGAGTGATTTCGGCCTTTTGAATCCTTAGAACTAGGGTTTCGATCTTTGGTAAAGGGAAGCTACATGATCATCCTTTCCTCTTCTCACTCCTCTTCTCTTTTTGCTTTTGATGGGGTCTTCGATCTCTATGCAGCACTAATGTCTGGTTTTAGGATGTGCGAGTGCAAAAGCAAAAGCCCTCCGTTTCTTCCCTAAAGCCCGTGAATGGTGGTAAAATCTTCCGGTATTATTCCTCCTCTTTCAGTTCCCTCTTCTCCATTTCGAAATCCCTGGGTGCTGATGGTATTCTAGGGTTTCCGGTGGGACGGCGGCTTTGAAGCGTAGCATACATGCATCTATCTCTGTGGAAGCCGATATCCCACTGCGCCGCCCTGATTCTGGACAAGAAGAAGGGCCGGTGGAGGGACGGCAGCGGCTTATCCGACGACTCCGGCAAGCAGCGGAGGCCCTCGATCCTCCGTCAGCTCCAAGAGAGCAAGCTCCGTGAAGCTCTCGAGGAGGCATCGGAGGACGGTTCCCTCTTCAAATCCCAAGACATCGACTCCGAGGCCGCCGCCAGCTCCGACGCGGCGGGCGTCCCCTCTGTCGGCGAGGGTTCTGTTGGCCGGTCAAGATCGCTCGCGCGGCTCCACGCGCAGAAGGAATTCCTCCGCGCTACGGCTCGCGCCGTCGACCGCACCTTCGACTCCGCCGAATCCATCCCTGAGCTCGAGGAACTCTACAGCAAGTTCATCGCCATGTATCCCAGTTACAAGTCCTCCGAGCTTATCGATCATCTTCGATCCGATGAGTACAATCATCTCGAAGAGGCCGGTGCTAAGGTATGCCTCGATTACTGCGGATTTGGCCTCTTCTCCTACCTCCAGAGCTTCCAGCAATGGGAATCGTCGGCTTTCAGCCTCTCAGAGATCACTGCTAACTTGAGCAATCACGCCCTTTACGGAGGTGCTGAGAAAGGCACCTGTGAGCATGATATCAAAACTAGAATCATGGATTATTTGAACATCCCTGAGCATGAATATGGCCTTGTTTTTACTGTTAGTCGAGGCTCTGCATTTCGATTGCTTGCTGAATCCTACCCTTTTCAAACGAACAAGAAATTGCTCACCATGTTTGATCACGAGAGCCAATCCGTCATTTGGATGGCTCAGCGGGCGAGGGAGAAGGGAGCAAAGGTTTACAATGCGAGCTTCAAATGGCCCACATTGAAGCTTTGCAATTCGGAGCTAAGGAAGCGGATATCGAGCAAGAAGAGGAGGAAGAGGGACTCGGCGGTGGGTCTGTTTGTGTTTCCGGTCCAGTCTAGAGTTAGTGGAGTGAAGTACTCATATCAGTGGATGGCATTGGCGCAGCAGAACAATTGGCATGTTTTGCTCGATGCTGGATCATTGGGTCCCAAGGATATGGATTCACTTGGCTTGTCTCTCTTCCGGCCGGATTTCATTATAACTTCGTTCTACAGAGTGTTTGGATCAGACCCAACGGGATTTGGCTGCCTTCTTATCAAGAAATCGGTGATGGGTTGTTTGCAGAATCAGAATGGTGGCACTGGATCAGGAATGGTTAGGATTTCACCTATTTTTCCACAGTATTTGAGTGATTCGGTGGATGGATTTGATGTTTTTGATGCAAATGAGGAAGATGGAGTCGACGGAAATGAGGAGTCTTTGATACCTGGTACGAGCCGAGGATTGCAGATGCCTGCTTTCTCTGGTGCATTTACATCGTCTCAGGTCAGGGATGTAATTGAGACTGAGATGGATCAAGATAATAGCTCCGATAGGGATGGTGCCAGCACCATATTTGAAGAAACAGAGAGTGTTTCATTTGGTGAGGTGATGAAGAGCCCAGTTTTCAGTGAAGACGAGTCTTCTGATAATTCTCTTTGGATTGATTTGGGTCAGAGTCCCTTAGGATCAGATGTTCCGGGTCAGCTTAACAGAGGTAATCTGGGTTCTCCAGTACCACCTTTATGGTTTTCTGGGAGGAAGAATCAGAAGAGAATATCACCAAAGATGCCTTCAAAGAAGAGTCCAATGTATGATGAACATGTGCTCTCTTTCGATGCGGCAGTCTTATCTGTTTCGCAGGATTTGGGCCGGGTCAAGGAAGATGCAGAAGAAGAGGCTTGTACCAGTGAGATCAAGGAAGAAGAGTCCGATATTCAGATAGAAAAGCTGCGAGCAGTGAAGTTTTCATCTGCTAATGGATTGAGAACTGACGATTCAACCTCTACATTAGGTCATCATAACGTTTGTGAAAATGGTTCATCTGAATTATGCAAAGAAAATGCTATAAGAAGGGAGACTGAAGGTGAATTCAGGTTGTTAGGGAGGAGAGAAGGAAATAATATTAGGTTCAATGGTGGCAGATTCTTTGGTGTTGAAAATGATGACCGTCGAGTTTCCTTCAGCATGGAAGACACCAAACCTACAGAAAGGTTGAGTCGCAATTTCAATGCTGGGGAGGCTTCTCCACATACTCTAGGTGGTGATGATGATGATAATGATGATGAAGACATTGGTAGCGGTGGAGACTTTGAGGATGATCAGGAGTCAAGCAGAAGAGAGCCCGAAATAGTTTGCAGGCATATTGATCATGTGAACAAGATGGGTCTAAACAAGACCGCTTTGCGGCTCCGTTACCTGGTCAATTGGCTTGTGACTGCATTGCTCCATCTGCGTTTACCGGCGTCTGATGGGGGAGATGGGGTGCCTCTTATTCGCATTTACGGCCCAAAGATCAAGTACGAAAGGGGTGCTTCTGTGGCATTTAATGTAAGGCATCGAACCCGGGGATTGATTCACCCTGAAACTGTTCAGAAGATGGCCGAGAGAAATGGGATTTCGCTGGGTGTAGGGTTCCTTAGCCATATACGGCTTGTTGACAATCAGAAAGAACTCAATGGTGCAGTTGAACTAAGCGATCCCTCATTGTGTGCTTCGACATCAAATGGGCGTCGCGACAATAGGAATATAACTATAAGAGTGGAAGTTATTACTGCATCTTTTGGATTTCTCACAAATTTTGCTGATGTGTACAAGCTGTGGGGTTTTCTGGCCAGGTTCCTTGATCCAGTATTCGTTGAAGGTGATGGGCTCTCCCCTGTTATTGAGAATTCAGAGATATAGAAGCTGGAAGCAGATTTTGCAGATTCTATCATACAATCAGTCTTTATTTCTTGCATCTTGGCATCTCTAGTTCACTATGTGGTTGATACGGTACATCACGTTACTATTGCTGAATTTATTTATTCTTGGCAAATTTCCTAGTTTTGTATCATTTTGTATCTTGTAGATTTTGCTAATGAAGTTCGAATCCACTGGTTGTTGGTGGGGAGCTCTTTTTTTTCCATTTATGCTGTTTATTAGGCAAAGGCGAGGTGGGAAGGAAGGTTGTTATGAAAAATTTTCAATTTTTAGTTTAGGTCTGGCAAGAACCTTTACCTTCTGATTACCTTTTTTTTCATTTGTCAAATCAGCTAGTAATTCATCTTTATGTGGTGTTCTCACCTTTAGTCATGAATCATGTTTTCATCCATGTACAATTTCACTAATGCTTGACATTCCTACCACCAATTTACCTGGTGTTTAATCTCTAGTAATTAAGAGATCTATGATCTTAAGACTTTGTAGTTTATGAACTATGGATGATTTTATATTCTCTTTCCTCTTAACCTCATGCTTTTCCAGCTTTGCCATGTGAAATCAGTGCAATGTAGATGTTTTTCGATATCCATATGCTAGAAATAATTGGAAGTATTTTGGTTCAAATTTAAGACCTATGATTCTAATACAATGTTATATTTTTGGTAACCAATGACCCCAAAAAACTTGAGAAATTATTGGATTCTTTCGAGATAACAGTTCAGTTGTTCACCCACTTATAAGTGCATGCCCTGCAGCACATGGAGCACAACATTTATTGTTTGTTTAGTATGGTGTTTAGTATGAATATTTTTTTCTTCGTATGAATATTATTTTATTTGATGTAAGTATTGTTTTATGTAGTATGCTCATGATAAGTAAAAAAAAAAATGATATTAAGCACACCATACAACAATAATAATTAAACTTTTATTTCATTAAATGCGGTCAGCTATATTAACTATTTGTTTTTATTGCACTCAATCAAATAATAAATTCTTATTTAGCTTTGAGTATGTAAGATCTTTTCTTATAGTTTCTTGTCATGTATATTTTGGTCTTCTTTTTTTTTTATATGAGTACGATTCATTAAACCAACTTTCTTTACTGTAGTTTTTATCGGCCTACGATTTGTTATTGAATAAATGGCAATAGAAACAAAGAATTCATGTAGCCGATAAGCCAGTGAACAGCTTGGTTGTTAGCCGTTAGAACCCAATAATTTCTTTGTAACTTAAATTAGTACATTATAATCTAGGTTGCAGTATAGTGAGACAGCCAAATGGAGTAATAGTCTTGCTGTAATTGATGAAATAATATTGAAGCTCTCTTCATTCATTGGGATTTGTCATAGGCCTGATATCTTCTGAAAGCAGTAGTATTTCACTTTGTATAAAACTGATATCTTTTGACTTAATGCATATATCTCTATTTGATGGTGTTAGATTCCTATTAGATATTGTTGGGCCTTCCATTTTAATGCATATATCTCTATGTCAGTATGCATGTGGACAGCAGTGGATTGACTTATTTAGTTTCAAAGATGTTATATATTTCTGTTTCTTTTTTTTTATTATTATTATTATTTTTGACTCTTAAAGGCTGGGTATTCATATTATATTGGTTTGGTATCTTGGAGTTCATACCATGAAGTTAAATCTGTGCTTGATATGTGCAGCTTCTTTTTTTTTTTTTGTTTGGTTAGAGTTTTTTTTTTACATGAAAAAAAATAAATTTTTTTTTAAAGTTTAATGTGAGAGAAGTTTATTTTATTATTAGAAAGTGTGTAAAATGTGAAATACTTTTAATTCTAATATTCGTATTTATATTGAATGTGAAATAAAATTGATTTTTATTATTGAAATTTGTATTGGGCAAAAAACTTATCTCGAACCAAACAAGGAGAACTGAAGAATCGGAGATTTACTTGATTGCAACAGTTCTTGCTGAGACAAAATCTTGTTTGCTTTAGTTTTTGTGAATTGTGATGAGAACTTTTTTGACTTGACCTACGAACCAAACTCGAACCTGACTCAATTTAACCGAGTATGAGTTGAGCTTATACGAGCTTGGGTCATGAACGGGTCGATCTGAATTTGACTCGTTTGAGAGGACTTGGTATGTCTTGGTGGGTCGACTCAGTTATTAAATACGTGTTATATGATTTTGTTGTATTTTTAATATTTTTAATTAAATTTTATGATTATATTGATTTAAAGTAAAAAGAAATAATGAATTCATTAAATTTTATACTTAAAAAATTATAATAAATTACTTGGCGAGTCAAGTTGGATGACTTGTTAATTAAATAGGTTGAGTACGAGTCTTGATGTTTGATTTATTTATTCTCGTCAAATTTAGTTGGATGAGTAAAAAAATTGGTTGATTTGAACTCGACTTGCGAACTTGAATTGCCGTCCCTTTCAAACGGCTTACATTGTGCCTGTTAGAGGAAGAAATTATTGAGTTTGGGGAGCAGAATAGGTCATTTTTTTTCGAATCAATTAACTCGTGATGCGTGAATAAGTGAGATTCAACAATAGAATGGAAGAGAAATGGTGTTAACTAGTATGGTAATGCTACCTATGTGTAGCATTGTAGTTTTAGGGTTTATTTATTTATAAAAATTAATTTTAAAAAAATTAAATTTAAATTTAAATAAAAATATTTTTTATTAATAATTATGAATGATGTAAAATAAAATTAATTATTATATTTAAATAGATAGTTATGCGATATAAATTAGTTATTATTTTGTAATATTTATAATATGTAAAATAAAATTAATTTTTTATTTTAAATTATATGTATTATATAAATATAATTAATTTTTAATATTAAATTTTATGAGTAATTCGATATATTTGTTTAAAATTAAAATTGAGTACTTATTATGTAAATTGAAGTTACCCATTTTTATAATTAACACGAGCGTAAATTGACCTCAGGGCTTATTTGGTAACATCTAAATTTAGTTAAAATAATATTTTAAATTTATTATAAATTTTAATAATTTTATTTCACATTCAACACAAATTTTAATTTTAAAAATTAATTTTATTATACTTCTGACATAAATTTTAATTTTAAAATTAATTTTATTTTACATTCTACACAACTCTTAATTTTAATTTTTTTTTTCATCAATTCTATAAAATAAAATTATTATTTTTTTACTTAAATTTAACACACAATTAAACAAGGTCTTAGTTTGATTTTTTTCGAATAGAATCTAAAAATTTAAATCTAAAAATTTTACACAGAACTTAGATTAAAATTTAAAGTGCATTTATTTATTCTAAAATAATAAATGATTTTGTTTTATATTCTGTATATATTTTTTTAAAAAAAGATGGCATTGTTTTGGTTTTATTTTTAACTTAGATTTACTGTCTCTGCTATATTTTATTGGTGTTGATAGATTTTTAATCCAATTATCTCTAATAAGTCAATGGTTTTTATTCTAATTATTTGAATTATTTTTTATTGTTTCATGACAGTTTAACCTTTTACATTAATATATTTTTTCTTTTTGTATCCTCTTAAGTTGATACTGTTCATATATATATATATATTTGATTCTATTATAGTTTAATATTTAAATGAGCTAAGATTGGGCAATCTAAATTTTTTAGGATTTGTAAATTATGATCCAATAGAATAGTTACATGAAATAATATATTATAATATTCTTAAGAAATATCGGAGAAATATATGATCTAATCGTGTATTATTTTATGAAAGCATTTATTGGTGTGTGAAAGGAATATTGTGAAAATATGCTTATAATGCACATTAAAAAAAATGTGATATAATTGTATGACATGATATGAAGTCATTTATTATGTATAAATAATAATACATTTATATATTCATATGTATATCATTTATTAAATACACATATATACATATAATGTACATGCACATATATTCACATAAATACATATATTATATATATATATATATAAATAATAAATTTGCATATACTTAAAAATATATGAATATATAATGTATAATTATCTTTTAATTTGATGAGATAATAATATAAATACTTAAATACATGCCCATAGATGCATATGCATAAAGAGTTAATTTTATATTTCTATATATTTTGATCATATAGGCTAGTATAACATGTGAAAATTAAACATTATGTGATTATATAGTTGTACGAAATCTTAATAGAAGTTTATGTTTCATATTTTGTTTTAAAACTCGATCAAAATTCACTGATTTTGATTCTTTTGGATTGCAATTTGATTTTAATTCGAAAAAGCCACGCTTTTCATTTTCTGCGAAAATTGCCAATTGAAATTAAAACTCCGTCAAAATTATTGAAACTCACAGCTCTAAAAAAAAAATTAAATAATAATAATTAATAAATTTAATTTTAAATTTATAAAATTTATATAACTTATAGAAAAAAACTAAACCATCAAAATCGTCAAATTACTAAAATCAATAATTTCATCTTGTACCGAAGCTAAAACTGAAATCGAGCTCTAAAATCTTAATTTCTATATGATCTCATTATATCGTGAGAGCAACGTTTTATTTAGTACAGTTTTTTATCTAACTATATTATAGGTAGGTATCAAACTTTTTAACATTACGATGTCTTACATTAAATTACACGTGTCAGATAGAAAATTATTTTGGTCATTTTTTTTAACGGCTCCCTCGAGTTGAATAATGTTCAGGTCCTCGTCACCAGGACTGGAGACCATATTTTTTTGCTGATGAGTTGCAGTCATAGATCCAAATGTTCAGTTTATAAACTTTAGGGTAACTAAAAATATTGATGTTATGTTTCCAAAGTTCATCAGCCATGTCTTTAATTAACTTCATCTGCACCTAAACATGCATAAATCAGCATTTAAAGAAGAGAATTTAAAAATTTATTATATTAATGATAGCCTTTTTATTGCATGAGAGAAGATATGCATATCTTCTTCTTGGCATAGTGATGAAATAATATTTGACATTTTAATTTAAAGATAATTATCTACGTGCCACACCATTTCGCTTTATTTATGCGTTACCCATCAATTCTTAGTTAATTACGCTATGCACGCTCAAAATATTATAAAATTTTACATACATATACTTTCACTTGTTTCTATTATAATGAGCAATTATAATTTTTCAATGACCTAACTATAGTTAGGTTACAAAAAATCTGAACTGTTCATCATATTATTTTAAGAATATTTAAATATATTTTGAGTGAAAAACTTAAAACTTTGATGTTTAGGTTGTGGTAAGGGAAGGAAACATCCACGACGTGCATTGATTTTAGAACAGATCAGCGCTTTAGTGTGACATTGAGGAAAAAAAAAATATGTACTATATATTAAGGGTAAAAATATAATTTTAATAATTTACTAACGAAATATTTTTTTTTTCAAATAGATTTTGACTAAATTTTAACTTAAGTGTATGTATGTAAGATTTTATAATATTTTGAGTGTGCATAGCGTAATTAACTAAGAATGGATGAGTAACGCATAAATAAAGTGAAATAATGTGGCATGCAAGTAATTATCCCTTTAATTTATTGTGAAAATAATTCATTCTTTAATAACAATAATTATTTTTGAGGTCCCATTTGTTTTGAAATTTAAAATTAATTTAATTTAATTTTAATATGATATATCACATCACATATAAAATTTAATATTAAAAATTAATTTTATTTCATATCCTACACATATTACTAAAATAATAACTAACTTATATCACATCCATCACATATCTCAACATAATAACTAATTTTATATCACATCCCTCGCATATCCCAATATAATGGGCATGTTTGGTAATTATTCAAAAATATGCAAAATATTTTTTTAATAATATTTTAAATTTATTATAAATTTTAATAACTTTATTTCATATCTAACACAAATTTCAATCTTAAAACTCAATTTTATTTCACATCTAACACAAATTTCAATCTTAAAATTAACTTTATTTCACATCCTACACACCTCCCAATATTAAAATAAATTTTTTTCCCATCAACTTTATAAAATAAAATATTTTTTCTTTCCTCATCTAAATTTATTCTTCAACAAAATAAGTCTAATAATTAATTTTATTTTATATTATTCATAATTTTTAATAAAAAAATATCTTTATTTAAGTTTAATTTTAACCCCAGAATAAACATATCTGCATAAAATAAGTTTCACTTATTAAATTTTTTTATATAAGAGTGTAAGGCAAACATTGGAAATGTCAAATTATCATTATTATTGATTAATGATCAACAGGATAATCAGTAAATTTGTGTTTTAGCCAAGATTTTAAATTTCGATTCGATTTCGGTTAGAACATAAAAATATTAATTTCGATAATTTAGAAACCGATAGTTTCAATTTTGTTAATAAATTATTTAAATTTTATAAATTTGAATAAAGTTTATTAATAACAATTAATGAATATTATTTTTTAAGAAAAATAAGTTTCGATTGTTTTGATCGAGTTTTAGTCAAGTTTCGACAATTTTAATCGAAACACAGTCGAAACTGTCGAAACTACTTAGTTTTGGGTGAAATTTAATAGCTTTTTCGGATCAATTTGAATTTATTTTGATTAAAATTGATTTTAAATTATTAAAATTTGATAGTTTTAATTGAGTTTTAAAACCTTAATTTTAGCTGCATGTTTGGCAAAAAAATGCAGATCATGATCATCCATGAATATAGGCTGGCAATTAAGTTAAAAAACTTATTTAATTTTTGCTTGAATTTTATTCTGTTTGAAATCCATTCAATTTTATATTTATTTTCTGATTACTGGTCACTGTTGCCAGGTGCAGAAATATTTGTAAAAATCATATGATTAAAAAGATGATAAAGTACTGATAAGTATTATTTTTTTTAAATTCTTCATTTAAGTTTTTATAATTCGAAATAAAAAGGTAAAAAAAAAAATAGAAATATAATTATTTTTTTTAAATTCTTCATTTAAGTTTTTATAATTCGAAATAAAAAGGTAAAAAAAAAAATAGAAATATAATTATTTTTTTTAAATTCTTCATTTAAGTTTTTATAATTCGAAATAAAAAGGTAAAAAAAAAATTAGAAATATATTAGATTTCTATATTTTCAAAATAATAACTCAAATAAAAGATTTTAAAACATATGAATCAAACGTAATTATGAATCAATTGCAAGAACTTATCATTAATTTACTCTAAAAAGATTAAGAAAATTACCTATATATCATAATGAAGTTCTTTATTTCTATGTATGAGACTCTTAAATATTAAAAATTTAAGAGAAATTCAGTTTAATGCTATTGTAATGTGTTATTGTTGACGTAGGATGTGAGGATCCCGGAAAATATCAAAGAAAGAGAGTTCCGGGAGACGGCGGCGCGCAAAGGAGGTGAGCCTGTTAACGGAGGCTCAGGGAGAAGATTAATCCGAAACAACCAGAAAAGCACATAGGGATTTAAGGTGGTTCAGGGAGGAAATCCCCTACGTCCACCGGTCGGTCAGCGAAGAAGTTTCACTAATAGAAAAAGGATAGCTCTGAAGGCTGTACAATGCTTTGAGAAGAGTAGAAGAAGAAGAAGAAGCCAGGAGTTCCTCAATTGGGGTCTTGATACAATGAAAAACTGTTCTGGAGAGAGAGAGCTCTCCTTTTTGTCCTGCCTCCTCTCTTTTTTTGGAGAATTGTTCAGCGATATTTGTACGCAGGGATGGTGCAGCTTCACCCAGGTTCCCTGATTTTCCGGAAGAAAGGTGATGGACGATCTCCGAGCGCCGTTTACCTGTCACCGGAGAGATTTGCCGTTCGTACGGGAAGGTGACATCTTTTAATGCTGGTACTTCTTCTGGGAAAGAACGTCTGTACGGAAATCGGCGGGGTTAGGTGAAGTTGATCGTGAGAGGCGTTACCTCGTACCCTCGTGCCCGAGGTTACTAAGAATGATCCTGGACCGTCCTGGGCGACGGTTGGCTGAACCCTCGTGCCCGATGTTTGACCTGGGTCAAGAGTCCTGCAAAATCTGAAGCTGAGTCAGCAAATCCAATCAGTCAAGTACAAACCTGGCAGGCGCCACGTGTTCGGCCAGGATGCAGCACAGGAACCACGTGTTAACAGGTCCTGATACAATGAAAAACTGTTCTGGAGAGAGAGAGCTCTCCTTTTTGTCCTGCCTCCTCTCTTTTTTTGGAGAACTGTTCAGCGATATTTGTAGGCAGGGATGGTGCAGCTTCACCCAGGTTCCCTGGTTTTCCAGAAGAAAGGTGCTGGACGATCTTCGAGCGCCGTTTATCTGTCACCGGAGAGATTTGCCGTTCGTACGGGAAGGTGACATCTTTTAATGCTGGTACTTCTTCTGGGAAAGAACGTCTGTACGGAAATCGACGGAGTTAGGTGAAGTTGATCGTGACAGGCGTTACCTCGTACCCTCGTGCCCGAGGTTACGAAGGTTGATCCTGGACCATCCTGGGCGACGGTTGGCTGAACCCTCGTGCCCGATGTTTGACCTGGGTCAAGAGTCCTGCAAAATCTGAAGCTGAGTCAGCAAATCCAATCAGTCAAGTACAAACCTGGCAGGCGCCATGTGTTCGGCCAGGATGCAGCGCAGGAACCACGTTTTAACATCATCCCCCCGCATTGTCAGAGCGCGAATATTAATATGGGTCCTGGAATGCGAACCGTCGCGAAAGTGGATGCGCTGCCCAAGGCCTGCAAGGATAAGATGGGGGCGGAGTTTAACCGCTTCGCATTCTATCATTCCTTTGTCTGTTGAGTTTCTGAAAAGAAAGTGAGAGCGGTTCACAAAAGATGGCGGAGAGGAAATAGAATATTGCGTCCGGCTTCTCTAAGAAAAGAGCCGGAGCACCGGTGACAGACGCCCCTCCGGAGAAGAAGATGCCGGAGGTGGGTGCACCCTTGGAGGCAGAAGCTCCTACGGCTAGGGTTGTTGTGGCCCTAGTGCAGACGTTGTAATTTCTTTAGGGTTTGGCGGGTGCTGAAGCCGCAGCGATGGTGGTAGTCTCTGATTCTCCAGTCAAGCCACCTCCGAAAGTTAAGGAGTTAAGGGAGGTGGTTTTGGTAGGAGAAACAGCCAGTGGAGAGAAGCTGGCACCAGGGAAGATCATGCTCAAGGATGAAGAGTTTGAGCGGCTCCTCCCTGGTGTCAGGGGTTCTGATGAAGGTAAGGGGAAGCCATCCCTGGTTGTTGGTAGGCCTATTTCCTTAAGAGCCCCAATCCCTGCTCCTGAAGTTGCCCTAGTTTCCGAAGAGTCAAGGGGCCTAT
>JAEMOT010000158.1:19999-39782 GCA_019297695.1 Apostasia ramifera
ACCTTTGTCGGAGACTTGGGGTTAACCCTCTGGTTATAATACCGCTCTATTCGTCGTTTGTGCTCCAGGCGCTTTATTGCGGCCAATTCTCTCCTTTGTTCCAGGAGGTCCAGGTCGATCTTTTGTGAATCATCATTTTCGTCCACCCAAGTTTGCAAAGCCTCGGATTCGAAGTTGGTAGCAGCTTCTATTCTGGGGGAGAGGTGTTCCAGCTTAACTGGTATGACAGCGTCCATTCCAAATGAGAGGGAGAAGGGAGACTCTTGTGACCTCGGAGGGAGCTGTGTTGTAAGCCCAAAGAGCTCCTGGTAATTCTTCCGGCCAGCGGGCTTTTGCGCCGTCTAGGCGCCTCTTCAGAATGTTCAAGATGTTTTTGTTGGCAGCTTCCGCCTGGCCGTTGGTATGAGGGTGCCAAACAGAGGCGTATTTAAGGTTGATCTGGTGTTCTCCGCAGAAATTACGGATTCTTTGATTGGCGAATGGAGTGTCGTTATCTGTGATGATTATCATGAGTATGCCATACCTGCAGACGATGTTGGCCCAGAGGAAGCTCTCGACGTTTCGGGCGGTGGGCTGATTAAGTGGCTTGGCCTCGATCCACTTTGTGAAGTAATCGACTGCAACTAGTATCCACTTATAGCCCCTTATGGCCATAGGCATTGGGCCTAGAAAATCCAGCCCCCAGATGGCGAAGGGCCATGATGAGTTGATGGGTTTGAGATATCTCGCGGGCTGCCTTTGCATGTCAGCGTAGTACTGACACTGAGGACACTTCTCTACAAATACCTGAGCGTCTTTGTGGATGTTGGGCCAGAAGAAACCTTGGCGTAGGATTTGCATGACGAGGCTCCTACCTCGTGCATGTGTTCCACATTCTCCTCGATGTACTGCTTCCATCACTTTTAAAGCCTCGTCTGGTCTCAGACATTTTGTGAGGGGTTTAGCATAGGATCTCCTATAGAGCTCTCCGTCGATGAGGGCGTACTTGGCACAAGCAAGCTTCAGTTTCTGCGCCTCACGCTTGTTATCAGGCTGAGTCCCATTCTTCAAGTAATTAAGGATCTCGTCCATCCAGCAGGTTGGTTGCTTCTCAGAAGAGACTTCGGTGCATTCGAAACTAGGCCTTTCGAACACCTGAGTCCGGTGTAGGTCGGGGAGCCCCACTTTTGCGAGCCGGTCTACCACCTGGTTCTCTTCACGGGGTATATGCGTCAGGGAGAAATTCTCGAACAGAGAGATTAAAGACCTGGCCAGCTGCAGATATTTTTTCAGAATCTCGTCTTTCGTCTCAAACGTCTGGTTCACCTGATTGACGACCAGCAGGGAATCACTGAACACCTATATGCGCTTTACGACCATGCTAAGCGCGAAGTTCAATCCTGCTATGAGGGCTTCATACTCTTCTTGGTTGTTAATCGCTTTGAACTGGAGCGTCACAGCCTGATGAAGTACAGCCCCCATTGGGCTGGTTAGGAGGATCCCGGCCCCCTGGGATTGTGATCCGGACGCGCCATCAACATGAAGCGACCAGAGGTTTGCCAGAGTTTTCACGGGTGGTGGTTCTGTCGTCGAGAACTCAGCGATGAAGTCGGCCAGGGCCTGAGCTTTGATAGCTGTTCGCGGCACAAACTTGATGTCATATTCCCCCAGTTCGATAGACCACTTGAGTAATCTTCCTGAAACCTCGGGAGTGTGCAGTATCTTCAGGAGCGGCTGATCTGTGACGACCTGAATAGTATGGGACTGAAAGTAAGGTCGTAGCTTCCTGGCCGTCATCAGAAGGGCCAGAGCGAGCTTTTCCAGGGTGGGATACCGGCCTTCGGTGTCCAGGAGTATGTGACTGGTATAAAAGATAGGACGTTGAACCCCCTTTTCGCTGTCTAGGAGTACCGCTGAGACTGTAGTGTCGGATACTCCCAAATAAAGAGATAAGATCGAACCTTCCTTTGGCACTACCAGTATCGGGGCCGAGGTTAAGTACCTCTTCAGTTCGGTAAATGCTGCTTCACACTCGCTGTCTCAGAATCCTTTCTTGTTGTTGCGTAGACACCGGAAGAAAGGGGAACAGCGATCACCGGCTTATGAGATAAATCTGCCCAGACCGTTGATTCGCCCTGCCAGCTTCTGGATCTCCTTTGCCGTCTTCGGAGAGGGCATGCTTAGGATGGCTAATATCTTATCGGGATTGGCCTCTATTCCTCTAACGGAGACCAAGTACCCCAAGAATTTTCCCGAAACGGCGCCGAAGGTATATTTAGCAGGGTTGAGCTTGAGGTTGTACCTTCTGAGAGTGTCGAGGAGCGGAGCTGTGGCCGCTGCAGGTGGCAGAATTACCTCTGGGACCGCCGCAACCGGAGGAGGGGGAACAGGGGCCACCGGTACCGGCGAGCGAGGAAGTACTGCACAGACCGGCTGAGTTTGCCTGAGGATGACGGCCTGTTGTGCGGTGAGGCCGGTGACCATGTCAGTGAGGTTTGCGAGCATCCCCTGGAGCTCTGAAACACGGGTGCCTCTGGAGGAGGAGGCAGATCCGGCGCGTCGCCGGGAAGTGAAAGTTGAGGCTCCGTCGTCCGGTGCCCGGACAGAGGGTTCTCCCGCATGTACACTGCGGGCAGCAGAGTTGGTTTTGCGCGTTCTGGCCACCATCTTCTCAGGTCTCAATGAAAGCACCAAAAGATGTTGACGTAGGATGTGGGGATCCCGGAAAACACCAAAGAAAGAGAGTTCCGGGAGACGACGGCGCGCAAAGGAGGTGAGCCTGTTAATGGAGGCTCAGGGAGAAGATTAATCCGAAACAACCAGAAAAGCACACAGAGATTTAAGGTGGTTCAGGGAGGAAATCCCCTACGTCCACCGGTCGGTCAGCGAAGAAGTTTCACTAATAGGAAAAGGATAGCCCTGAAGGCTGTACAATACTTTGAGAAGAGTAGAAGAAGAAGAGCCAGGAGTTCCTCAATTGGGGTCCTGATACAATGAAAAACTGTTCTGGAGAGAGAGAGCTCTCCTTTTTGTTCTGCCTCCTCTCTTTTTTTGGAGAACTGTTCAGCGATATTTGTAGGCAGGGAAGGTGCAGCTTCACCCAGGTTCCCTGGTTTTCCGGAAGAAAGGTGATGGACAATCTTCGAGCGCCGTTTATCTGTTACCGGAGAGATTTGCCGTTCGTACGGGAAGATGACATCTTTTAATGCTGGTACTTCTTCTGGGAAAGAACGTCTGTACGGAAATCGGCGGGGTTAGGTGAAGTTGATCGTGACAGGCGTTACCTCGTACCCTCGTGCCCAAGGTTACGAAGGTTGATCCTGGACCGTCCTGGGCGACGGTTGGCTGAACCCTCGTGCCCGATGTTTGATCTGGGTCAAGAGTCCTGCAAAATCTGAAGCTGAGTCAGCAAATCCAATCAGTCAAGTACAAACCTGGCAGGCGCCACGTGTTCGGCCAGGATGCAGCGCAGAAACCACGTGTTAACAGTTATATTATTTGAATAAATAAAATAATTATTTTGATAAAATATCTAAAAGATTTCAAAAAGCATAAATCAAAATATAATTATAGATCAACTCTAAAACCTATCGGAAATTTGCACCATGCAATGGCTATTCAATGTGGCATGTCATTTTGTGAATCTCCTTTCACAACTTTGTAAGGATGTGCGAATAAACTTGAAGAATCTGAAACTCGATCTAGAATCGAATTGAACTGATCAATTTGGCTCGGTTTGAATCCTGTTCCAAATTTATTGAAACTGGTCGGTTTGTATTTGTTTTCAATTCTACTGTTCAGGTAAACTAGAGCTAACCCAAAATTAATTAATTATATGATTAATTAGTTATGATTATTTAGCATAAGAGTTAGTATTGATTTTTTGTAATATGAGTTATGATAGATCTAAGATTAAAATTTATAATTTATATTAATCATGCAAATTATTTAATTTTAGACTATTTGTTATTACAGTTTTTTATTGGTTTGAAGGAAAATTATATTTTAAGTTTGGAACCGAAGCTGAACTAGACCTGATCCGAAAGTTTGGGTATCATTCGAGTTCAGTGAACTTGGTTTGGTTTTACTTCCTGAAACTATAGAACTGAGTTTAGTCAGTTTGGTTCCGATTTCTCATGGAACTGATGCAAACTAATTTGAGTTATACTATTACTTTGTATTTAGCAACAACAGCCTACCAATTACTTTTAATAGTGTTTTTTTTATAGGCAATGTTGAGCAAACTCTTTGATGAATCGATGAGGATATTCTTGCACACCACTATCAAAACATGATTATTTCATCATAGTTTCAAATATAAAATATTTTTAACCTCGTAAAAAATAATAATTTTTAATTATACTTTGGTAATTGTTCATTTGATTTTCTTCAATGTTATATCAAACTTTTTTCTTCACTCCTCTAAAGAGAGATATCACGAAATCTTGCTCTTATATTATTGCAAATTTTATGCAAAATGCCTATTAATGCAACATTATCTAAGAATATAATTAATTTATTATGTAATAATTCAGTAATGCATTATAGTTCATATTATCGTGTAGTGACTCTTATATGATCTTGGTTGCTACTTACGCGCAAAAAATTATATAATTACATATTGCCATCATCTGATTGAAGGATTACATTTAGTCCTGTTTGGCGTGAGGATTAAAACAGGACCAAAATAGTACTAATTTAAAAAATAACAATAATAATAATAAATAAAATTTTTAAATCATTCTACACAAATTCAAATATAAAAAATATTATTTTACTTTACATACTCAATAATTTAAAATAAAAATATTAACTTTATTTCACATTCTAGACCAAAATATTCAAATCGCGTATTTTGATCTAAGATGTGAAATAAAGTTTTTATTTTTATTAAAAATTATTGAGTATGTGAAGTAAAATATTTTTTTTATATTAAAATTTGTGTAGAATAATTAAAATAATTTATTTATTATTATTATTATCATTTTTTAAATTAGTATTATTTTGGTTCTCGAACTTAAAGACTAAAAAAATTTATATTTATATATAAATATATATGAAATAAAATTATTTTAATATTAAAATTTATATTAAATATATTTGAAATATATATTTTGTTAAATTTACGTTTGATCTAAAATACAAAAATTTTAATATTAAAATCTATATATAAAAAATATAAAAAATAATTATTTTTTATATTGCAAATTATTATTAATGTGTAAAAAGATTAAAAAATAATTGAGTATGGCTACTGTGCACTTAAAGAATCTTTGATATTTAATTATATATATGATTAATTAAGAAAAAGTAATAAGTTATGTAGCCTGTAATACCAGAGCTACCTGCTTACTGTACGGATCACTATTATGGGCTTGTAGCCGTTGTGCGGTTGCCAAACTTCCTGTAGCCTCTGAAGCGTATAGCCATTCCCATCGTGGCAACACAGAAGGCCACAGGATGCTCATATCACATCCAAGCCCTTCAACTTCCCGCCATCTCCACTTCCCCGTAGCAAAAAACGACGGAATTACTATCCCAAAAAAACAAAAAAAAATTCCCAGAATGGAACAAACACAAAACAGCTTCTCTTTACCTAATGAAAAATCGACACGTCTACTTACTGAGAGGCGCAATCAATAGCTGTTCGTCGCTTCTTCTTCATCCCTTCGTTTTCACCTCCAAAAGGGCGAGGAGTGCTTCTGCATTTTCACAGAGCAGAGCTGCAGAGGGTGAGAGCTCCCTGGTTTTGAGGTTTGGGCTTGTCTCTCCCTTCTCCTGTTTACTAAATCATTGACTGTCGCCAAAGATTTGTTTCCAAAAATCCTGGTGAAGCAACAAGGCAACAATGGCAGCCTTTGATGCTTGAAGTTGGAGACCCAGTCATTCATCTGTTCTTCAGTCGGTACCTTTCCCGTCTTTAATATTGTGGTAGTACTCCCCTTGTGAGTTCCGACTCCTCTTTCCATTAAGTAATGTAGATGATAAAAGCCCCTCGTTCACCGAGAAAAATAGCAGCCTTACACTGGGTTCTCTTCTATCCCTTTAGGGCTTTGTTTCTCATGTTTTACACATTAATGTTTCTGCATCTTTTAACTTTTACGCCACTAGCTGGTTAGTCTGAAATGGGTATTTTGTGAAAAGCTCTGTTATGGAAAGTTTGAAGTTTGTAAGCTCTGGACTTTGCTGTTATTTGTGGGTTCTGCGTTAATCTTCTTCCCATTTTTGTTCTCAATCAGGGTTTGAGAATGGGAGAGGAGTGCAAGCATTGCAAGAAGTGGAAGGAGCAATGCCAAAGGTTCGAGGAGCATTTTTACTGGGATCATGTTGATGCGACGAGGATGCATTTCTCGAAGCTTATGTTTGGAGATTTCTCCAATTCAATGGTGCTTACATTTTTCCTTATTTTACTCAGGAATCAGGAAATTAAGGTTCAAGTTTATTTGCTAGAGTTTTTGGGAATGTGTCTCATGGTATATTTTACTGGTTTGATAATAAAAAATCTTGAATAGTTCTCCATTTTTGATTTTATGATATTTTATAAAAGCTGATAGCTAGGTGAAATGAGAAGGTAGGATTAGAATGTCATTATGTTACTAATTGAGAAATTAAGGTTCAAGTTTATTTGCTAGAGTTTTTGGGAATGTGATGCATTCTCATGGTATATTTTACTGGTTTGATAATAAAAAAATCTTGAATAGTTCTCCATTTTTGATTTTATGATATTTTATAAAAGCTGATAGCTAGGTGAAATGAGAAGGTAGGATTAGAATGTCATTATGTTACTAAATGATGAGAAGTTTAGTTATTTAAGAATATTTTCTTCATATAGGAGTATTGAGGAGAATAGATTAGGATGGCAATTACAGAATAAAATCAAGACAAGATGGTTAAAATGGTGTGTGATATGGTTCTATGTGATTGGCAGAGGCTTATCAAGTTGAAGGGAAATTACTTTTTGACTATGTTACATGAGACACGAATATTAAGTGGTTAGGCGGTGAAAAATCAGTAGGATTAGTATATCTTCGGTGGAAAAGTTGTCACATGAGTGGATCACACAAGGAATGGTTATATCAAAAATGGGTGGGCTGGTCACCTATATGGGATAAGATGGAGTTTTTAATTCGGTTTAGCCATATCCATCGCCGACCTATCGAGGGCTCTGTACATAAATGCGAGGGGATCCAAGTCTTGGCATCAAAGAGATGGAGCGAAAGTCTAAAAGCAACTTGTGATATGGTCAAGACACGTGAACAAAGAAGAGAAATCCATCCGCTGGGCCCTAATTAGTTTGGGATAATGGCTTTGTTGTTGTTGTTTCATTTATTCATATTTCACAATTTTACAAGATAAAAACCATGTATACTTTTACAAAATTGCTTCTCATGAAGTATGCCATAACTATTTAATACACAAAGTAATAGGCCTAGGTTACAGTTCGCATTGAGTCGAGCTCAGTATTAAAAATAGTCATATAAATGGGACCTTGTAAAAATAATATATTTTTTAGTATATTCCTAGGATTTTTTTGGGTAAATGGCAATTGATTCTTCTAGTTTGGTCTTATGTGCAGTCCCTCAAGTTTTTAAATTAGCTAGATTGGTTCTTTTGGTTTGAGATGATGTGCAAATAGGTTTTTCTGTCATAACATTTTTTAATCCAAAAAATAAAAGAAAAAATTACCTACATCCTACAAAAACTTTGAATTACATGCCCACCCTCTTAATGAGTGTCATGGCCAATGTTATAGGGAACTATGGATGGCCAAATATCGTGGCCGATGGTTGGAAATTTCTGCAAAAGCAAAGCATGATTAGTCAGACATTGTAACTGATGAATAAAACATCATGCATGATGGTAAATAAAGTGAGCTTTCAGATGCTACACGACCGAGATTCAACGCTGAATCCGGGTGTTAATACATATACATTTGTTATTATTTTTATTTTTAAAAATGAACTATTTAAATAATTCCCCACATAAATTGCTCGGTGGTAATTGATGAATGCTTATGTTCATGATCTGCTTCAATTTTTTACTCATAAGAGTAAAGCATGAAGAAAGGTAAAGTGAAGGGTATTCATTCTAGTATCATCTAGTATATTTAGTTTGAAAGTATCATGTAAAAAGCATGAGCTCTCCTGTTTTTGAACTTTGAAATCGTCCTCTGATTTATTACATGCTTCTTTATTATGCTCTTTGTATTGGAATAGGTTATACCAAAGAAGTTCATGGATTACTTCAGTGGTGAACTTCTTGAAGCTGTTGAGCTGAAAGTCCCAAGTGGTAACATATGGCATGTCAGTTTGAGGAAGACAAATGACGGAGCAGCTCTCGAGTGTGGTTGGAGGAAGTTTATCGAAGATCATGATATTCAAGAAAATGACACTTTGGTGTTCAAGTATGATGGAAATTCTTCTTTTTTTGTGTTGATGTTTGATCAAGGTGGTTGTGAGAAAGCAGCTGCTCATTGTCCTAAGAGGTGGAATCCTGTGTTTAATTTCTGTGAATCACCTCCCGGAAAATCTTCCCAACGTAGAGCAAATGGATTTCCTCGATATACTTCACAAGAGCTGTTACCGTCTTTTGATAATGAGATGTTGAGAGCTAGAAAGAGTTCACAAGACAAACACGTGAGGTTGGGATCTAAATTTAGAAAAATTTCTTCAAATAAGAAACAGTTAGTTCCTTCCAATGACGAGGAAACCTTAAATGGTAAGTTGGGTTTGTTTTATAAGTTTGGAATATGATATAAATCTTTTCTTTAATTTACTTTTGGTGAAATGAAGCTGATGTGCACTTGTTTGCATGCACATTAGCTGTTTATTTCTTAGAATATTTCCTTCAGAAATTCTTACATTTCTGTATACCATCTTGTATTAATTAAATTTATTGTAGGGCAATTTATTGCAAGTTAAGTTGTAAGGAAAACATTTTCATCGACTGTCTAGCTTCATAACCATTAACTTTATCATTCAGGACTGGATAGTATGACCACAGAAGGAACAGAAAGCCCGTCCACTGAAGTCTGTTTGGATAACCAAAGTAATTTCAAGGATGTAATTATGTCGAAGAGGTTACATCTAACTGCTGAAGAAAAGAGTAAGGTTCTTAGCTTTGTTGAAACAATCCAAACAGATAAGCCTTACTTCGTTTCATTCATGGTGCGGACCAGCATTTTGAAAAGATTTTATATGGTAATTTCTAAAGCCTGATCATTTAGAAACTGCAAAGAATATCATGCTGCAAGAGTTATTGCCTTTGTGGTCTCTTTATGATTCACTACTATACAGTTTGGATTACTTTCACTCAGCTGCAAACTGTATTTTAGTTCTTATGAATTACTAGAAAAAGGCATGCGCAGTGTTAATTCATAGTGTATACATGTTGTAAGTTATGTAGATGGTTTTGTCTTATGTAGTACAGAGGCTATTCGTGGATTCAAACAGAGATGTGAAGAATGATGTGACGAGCAAACTTCCAAATTATCAGAAATGTACTGTGCTATATTAATTGATGTCAGTATTTTTACAATTGTCATAATGCAGCACAGCATCTGATGTAGCTAGTTTTTCGTAAATTAGCTGTGATAGATTCATTCCATATTTAGGTTCATATTAGGGAAGATTTTTAGCTCAATTACCAGCTTGAACTATGAATTTTTAGTATATTCTGGAAGGTGTTTTTGCACTAATGAAAGTTGTTTGGATCTATATGCTGGGTCGAAATATTCATGACCAAATAAAAGTCTCTCAAAACAGAAGTCTTTCTGACTTTTCGAGAAATTTATACACATTATTTGTATGTATGACTTTATTAACAAATAATATGAATGCTTTTCTAGTCCTTATATTTTGTATAATTGAATTACAAAACTTGGTGAATATGCCATATTTTGTCTGCCTAATAAACATTCAAAATATTATGCCTTGATGAGGACTTGAATCTTTGTGCTTTTTAGCCTGAGATTTTGAGTCCCACGATTACACCATTTTGCTATTAAGACATTTTAGAAGTTAATAGTATTCCATGAATTAGTATCTGTTTAGTGTGGTATAACCAATGACTTGAAATGTTCAATCATGTCTTATATTGTCTTGATTTGTTTGCCTATCCATCGCTGGGAAATAGTGGCTAGCTTAGAGTCAGTTATTTTGGGTTCTCCCTTCATCGACTTGGTGGATTGGTGAAATCTCTCAATTCTCATATATGAAGTTGGTTGTAGGATTTTATTCTCTCTCTCTCTCTCTCTCACACACACACACGCTCACTTTGACGGTCGTTGGAGGTTTGTTGGAGAAGGAATTTGAGGCAATGATCAAGATAAACAGTGGAAAAATACTGGAAACTTCTTGAATCCTTACTAATTGAGCCCTGAATGGTGCGAGGACTAACATCAGGATCAAAATGATACTAATTTTAAAAAACAATAATAATAATAAATAAATTTTTTAAATTATTATATACAAGTTCTAATATAAAAAAATATTATTTTACTTCACATACTCAATAATTTTTAATAAAAATATCTATTTTACTTCATATTCTAGACAAAAATGTTGGCTTCGTTTGGCGTAAGGACCAAAATAGTACTAGTTTAAAAAACAATAATAATAAATAAATTTTTTAATCAATCTACACAAGTTTTAATATAAAAAATCATTATTTTACTTTATATACTCAATAATTTTCAATAAAAATATTAACTTTATTTCACATCCTAGACAATATTTGAATCGAGTATTTTGATCTAGGATGTGAAATAAAGTTAATATTTTTATTAAAAATTATTGAGTATGTGAAGTAAAATAATATTTTTTATATTAGAATTTGTGTAGAATGATTAAAAAATTTATTTATTATTATTGTTGTTTTTTTAACTAGTACCATTTTTGTCCTGATTTTAGTCCTGCCAAACAGGGCCTAAAGGCTTACTTTGGTTCTCTACTATTTTAAGGAGCTAATTTTGAGGTTATACTTCCTATTGGATACATTTACATGTTTGTCCCATTTCCTATTTTACTCTCACACCATGTACAATGGATAGCTGCTTTATATAGCCTTTTTTGTGCCTTTTTGGCCACGCGGACGACATTGAAAGATTGACAGTTTGTCTCTTAGCTATGTAAGTGTAGTTGACAACTGGTGGACTTTCCTCGAGACACCTAGGCCTTTCAAGTTCCCGATAGTATTTTCGGGGTTTCCTTGTAATGTCTTCTCTTGAGCGGTTATCTCAAAACTTTTTCTCGACACGTCTGACACCTCTGTGCTAAAATCAGATTTTTTTTTTAATGTGTTTTAAGATGTTATTTTTCAGGGCTTCTTATATCAGCTTTTCTTTTCTTCTGAGCAATACCTGTGTAAAGGAAAGTTCTTCCAATTGTCCTGAGATATCATACCTTGGGGTTGGGGCTCTATTTCACTTTGAGCATGCTTTTAGTTAAGGCTTGATCCTCTCAACTTCATGCCCTAGTCTTCCATCAAGCTTTGATTTGCGATCTCAGATGTCAACCAGATCCCCTTAAGTATACTTGGTATCAATTTCCAAGCTTGCCTTCAAATTGCTTTATTATGCATTATCCGGAGTATACATTCTATTTAATGAGAAGATGGAAAACCAATTCTCATGGAATAAATATCACATGGATAAAAGGACTTCTCCATGAATGAAAAAAATATTACAAGTTTCTATTCTAGTCAATCTCTCTTTCTGTTTGAGTTAATTCTAGCATAAGTTAGTACATCAATCAGTAGATGACTTAAACTTACAGATGGTCGCCATCTCTCCCTCTAAAAGGCCATCTCGTGTTAGTACTCGACTTACAGAATTGCTAAATCTGTTGAGAATATTTCACTGTGCTTTATCTATCAGGTCAATTAGTGCATACCACCAGTATATTGGCTGAGTGTTAAGTTGCTCAAATCCTTAAAGAAGAATGAATGGGTTCTAGTCCCACCCAAAAAAGGTTTGTCACCAGTGCAAAGTGCCTTGCTTATGAAACATTATATTATCATTGGACTGCAAGAAAATTAGAGCTAAAGTGTCACTTTCATTGCACTTGAAGCTTCTATTTTTGTATGTAAATAACAAGATTAGAGCATTTAATTTGCATATGCAGTTTCTGTGTATGTGTGTGTGTGTGTTTCTCTTGATTTGATGTTTGGTGTGTAGAGTATCCCTATGAAGTTTGCCGAGGAGTACCTTCCTCAAACAAGCCAGCTAGCTCTTCTCCTCCTTCCTGAGAAAACAAGGTCATGGTCCGTTCAGCTGTTGGTTCAGAAGCAGTCAGTGGGATTTTCTTGTGGATGGAAGGAATTCGTAAAAGACAACAACCTCAAGGTGGGAAATGTCTGCCTCTTTGAGCTGCTCGGCATCCAAGATGGCGTCACTGTCATTGTTCATATCAATCGCAGCTATCCCACAGAGCTTGTGCCAAAGCAGTAGTCCTGTTGCTTCTGTTGTCATTGCATAGCTTGTGAACCAGCTAAGTTATATACATCTTGTTATAGTTCAAATGACTTGTAGTTTTCATGGTATTTGTCTACCTCATTTGGCTTTGTAGGACTCTCTGATTAATGGTTCCTCTGCTGATTTTAATGAACTGTTTTTGTAGTTCTGTGCTCTTCTACCAAAACAATATATATATATATTCTTTGCCCTCCAGACACTGCAATTCCTAACTCTAATTGAAAATTATAGTGTGGAGTTGAAAATGTGATCTCTTGATTTCAGGCAAGTTTTCTTCCCACTGAGTTAGGCGAAGATCTACTACCAAAACTATTTTGGAGTGCGTGGTGAATGTTAATATGATCATAATTGGTCAGGTTGATTTTTATTGGGTTAATAAATTTTGAGGTCTGTGAATCACTTTTATTAAATTTTAGCTTGAAATGTGTAATAGTTGAAATATTATTTTTTAAAAAAAATTTATATAATGTTAAAATATGTTTAATTTAAATGTTTAAGATGTGGGTGTGAAGTGGTTGTTTTAATGTTATTTAGATATTAATGTTATGTTATGTAGATATTTATATTATTAATTTAATATTATATTTTTTATTATAATTAAAATGATATTTAAATGTTGTTTACTTTGAGTGCTTTTCAAGATATTATTTTAAAATAATAATATTATAATTTTTATAATATTTTTTAAATATTCTATTTAAGTACTAAGTCAAATAATTAATTTTTTAATAAAAATTGTGAAAACATTGAACTTAATTGGCAAACAATACTGACAATGTCAGTCACCAACAAAAATTAAGGGTAAATTGTTTATAATTTATGAATTTTTACATGATAATTTAGAATTTAGAATTGTTATTTTTAAGCGTATGAGTTTAACATTTTATTATTATATAGTTCTTTCATTATCTCTAATGTTAAATATATTAAATATTTAATATTACAAGAGAATCTCAAATATATGAAATATTGATAATAATATTTTAATAGTTTTGTAAGAGTGAAATTTTTATGTCAAATTTAATGGTTTCTAATAAATTAGACGAGGCATGACATCACTAAAAGTTGCACTGTAACAAAATATTAATCAGGTATCTATGTGTCATAATTTAAAAGTTATAAATCAGTATATAAAAACTATAAAGCCTCATGTACCTATTAGTCATTTATCCTAAAATTAAATTGAAATTTCAATTCCTTGCTTTCTTTAGTTTCAATTCCATCAAAAAAAAAAAATTCCAACTCAAAAATATGTATGGCTCATGGCTCGTGGCTAATAAGAGATGA
This sequence comes from Apostasia ramifera, assembly GCA_019297695.1. Lineage (NCBI taxonomy): Eukaryota > Viridiplantae > Streptophyta > Magnoliopsida > Asparagales > Orchidaceae > Apostasia > Apostasia ramifera. Next base: position 33,738 of record JAEMOT010000158.1, read on the forward strand.
GTGCTCCATCTCATTTATTTTACGTCTAATCTAAGCTCGGCAGTTGCGTCATACGTAAAATCATTATTTTCTTGCTATTTCACATATTTTTTTATTTGTATGACTATTTTGAGAAGCTTTTGATATCACAATATCTTTATGAAAAATAAAAAAAAATTATAAAATAAAAAATTATACATACAAAATATAATTATTTTTATGATTTGTATAGCTCATTTTTACTTTATGTAGACTTTTTCTATTTTGTATGAGTTTTATTTTTTATATATATACAAAGTAAAAAATTATTATACAAATATAAAATAAAAAATTTAATATGTAATTAAAAAGAAATTAAAAAAAATATATGTAAATGCTCTTTATTAAATTTATAAATATATATATTTTCTTACTTAAAAAAGTTAAAAATAAGCCTCCAGCAAAACATGTAAATGCACTCGCTTTTCCCTCGTTCTGCCTCAAAAAGGACAGAAGCTTATTAATTTTGAGAGTGAGAGAGTGCGCGCGCGCGAGCGGGAGAGATTAGGGTTTAGGGTTTTCATTCCGAGGTGCCACTTTATTCTGAAGGTTTGGTTTGTTTCTCCCTTCTATATTTACTTCTTTTTTTGATTGTCGCCGAAGATTTCATCTCAAAAACCCTGGTCTGGTGATGCGCGAAGTTCAAAGTTGCAGGTAAAAACTCACGTCTGTGCTTTAGTAAGCTTTATGTGTTGCCTTCCCCATCTTCAATCCATTTGCATTCCCTTGCCTACTCCTCCTTCTATTTAGAGATGTATATGCTACATGCCCCTCGTTAACAGAGGAAAATGGCAGCCTTAATGCCCTTAAGAATCTAAACTCGGCCCTCGGGTTATCTTCTTTTCTATGGGCTTCATTTCTTCTAGTTTTACACTGCTGGAGGACTTATTTCCGTACATGCAAAATAAGGGAATCATCTTGTTTATTTACAATGTAGGAGGTGAGTACAACAGGGGAAAATAGGTAAAATCCTCCTTTATATATAGGTGGTCGCAATACAAAAAATAAGTATATTGAAAATAATTGAGAAATTCTTAAAAATGTTAGCATATTCATTGACAATCTCTCCATGGAGCATATATCAAATAGGTTCTGTTTGTTGCATAAGAAAAAAGAGAGAGAAGGCTCAAAAGCCTTAACTTTAAAATGTCTTGAAGCCATTTTTTGAGTTTTGTTTCATCTAGTGGAGAAAGTCTGTGTGGCGGGCACACTTAAATGAATTGGCTTTGAAAGTGTTGAAGCCGCCTCATTCCGCCTGCCAAATAGGCCGTTGGTGGTGATGTCATTTTTGACGAAGCAACAATTCAATGATAAAATGACAATCTACCTCAATATTCTTTGTTCTCTTATGAAAAACATGATTTTTGGCTATATGAATCGCAAATTATATTATCATAATGCATTACCATAGGTTGTAACTAGGAAAATCATGTTCTTAGGTCTTGTTTGGTTGGGTGTTAAATTTTGGTAAGGAAAGAGAAAATATTTTATTTTATACAATTGATGGAAAAGAAATTTATTTTAATATTGAGAGGTGTGTAGGATGCGAAATAAAGTTGATTTTAAAGTTAGAATTTGTGTTGGATATGAATTAAAGTTGATTTTTAAAGTTAAAATTTGTGTTGTATGTAAATAAAGTTATTAAAATTTATAATAAACTTAAAATATTATTATGCCTAATTTTGGAAGCTTGCCAAACTGGCACTGAGAGAGTTATAATGGTGGGGTTACGGATCAGCATTGAATTAGATTGCTATGATGATATCATGCGCTGAATAAAAATTAAAATTCAAATTAATCAGAGTTATTGGAGATTTTCATATTAGCTTAATTTAGATTAGATTTGATTTAATTCAGAGCAGATTTGAGAGATTTGAAAACTCATCATATTTGGAGTTGATTTTATTTTATTGTAATAGAATTAGTTCTATATTTTTTTTCATTTATTTGACATTTTATTTACTGCATTTTATATTGTATTTTCAAATTTTTTCATGGGGTCCTTTTATATAAAGAGGCCGCTTTGCATTGTAATAATTAATTACAATTATTGAATGACATCATGTTGAGTTTTCTCAAAGTCTAGATTTGTGTTAAGGGGTTAATATTCCAGTGTAAGAAATGGTAGAGTTAACTTTGGGTGAGAATCCTTGAATTAGCTATGTTATCCATTCTTATTATGATAAAAAAATCTTTTTTACCTCTCGCTATACTTCTCCATTTATTTTTCTCTTTCTCTGTATCGTTCCTAAGCACTTGTCTCCGACACTTGTCACGTTTGCTTGCTTCCGAAGCTTGCCTTCGACACCCGCCGCCTCCGACTTGCACCGACGCCCGCAACTAGCACACGCGCAAGGCCGCGTGAGAGGCGACTGCGCAACCCAGTACAAGAAACTAGAGCCCGCGAGCTTCGTCCACTGGTGCTGTGATCAGTGCTCGCAAGCACAACTCGTTGGAGCCACACGTGAGAGCCGGTGAACCTTCGCCTGGCTTCGATCATGAGTTCTTGCGAGCTTGGCGAGCTGGTCGGCGTTTAGGTCTGATTGGTGGAATTGCGCAGCATAACTACTCGCCTATGCGATCCCAGCGGCTCACGTGCTTGTCCTGCCACACTGATCTGGACGCTATGCCTGCAATAGCAAATAGCGGCCCACGCGAAGCTCATTGAGTCTGCACGACTCTGCTGCACCTGTGGCCCTCAACTCACTATAATTGGAGCTGCTTTTATTTTATTGTAATAAAATTAGTTTATATTTGCTTTCATTTATTTGATATTTTATTTTTTTATTTAATATTATATTTTTAAATTTTTTTATGGAGTCTCTCTATATAACGAGGTCGCCTTGCATTATAATAGTTAATTACAATTGTTGAATGACATCATGTTTAAGTTTTCTGAAAGCCTAAATCCTGGTTAAGGGATCGATATTTTGGTAAAGGAAAGAGTAAAGTTAGCTTTGGGTGGGAATATATCCATTCTATTATAAACAAAAATCAAGTCTCTTCTGCCTCCCCTCTGCTTCGCCTGATCGCAACCCATGCCAGTTGCCCTCCCCTCCTCCCCCCACCATTTGTGCCCGACATCCCACCAGTTCCATCAACAGGACTTACGGAATTGTTTGCTTTAGTACCACAAAGTAAAGGAGAACTGTCAAGGGAAGAGAATAGCATTTTATTACGAGCATATTTGAGGAAGCCCTAGAGTCCAATGTTTAAGTTATACCAAATAGAGAGTTATTGCTGAGCCATAAGGAGTGACTATATGAGATGTAAGGGCTAATGTTTATGATAGTTGGATAGGATGATCCTACTTCTTTCAAAATAGGGTAATAGAATTGGAAGAAGCCAAAGAACCATCGAGAGACTTAGATGAGGTAAATGAGACATGTTGGATACTGTTAAGATAGTTGAACTTCTCTCAACATCGATCATAATAGCAGTTACTGTGGCCAAAGTGTGATTAGGTGGGAAATGAGTTTCTTTCATGCCCATGATCATCAATCTAACTTCAACGACCACCCTGACATCCTTGGTCAACATGAGGGCTAACAATATGTGCAGAATGCTCAAACAGAGTTAAGGAAGATGCCATTGATAGAAGTTTTAAGACTTCTCAGATCCTTTGGGAATTATGAGGAAGGGGATGAAGGGAAGGAAGGCTATGCGCTCTACTTGGATGCTCATGTTGCTCTAGAGTCTAACTATTGACAAGAGGTAGGAGTTCAATGCAAGGGATGTTGTGGCTAGTTAGAAGCCGTGTTGGCATGACTATAAGCAAGTTGTGATGACGTTACCATAATCTTTGTGGGAGAAAGACGACGGAATAATTCACAAGATGATGAAAGGGAGTCGTTCAATGGTGGTGGTGGATGCAAGCACCCCTTATGGTTAAGAGGGTTGTGCTTTGATACCGTGTTGGAAGAGTTTTTCCATATATTTAAAAATAAGGGAACGCTCCTATTTATAATTTAGTAGGTGAGTATAATTATGAAAAGTAGTAAACAAGATAAAATCCTCTATTTATTGGAGGTCATTATATGGGAAATTAATAAAAGAGAATTAATTGAGGAACATTTAAAAAATCTTTTAAATAAGTCTAGAATATGCCTTTATATATTAATATCTGTGCATCTTTTTTTTTTCCCCCTTAATCTTCATTCCTCAGTGGATTTTTTGAAATGGTTTTTTTGAGGTGAGTTTTGTTATGAAAAAGATCTGAGGTTGTAAGCTTTGGATTCTGCTGTTTTTTTTGGGTTTTGCATATGCTTTCTTTTTTTCCCCTCTTTTTACAGTGAATTGAGGTTTGAGAATGGAAGAGGAGTGCAAGCATTGCAGGAACTGGATGGAGCAATGCCGGAGGTTTGAGGAGCATTTTTACTGGGATCATGTTGATTTGGAGAGGATGCATTTTTTGAAGCTTATGTATGGAAATTTCTCTAATTCGATGGTATTTACATTTCTCTTACTAGGGATATTGTGGTACAAGTTCCTTTGTTTTTAGAGTTTATGCGAACGCCATACATTGGACAGGTTATATTTTATTTGTCTAGTGGGTAAAAAATTTAGTGGGTTGATTCATTTTTAATCATTAGGCAATATCTTGTTAAGTTCTCCATTTGTTATTTTATGTTATTTTACCAAAGCTGTTAACTAGGTAAGATGGGAATGTAAAGAGTAGGACTAGAATATCAGTATGTTACTACATGAGTTTGTTATTTAGTGGGTTAAGAATGTTCTTCGCAAAGAAGTTACAGGAGAATAGTGGAATATGTAAATTACGGAGAGAATCATGATAGGATGGTTAAAATAGAGTGTGACTTGGTTCTGTATGATGAAAAATTATTGGGTTCAGACGCCTGACGTGGTCAGACGTTTATCTGTCAGTTGCGGCTCGCTGCGTATCACGACGACGAAATGCTGCGAACGATTAAACCGTTTGATCATGCCAACGCCATGGTCGGACCGGATGGCCTGCCCGACCACACCAGATAGTCTGGTCAGGCCACAGTGTTGGCCTGGTCGGACCGTCTGGTGTCGCCGGATTGTCCGGCGTGGCTGTGCCGGTGGCCTGACCAGACCGTTCGGTTAGTCCGCCTTGTGGTTGGACCAGAAGGTCCGGTTAGGCCAGACTGTTCGGTTCTGTGTCATCGGACGGTTTGATTAGGCCGGATCGGAGCGTTGTTTCATCGCCGTGATGCGCGGGGCCTACTGTGCTTATGCGGCGAGCTGCGATTGGTGGATGTTAGGCGTCCAAACTCAATAATATTTCCTATATGATTGGTATCACATTTGAAGGGCAGCTTTATAATAGTGTGTTTCGACTAATTATACTATATAAGAGTGAATGTTGGGTTGTTAATTGAGAAAATATTCATAAGATTAGTATAGTTGAGATAATTTGTCACTTAAAGTTTCACATAAGCAATTATTATATTGAAAAAGGTGGGCATGACAACTTTAGAGATAAGATGAGAGAGTGACGTTTAAGGTGGTTTGATCATAACCATTTGACCTATTCAAACGTTTGCATGTAAACATGTGGGGATACAACTCGCCACATTTAAGAGAGGAAGGGAAAGGCTAAAAATAACTTGGGATATGTTCATTACACAAGATCCTGTAATAGTAATACTGACGAAGAGTATTATGTTACACAGCACTGAATGAAGAAGAGAAACTAATGTAGGCGGTCTCAATTAGTTTGGGATAATAGCTTTGTTGTTGTTGTTGTTGTTTCTCTGTTCATTGATTTATGCACTTTTTTTGTTCATTTTTTGATGGTGATTTTTGCACTTTTACTTGTTAAAAAGATAAAATATAAAAATATTGTTTACTTTGTTTGTTTTTGTTTAAGTATGTCATACCTATTTAATACATGAAGTAGTAGACCTTGTTTACGAATCTCGTTGTAGTCAGCTCAGCATTGAGATAGTCATATAGTCGGATATTGCTAAAATAATGATGTTTTAAATATATTTTGTAAGATAATAATTGTTTATATATTGGTCAAAGTTAGCATAAGTTGTA
>JAEMOT010000159.1:7743-35814 GCA_019297695.1 Apostasia ramifera
AAATAAGAGAATTAAATTTTATATTTTTATTAAAATTTTAAAATAGAGTGAAAGTAGAAGGATATAATAATCTTATAAGATGCGAAAATAAGTTGAATTATTAAAAAAAAAGACTAAGTTTTCGTTTTTTTATTAAAAATTATAAATAAAAAAAGTGAGATGCTATAAAAGGATCAAAATTATAGCAATTTTATAATTTTAGAGATTAATTTTTTCAAAATTTATTATAAGATTAATTTATAATTTTCTTTGATCTTACAATCCTAATTTATTGATTTTATTTTAAATTTAAAACTATCAAAATTATTATTATTATTATTATTATTATTATTTTAAGTGTCATAATTTTTTATTTTAATTAAGAATTACAGTGATATGAATTTAAATTTTAGGCTTCTGATTTAGCCCTGTTTGGTGCGAGGACTAAAATAGTACTGATTTAAAAAATAATAATAATAATAATAAATAATTTTTTTAATTATCCTACATAAATTTTAATATAAAAAATATTATTTTACTTTATATATTTAATAATTTTTAATAAAAATATTAATTTTATTTCATATTCTAGATTAAAATACTCGATTTGAATATTTTGGTCTATGATGTGAAATAAAATTGATATTTTTATTAAAAATTATTGAGTATGTGAAGTAAAATAATATTATTGTTATTAAAATTTGTGTTAAATGATTAAAATAATTTATGTATTATTATTATTGTTATTTTTAAAAATAATACCATTTTGGTCCTGATTTTGATTCTCATGCCAAACAGGAAAATAATTTTTTTTAATTGGTTTGGAAGAAGGTTGATAATTATCAAAATTATTAAAATTATTAAAAATAATATTTTAGACCTCGTTTGGTTCGAACTTTTTTTTGGATAAAAAAAAATATTTTTTTTTAAGTTTAATGAAAAAAAAAATTATTTTAATATTAAAAAGTATGTAAAATGTGAATACTTTAAATTTTTAATATTTGTATTTATATTGAATATAAAATAAAATTAATTTTTATAATTAAAATTTATGTTAGATAAAAATTTTATCTTCGAATCAAATAAGGCCTAAATTTACGGGTTAAATCAAAATTGAAAGTTTTACCTTATCCAGAATTCCAGATGCAGAACCGGTTCAGATCGGATTAGTTCAATTTCTGTCAGACCGGACCGGAGTTCGGTTGAACAAGAAAAAACCCTATCAGTGTTGTTTGGCCATTCTGGCGACCGCGAAACTGAAACGACTCTGTTCATCTCCGTCCCCCGTATCTCTGGTAACTCACTCACCGCGGACGATCATCGGCGGCGAACTATCCCTCCGGCCTCCTCAATCGTCCTTGCTGGCTTTCCGGTGCTCTAGCTCCTTTCTCTCTTTCTCCCCCGTAAGGTCCCTGCAACGGCCTACTAGCGATCCAGATCTTCGGCGATCATCGTGCTTCTCCTCGGGTGAGCGTTTCTAGATAAACTTTTCCTTTCAGCCTCCGTTACTCAAACCCGTTTCCGCCACTATGCTGTAGCTTGCTTGCTCCATACTCCAGTCCTATCGAAAGCCAAATCACCGGTCACGTTTTCCCCCTTTCCTTTCCAGATTAATATGTGCCCCTTCCGCTCGGTGCAGCTGATTATTTGTCATTTACATGGTTGAGTTTTAATTATTTGCAGTATGGCAAAGGTTATGGCAGATGCTCCCCAAAAGGGTGGTTTTAGTTTCGACTTGTGCCGGAGAAATGAAATGCTTGTAAAGAAAGGAATACAGCTCCCTGGTTTCAGGAAGACAGGAACCACCATTGTGGGCTTAATTTTTTTGGTATGGTTTCTGCCTGTTCAGTTGTTGGTTTTTGATTGTGCATTTACGGCTTCAGGATCAAGGGAAAAAACCCACCTTGCAGATTCTGCTACCATCTCTCATCTGCTCTCTCTTATTGCTCATATTATCGTATGTGTGTGTATATCCTTTAGTTATTGTTCAATATTTAATTTTAGTTATTTAAGACTTACTAAATGTTATAGAAGCCTCTTGCAATATTTATTATTTATCAATTCTAACCTAGGCTGAAACCTATTAAATCAGACCTTCGAGAATACAAACGACAAACATTCTGCTTTTTAACTGTGTTGAGGACTACTAATAACACTTGAAAAATTTTATGCAACTGATTTTTTACTTGCAATAAATTGTTTGCAACCATGCCTCAATCTAGTGTACAATCATTACTCTAGTGGTTGCTTATAAAAATATCATAATCCTAATAGTTAAACAAGTTTTCATGTCTTCTTATTTGTCGTCGTGTCGAACAGCTTATTTCCAGTAGAATGGGGAACAGAATCAATGATTTGGGAAATTGAAATGGTATTTTCTAATGACGCATAGAAGAATGAAGAACTCTATATCTCACACATATTTCTCAATTTTGTTATCTGGGTTTGTATATTGTATCAACTAGCACATGAAGTGGCTATGCGAGTCTCGAAATGAGAAGTCTAGAAGTTTTGGATGTTTATCTCCTATAATGTCCTGTTAATTCATAATGGATTTAGATACATTAAACATGAATTGAAGAATAATATATGACTTCAATGGTTTTACTAGTTTGCGTTTTTCAGCTAGCCTCATTTCTATACCAGATGCAATTGGGATTGAGTTGATCAGGAATTGTTGAGATTTTCCGACATCACATGCTATCTATATTTATGTTTCATACAAAATGTTTCTGAGTTCATTTGAAGCATCTACAAAGTTGCATTACAGGAATCAGAAATTAAAGGAAATAACCGCTTGCTTAAAGGCCACGCTTCCATGCAATTCCTAATCAATAAACAACCATTTTTTTCTCATTTGTCATGTTCTAAATCATATTGTTTGTGCCTGTCAACCTTCTTTTCTGTCACATGTTCTAAATTTCTATTCTTGAACTATATCCGTCTTTTCAGACATGTTAAGTTTATCGTCTATTAATCTTCTTCAGGATGGAGTCATTCTTGGAGCAGACACCAGAGCAACAGAAGGACCTATAGTTGCAGATAAGAACTGCGAGAAGATTCACTATATGGCCCCTAATATCTACTGTTGTGGAGCAGGAACTGCTGCTGACACTGAGGCTGTAACAGGTAGGTTTTTTGTCGGGGTTTATACTTTTTTTTTGATAGAGTTTGGGTTTATACTTTGATAAGGTAGCTTGTGGGAAACACAGTCTATTAATGAAACCTTAACTTGTACGGTTTGCATTACCAATCCAGTTACTAAATGCTTTTTGTTGGTGACTATTGTTTTGCTGATCTCTTTTTATTTGGATGCTCTTTTCAGATATGGTAAGTTCTCAGTTGCAGTTGCATCGGTATTCGACTGGCAGAGAATCAAGAGTTGTTACTGCTCTTACCCTTCTAAAATCACACTTGTTTAGGTAGATTATTTGAATGTGAACATGATTTTGGAAAAAATATGCATTATAACAACTTGGCTTTGCACAATTTTATATCAAATATTCTTGTTAGCTTATTAATTTCTTGAATTCTCAAACAGCTATCAAGGTTATGTTAGCGCCGCATTAGTTCTTGGTGGGGTTGATGTTACTGGACCACATTTACATACAGTATGCAAATTCTCTATCCAGTTCCTGCATTGTTATATTTGAAGATTTTTAACTTAATCTGTTTACATAGGTCTATCCACATGGTTCAACTGATACACTTCCTTTTGCAACTATGGGTTCTGGTTCTCTTGCAGCAATGGCCGTTTTTGAGTCAAAATATAAAGAAGGCCTAAGTGTAAGCTAGCACCTTGCATCACAACTCCCTACTTTCTCATTTTGATAATCTAGTGCTACTTTAATGTGATAAATCCGTGTCAAATAGGCCATCTGAATGATGTTTTTTTAATGTGCAAATATGGTACTGTTTGTTTGCCATGTTAACTTTAACTTAGGTTAAAAATAACCTTACAGATCCCATCATACATATGTTCTAACATTAAATTAACAATATTCCAATTCATATATAAATTATAACATTAAAATCAGCTTTATTTCACATCATACACAAATTGCAACATAAAAATTAATTTTATTTCACATCCTACACATATCTCAAAATAAAATTAATTTTATTTCAAATTTTTCACAAATTTTAAAATGAAAACATGACATCAAAGATTATCTTTTACCCCAGTAAAAATTAATCCTACAAATCTTTCACAAATCTTAAAGGTTATCTTTGACCGTCTAACCTTTCATTGTATTATTATTATTATGTTTTTTTGATATAGTTTCATTGGAAATTTTTGCTAGCACACCAAAACTCACTTTTCATTTCTATCCTGCATTCTGTGACGAAGATACCTTTGAGAAAAGAGCTATGTTTTTATTGTCAAGTACGCATTCAACAACATTGTTGGAAAGATTTAGTTGAATGTTTTTTGTGATATTTACAATTATCTTTTATGTGGATGCCTACATACAATTTGTGATCAATTGCTTTGTTGTTTCTGTTTGCGAGTCCATTTCAACTTCTGTGATGCTCTAATAAACTTTCTAGTAAGATTTATCCTTCTGTGCTTATTTGTATAAATCATGCGTATTTTTTTGTTTTAGCTCACTTGTCTTAAGCAAAGGTGTTGGTTACGGTTACACATCCACGCATACGATAAGACATTTGAACTGTCAAACCCATGAAACATTAAAAAAAGAAAAACATGGTCGGATTCCACTAGAATCTGTTGCATACTATTTTGTTGGACATTCCTTTTGATTTGACAATCAAATAAAGGATTATGGCTTCATAATTATACTATGAAATATGTGTCTGCATATGTTTCAATCATAAACAAAAAAAATAATGTATTATGTAAATACATCTAAATTTAATGCGTCATTTGGTAGATTGAATATGGTATGCAATTTATGTATGACTTTAAATTAACTCGTAAAAGACTATTATTTTTTTCATTTTACATTTGTTAGGCCCATATATAAATCTTAACCAAACACCTCAAATATCTTTCTTTTTATTCCCTTTATAGAGGTTGTCACTTCTTGTGAATAAGTTTGTATATTTTAAGTTTTTAATCTTATCATAGTGGCTCAGGCTAGCTTATTTACCTGCATCGATCTATGATGTGAGAATCCTTGCTACTTATTGTTGTTTCTGGTATAGTTACCGATATAGTGGCTCTTGCATATTTTTCATTATATTTAAGCAATACAGTGCCTCGCTTTCAGAAATATTTTTGTTTTGTCATAATTTCTTAAATGATTTAGATCATATTTGTTTGATAAGTTTTACGCTAGATATCGACTGAAAACTACTTAACGTAATATTCTACTTATCCATGACTTAGAGTTCAACAACATAACGTACAGTTGACAAATTAACAAAATTTCTTGTATGATGTTTGATAGATGGATATGGAGCTGCAAAACTTATTGGTTTTAAAAATATATATAATGGTGTAGAGAGAGGAGCTTTCTATCGGGAATTGGAAAAGAAATGTGCATCTAAAATGTATATTAATGTCATTAAGAATACATTTAATGGAGTAGCTACTACTAGTTGAGACCTGTTGATCACTATTTATTTAGAATTCCTTCTTATAATTGCCTTCACAAGGGTTATGCTTTGATTTTTGCTTTCACTTTAGTGGGAAATGAGTTGACTAAGAATGTTCAATGCAGGATTTATGGTGTGTTTTTTCTTGAATTATTTTTAATTGGTTGAGACTAATGGCAATGCCAATAAAAAATGTATATATTGGAGAAGTACTTTAGCAACAAAGCTATTCAATTTATTGAGAATTAAGATATGCATGTATTGTAAGTTTTATAGTCGCAAAAAGTAGGGTAGTGTTGTAAGATTAGGTGGGATAATCATCCCGTCATGCAAGATTTCTAATTCACTATAATGAGAGTTAGAGGGGGATGCTAATTCACAAAATTAGGGTAAAATGGATGGAAAAGGGGTGCTACATGAGTTTTATGCAATTGGAAGGTGCGCATCAAATATTAGGGAAAACTAAATATGAATATTGTTCATTTAGCTATGCAATATGATAGTGAGTTTATAATTGTAGTCAAATAACAATTATACATATAAGCTTTAATAATAGCCTGGTTTAGGGTGATTAAAGGGTGTTGAATAATTTGTCATTATATTGATTTACCAAAACTAATTAGACATGTTAGAATTAAAAAAAACTAATTGGCCATGACCAACAAAAAAAAAACTTGGCTATGGTTGCATTTGGATTAATAAACAATTAAGTGAAAGAAATGATGTGGGTGTAATTTGTGTTATGTATTCTTTCTCTTTCATTCCTGATTATGAAAATTGGGTCACGTTGCTGGAAAGTTGATTTCAATGTCCATTCTGAGTTTAACAGTATTGATCCCAGGGAGCCATTGAAAAGGCTGCAACTGCGTTGTCCAAAGCTTTTATGTGTACAACCTCATGTGTTGAAAATTGCAGATAAAGGCTACCAGCCAACTATTCCTATGGAAATGGATGTATTTCAAAAACAAAATAATTGGGTGTTAAATCCTAAACTTGTGTAAATGCGAACCAGTTACCTTCTATTAGAGGGGAAAATTCATGTAAAAGGTTCAAACTCTTAATAGAAAAAAGACCCTTCTGCCTCCCAGCCTTCCCTTCTTCCTTCCTGACAATATTCCGATAAGTAGGAGAGGTAGGTTGGAAAGATTTCTCCCACTGTCGACTTCATAGGCCTCATATTATATGTAGCCAACGGGAGGAGAGAACACCAGAACTAGTTGATTTGAAGGTAACAACCATCTCCCATAGATGAGGTAGAGTCAGGGACCATACAGGACATTTTTTGATGTGATGTTTTATTTTAAGATTTGTGAAAAACTTGAAATAAAGTTAATTTTATTTTGAAATTATGTAGGATGTGAAATAAAATATGCTTTAATGTTATAGTTTGTGTAGGATTTGAAATATTGTTAATTTAATATTGAAATTTGTGTATGATATGACCCATGTGGTTTATTTTAACCTAGGTTAATGTTGACGTCGACAAACAAACAATCCAAAGGAATGTAATACCTTTAGGCAAATCCCGCATTGGTAAAACATGAGATAAATATAGGGTATGTATGAGTTGGTCACTATTTAGGTCGGATCACACTTGAATAGTATCTATGGGAGACCTGAGCACTAGGTAGGTTGGATCTAAACCTAATCATTGGGTTGGTTGCTTATTGGGCTAGCCAAGCTGAAATTTTATTTGGGTAAGCCAAGCTCAAATGTTATTTGGGCGAGCTTGGACAAAAAAAAAGCCCATGAATCAATGTCGAACTTTTAAGCCTAACAAATTAAGAACTCTTGTTGGGCTTGTGCTACCCGTTCAGCCCGAACATGTAATGACGAGTTGTTAGAGATTTGGGAATAACTGATTGATTAGCGAAGGATTCAATGCTATTGTTGCTCTCTAGCACTCAAAGCAATTTGAAAGATTTTGTAATATTGTTGCTCTTCAATACTAGAAGTAATTTGAAAGATTTTGTAATACGCAACATCGTCTCTCGTAACCTGTAGCCTGCGATGATGATTGATAGAAGGCATATTTAACCCTAGGCCTACGACTGATGGAATCCCTAACTACGACCTTGCAAGGGACGCTACGGAGGCTTTGACGAAGACCTTGTGACATCCCTTTCCAACAGTGACCATGAGGGCTTACTCTCCGATAGCGACCCTGTGACTTTCCTCTACGACAATCAATCCCTCTCATTAGCCCTACATGGTCTTGACTCCTATCGTGAATCCACTCATTAGCTTTGCAAGGTTACAAGCATGCGACCTCTCTCTTCGACACCACTTGTGAGGCTAAGACCTCCCTTTCTGATAGTGATGTTTGTCACTTCCCTACATTAATCCTTCTAAAAAGTAATGTCAAGCAATTTTGAAGACGTGAGCTTAGCTTAATATCAACATTTAAAACAACATAAGATCATTTTATGAGTTTGAATATAACCAGTTTTGCATTTGGGCTTGTGTGGGATGTAAGAACATTGGGGTAGTATTTTGTCAAGGGATCACCTATACGGAGTTAAATCAATCGGGCAGACTTGGAGCTTGACAATTTTCTTGGACGGGCTTGGGGAGCCAATATGAGCTCGAGTCGATCCCTTGTAAAGGAAAAAATTGATCCCAGATAGGCCTGGCCGACGCCAAGATTGATTTACCCATTAATCAAGTCTACTCAGATCTCAGGGCTAGATAGTTGGCCCTAGCCTTTCCAAGCTGGAGTCAACCTTAGGGTCCAAATAGTTGGCCCTAGCCCGTTTACAATCAGATCATTTAATTATGAGCACATGACTTTTTTTGTTATACTTTTTTGTATAATTATATATAATTTTCAAATATTGAAAACATATAAATTGAAAAGAATTATAAGCATGTATTAAAGATGGTTTATGTTGATTCGATAAAAATGTAATATAGGGTTGGGTCGACTCAAGGGTTAAATTAATCACTACCCAAAATTTGGTCTAAAAAATAATGGCTACGTCACAATGTCTATCAATCAATTTAGGGTTATACTTGGAAGATTGACAATGATTGTTAATTTCTTTTAAGAAGATTAATAGAAATAGAAATGCAATGTGCATATATTTTTCTTTGGTCTGATAGTGTTCAATTTTTTGGCAGTTATTAGTAAAGGAAGGTATGTCCATTGAATATATTAATGTTATTAAGGATATATATGATAATGTAATTATAAATGTGAGCATTTTTGTTGACAATTCAAAGGAGTTCGCTGTTAAGATAACATTAATGCTTGCTTTGTGTTTTTTATTTTTTATTTAGTTTGGTAACAGATAAGTTGATTAAACATTCTCAAGGTGAGATTCCTTAGTATATAGTTTCCTAAATATGTTTCTGATTGATGAGTCTTGTGAAGTAGTTAATCAAAAGTTGCAATCTCATATTAGTACCTCCAATGTTAAAGATATTCCAATTGAGTAGAAGATTGAGTACACGCATTGTAAGTTGATAATTCTAAATAAGAAGTGGCAATGTTGTGATGTTGTTGATGGGATAATAGTGTCATCATGTGAGAAATTCAAATATCTCAATTTTGGTGTTCAAAGCATTAGAATGTATAGGAGGATGCAAATCAAGTTGTAGACTATTGATGGACTACGATAGCTCTTCTACTTGATTGTAAGATGTTCATTAAGTCGAAGAGAGTCGTGTAAGACTGTTGTCCGGTCAGCTATCTTATATGATAATGAATATTAGACAAATAAGTGAGAGTATTAATAAGATTATTATCATGGGATATGTGTGCTGAGATGGATGGGTGATGTAGAGCAGGATCAGTTCACCTATGAATTTGATGTAGATGTTTATTTGCATCAAGTTTACTTAATTATTCATGCTATTCGGGTTATTTATTTTATTGGATTGCTTATTATGTCATTGTGTTGCTGGGGATGTTTAGTATGTGTTGTATCTATATTAGAGTTGATTTCAATCAATTTTTGAGTTGGATCAGATTAGATTCAATTTGAATCAAAATTGTGCTTAAATCAAACTGTTTGGATTGAAGTATAACAAGACTAAAACTAGGAGGGCCTGTATGTAATTATTCCATTAAAATTAGTTAAAGCCAAGAGTTCTAATCGGCTTCCTCTTTGCGATGCGCTTTGACCTTCGCGTGTTCTTCCCACGTTGACGCATCACACTGACCGCATCTCCTATTCACCGGCCATGATTATCGGTCTGCCACGCCTCGCCAAATTGGTCCATGCACATGCCAACCTTACAAGGCATTGCTTCGCCCATGTCTACAATGATCATCCAAGCTTTCCTACTATGTATTTCCTCTATAGAGAGGGATGGTTGGTTGATATTATGTGCGAGTGAAAATTCTTTGATTCAATTGAAAGAGCATAGCGGCCATCGTGTTCCTTGATGATTCTACACAGCGGGCGTCGTATCATACTAAGGGAAGTAGAGTGTTTGCCGACTGTCACACCATGGATGTCGATTGAGTTCTTATAGTGGAAAGGGCTTCTGTTGCATCTTTCCCCTTAGTTGTTGTTTGTCTTTATGTCTTGTTTTACTTTGTTCTATGATTGTTGTATACACTGTTTCCGTTGTTTCATTGCCTGGCTTAGTATTCTTCTTTTATTTCAGATCTTGTTGCACTTTCTCTGTTTTTATGCGCAAACCTGAAATTCCAGTTCGTTATTTAGTTGTTGCTTTTCCATAATGCATAACCAGACCAAAATCTGAGTTGAAATCATTCTTACTTCTGTTAAAATTGTTTCACAATCTTTCTTGAATTAAACCTTGCTATAATTTTCAGATGAAAGATGTTGATCCATGGTTGGATTGATGTTTATGTACTGGAATTAAAGTTTACACGCATTAAATTGTATCCACTTGAATATTTGATAATATCTTGTTGACTTGCTATGAATTTCTCTTTTTCCATGAATCACCATTATTAAATTCAGAAATCTTACAAGTATAATGTGGGATCGCAAACTAGAAGCATAATTAAGGAGCTTTAGCTTAAATCTCCTCAAATTTACATGTTCTAGCATGTCTAGTTCAGTGTTTGCACCTCATTTACATGTTACACATGTTTTCATATTAATTTGCATTATAGATTCACTAGATTCATGTTTCATAAAATCTGAAATTTTGGAAAATTTCATCAATCTAATACCATAGTTTAGGTTCCTTCAGTGTAAATTAATTGAGTAAATTGCAATCTAGCTCATGATTTTATATTGGTAGTTTAAGGTTCACTCACACACCTACAAGCATGGGTACCACTTTATAATAGATTGTTAAAAAAAGGAGGGTGACTTTAACTAGAGGAAGGGGAGACCAAAATATAATTTGAGATATGACAATGAAAACAAATGATTCATATAACCAGCCTTACCTAGTGAGATAAAGGCTAGGTTGTTGTTGTTATTGTCTTTACATGTGATGAATTGGTGTGGCTCAAATGTGACTGTTGCTTTCCATATATTGAGTGGACGGGAGAAACTCCGAACTCAACTAGTTTTAGGGCTTTGCTCTTTTTTATCCAGGCATTTGAGGAGGCCCTGTTTGGCGTGAGGACCAAAACAGGACCAAAACAGGACCAAAATGGTACTAATTTAAAAAACAACAATAATAATAATAAATAAATTTTTTAAATCATTCTACACAAATTAAAAATATAAAAAATATTATTTTACTTTACATACTCAACAATTTAAAATAAAAATATTAACTTTATTTCACATTCTAGACCAAAATATTCAAATCGAGTATTTTGATCTAAGATGTGAAATAAAGTTTATATTTTTATTAAAAATTATTGAGTATGTGAAGTAAAATATTATTTTTTATATTAAAATTTGTGTAGAATAATTAAAATAATTTATTTATTATTATTATTGTTATTTTTTAAACTAGTACTATTTTGGTCCTGTTTTGGTCCTTGCGCCAAACAGGGCAAGTTATTGAATTTTGGATGTCTTTTATTACGCACTTTATAAAAGTTTTATGTATGTAGTTAAGAAAACAAGTACACTAATTCCTTTATTGGGCTGTTTGGTTTTAACTATGCTATTCACCTCTTCATCTCCTACACACTGTGTAACAAATCTTCTTGATTTTTTATTGCTGACATCTTCCAAATAAGTTAATAGGATATTACTCTTTCACTGGTTGTTTCATTGATTTTGCAAGTTTAGGATATTACTCTTTCACTGGTTATCATTGATTCCATGGTCAATTTTCTTACCTTCCCTCAAATTCTCTTAACCACACACAGAATTGATGTTTTCTAGATATTTACATGGATCCGTATAGATCTGGCTTCCGTTCTTATACCTTGATGATGGAATGGAAATTAATATCATATGAAATTTCAAAGTAAACTGTTTGGACATACAATTTCTATACTTTTGTTGCTTTTGAGTATAATTCATATTATAATCCATCTGCAGAGAGAGGAGGGAATCCAACTTGTCTGTGAGGCAATTTGTTCTGGTATCTTCAATGATTTAGGAAGTGGAAGCAATGTTGATGTCTGCGTGATTACCAAGGTTTTTACAAGCAGACGCTCAATCTGTATTTAACCTTTTTTTTTTCTCTTCTAAATAGTTGACTTTCTTTTCTCTTGAGAAATACAGGGCAAAACAGAGTATTTGAGGAACCACCAGCTGCCAAACCCTCGCACTTATATTAGTAAAAGAGGCTACTCATTTGCCAAGGGACATACTGGTCAGTGACCCTGTTATTTGAAAAAGGGCAATGCTACATAACAAAAAAAAAGTGACCAGAAGACATAGTTCTTTGGGCAATGCACTCATTTATTGGAACAAAGCACTGTTAGGTCCTAGTCTCCTAGAAGTGTTTTGGGTTATTTCTGGGGGCAACATATAATTTTCCTTTGGAAAACATTCGTGAATACAAAATTAAGTTATATGGTTCAGTTTTGAGCTGGCAATGACTCGAGTTCGAGCAAGTTGGGTGATCTCAAATTCGACTTGAACTCGAACTCATGGTTTCAATTAGAATCCAGTGAGTCTATTTCAAGTTCAAATGAAATTGAGTTGACTTGGAATTAAGTCTTTGAAGAAAAACTATATCCAAAAGACTAAATAACAGTTTACTTCTGTCATTTAGTTTTGTTCTACTTGAAATATATTTCGAGCAAATACTTGAACTTTGGCTAGAATTTTGATTTTTGTCCCCAAATCTTTTCGGTGAATTTTTAAATTATTTGAGACAATTTTAGTTCGAGTCAATGTAGTTCAACTCAAAAATTTGAGCAGAGGTGAATTGGCTGTTTAATAAATTAACAAGCGTTCATTGTTTATTTGATGGCCTTTTAATAATTTAACAAATGCTCCTTTTTTTTTTCTTCAGAGGTGCTTTCTACCAAGATCATTCCCTTGAAAGTGGTGGAAGTGGCCGAGGCTGATGCGATGGAAGAATAGGGTGGTTCATTTTATATGATAAGAGATCTTATATCCAACAAATATCGTCCGCATGTGTCATCATGCGGATTATACTCTTTCTGCTCATGGGCAATTGGATTGCTATATTTAATCTGATCCTAAAAAAGATTGTTCTTTTGCCAGGTTCTGTTCTTTAATTTTAGAACACTGCAGTCATTCACTCTGTCTGGTGTTTGCATAAATATTATGAATTTGGATTATGATTTATATTGCACCCGAATAGTTTTTTTTTTTCATTTGTATTGAGTTAATTAAATTACTTCTAATGTGAAGAACATATGGCAAATACTGGGGATCGCATCACATCACATCACATCACATCATAAGGAGTTTGATTAGATTCTTAAGTCTACTGTTTTTATTTCTCCGAGAGTTACATTATGATTGTTTTAAATAGTTATTTGCATCTAAGTGAAATTAGATAGAGAGTAAACATATTTCATTAATTAAATGATCAGGATAATGATTTTAATTCAACTCTCTATTTGATATTTAATGTATAGAAAAACTGAGATCGTTTCAAATGCAAGACTCTGGAATGACGATTCCGGAGGAAAAGCCTTTGACATTCATGCAGGTAGAATTGCCAGCTTCAACGACGGTTCCATCAATGCTGCTATTGGCGTTATGGTACTGAAGGCTGATGTTGCTGAGCTCGATCCCTTCGCACGGCACTGCATCGCTGCATATGAGAGAGATCGCCGTCTTCGTCCTCGAATTCCCCGTAATATTCCTGAACTTCACATCGCTGATCTTCACCAGTGATGGCGACTGTAATCACAGTTACATAATTAGTGAACGTCCGAACTTAAAAAGCAGTAGATTTTTTTTTTTTGAGAAATTATTGGACATTTGGGGGTGTCTACCCAATGGAGGGGTGACATAGGATTAGCGGGAGAACCAGCTCTGCATAGCAAGAAATGATGCTTCTACTTCATGTGATACGAAGCATTTAATTTTTGCTTTGTATAGCTTTATATGAAACATCTAATTTTTGTTTAATATGACATATACGTAGAATAAAATATATTTTTTTTTATGCTTTATATATGTCATACAAAATAAAAAATTAGATGCCCGTTTGCTATATGAAGCACAAATCTCATTGTGCAGAGCGGAGGGGGCTCTACCTGCTCCGTGTCACCCCCCCTATTGGCTTGTTGGGAGGTTCGCAACCAACCTTCCATTGTGTGCCCAACATCCATTTTTTAAGATTTTGTTCGACTATCATTCAGCAAATGATTGTGTTTCTAAGATTGGAGAAACTATTGGATATGAAGTAATATGCAAGATTTTCAATTGTGAATCATAGTTTGGCATGCGCATGCAAGTCCCACACAAATGGGAGAGCTGAACGTGGCATCACACCATTACTCTATGCAGCATTACTATTCTGCTTTAAGCTGCATAGAGTTAAAAATCTTAATTTTTATGCTACATAAAACTTGAAATAAGTTATATAGAAGCAGTATACTACGATGCAAGGTTATGTTATGTAAAGATATTTCATTGCTACGTAGAGCATTTTTATATTATATAAAGAAGCATTTTTCTATTATATAAGTTTAATTTCAAACCTAATTATATTGCAAAAGAATGTCCTAAATATTAACAGAAGGTTTTCATGTAGCAAAAAAATATTCTATGTTGCCTCTATTTAATAAAGATAAAGAAATGACCCTAGATAGCATAAAAATATCTCTACGCAACTTAATATGCTTCAATTCATTGTGTTATTCCATCTTATCTCATTAAGGCTCCATTAGATCCAAAGAAATGACCTATTTGCTTTGGCTTACGAGGAGTCACAGCATCTTGGAGGAGTCAGAGTTGGAAAAAAAATTTAGACAATAATCTCTTTTTTTAAAGATAGCAAGAGAGAGATCGTGTAGCTCTACCACTGCTATTGATATCTAGCAGTTGAAAGAGGAAAACATTAAGCAGCAGCAATATATTTCTCACCTCAAGGAAGACATAACGTTGTTAAAAGAAATAGTAATGAAAAAATATGGATCTACCTAGGTAAGTCCGATGGCGAGCGTGCCAGGTTCTTTTATAAAAGGCAACTCGAACCCCCCTTTTACATTAGTTGAGGTATTATTTATACATGAAATATATATATATAGTTTTATTTATATTATAATTTTTATTACATTCAACAAATTTATATCATAAGGAATGCATTGTTTGATTGCTTCCGTTATTCCCAATAATGTGGCATTGAGATATATTATTCCCTAACCTGCTTGGCTTGTTTTTCCTGATGATCAAGTATAATATTTTATTATAATATTATAATTTTAAAATTTTCTTTGTTGTTAATTTCTCGCTTTTTTAAAACGAACAAAAACTAAATCTATTAAAGCGCGATGTGATAGAAAATCACCAGCGAGTCAAAGTAAAAAAAATAAAGTAAATAATATTATTTATTATCATTTGCATTTATTATACATATAATATTACTTATAATTCTAACTCTATATAAATTATGTAGAAAAAGATTATATTCTTTTATCATTTGTAAATAAGATGTTAGAACATGCAATTCATATATTAACGAATAAAGTGTTAATGTATATTCTTATTCCCAACGATGTTTATGAGTATGACAAATAATTATTATTTGACAAAAAAATGACTATATATTGTAGCTTATATTTTTCAAATTAGAGTATACATATTTTAATAAACACATTGTAATATACTCAATTTTGTGTTTAATTAGTATAAAAAAAATGATTTTATTAAGTGTGGATACTATATACTCATATATATATATATGTCACATTGTACTTGCAGGCTATTAGAAATACCCCCTATTATACATGGCGTGGCATATTTATTTGAAAATTAAGTTTTTTATGATAATAATTATTTTTAGTTGTGCAGTTGCAAGAAAATAAGAATGAATTTGGTAATGATGAACTGGACAACGATATTCATGAGCTATTGGCAGCATATATATAGAACGAATGAAAATTGTGGGACATATAACATTTCAAAATATATTCTAACTATTTTGATTATTTATGTGATAATTAAAAAATCATAATTATTAATTTAATTTATAGGTGTACGAGCATAAAAAATAATGATAAAAATATAATTTTATTTATAAATTTATTTCGTTAATTTTAAACTTTCTAAGAGAGAAATACTCTTTGTTTAATCTTGTGACTCAAATTTATAAGAGAGTAATTTAATCTTATTTATTTTATATTTGTATACTATTTTGCAGAAACAAAACTTAAAGAATAATTGTCACTATTTTAGAACCAGATGGTTTATAAAATTTTTTAATTTACTTGTATTCATAATGAGTTTTTATATATGACTTCATGTAATTTGATGTCAAATGCTAGTTAGATTAGATCAATTAATGATATATATTGTGATTCTGTTATATGTGAACTGATCGATGTATTCATATTATTATGTATATAATTTTGTTACTGTTAAATATTATATTGGAGCTGTTGCATATATCCTTTACTGTTGATGCATTTTTATTACATGGATAATTTTTAATTTTGTGCAAATAATTTTTGTAAAAGAAAAAAGAATAGAAGGCAGTTGAAATTTCCAACCGCCTTCATACTATAAACGGCGATTCTCTATGGAGAACTGCCGTCTATAGCATATTAATAGACGACGGTTCTACATTGAGAATTGCTGTCTATATTACTTTTAGACGGCAGTTGAATCATTTCAATCGCCGTCTAAAGTTACCTATTACGGTAATTTAGAACTGCCGTAAAAAGCCTGTAATCTTTTGCAGCGTTCGAATTAGCAGCGGTTGCGTTAGATATTTTAAGGCAGTTTTTAACCGTCGTAAAAGAGCTTTCCTGTACTAGTGAAATCATAATTTTGCACGAAGACACGAATTTTCAATCTCACTAACAAAGTTTGTGATCAAAACTCTATAGCCCAAATGAAAAAGTCCAAAATTTGGAGGCCAATGTTTAATGGGATACTAACCTAGGCACCGAAATTCAATTTATCATTGTTGGTTACCTTGTTGCTGCATGCACTCGTAGGGCAGTACTTCTGGTTGATAATGATGGGGTTCTCCACGTCCACCATCACAATATCCTCAAACAAGAAGTTCCGGGCAACGGACTTCGTCGGCGATTCCTGCCAAGTCTTCACTCTCACTCCGTTGTCAGTGCCGTTTAAGGTGCAGTTCCTGACGGTGATGTCAGCGACGACGCTTTCATTTGCTAAGGCGCCGAGGCTACCGACGCTAATGCCGTGGCCGGGGCCGCAGAGAACGCCGGAGACGGTGAGATTGGAGGTCCCCGGGCCGATGGAGATGCAGTCGTCGCCGGTGGCGATGGTGCAATGGGAAATGTTGATGTTGGCCGACTGGCTGAGGTGGATGCCGTCAGTGTTGGGGCTGCCGGCCGGCGCGAGGATGGTGATTGATTGCAGGTTAAGGTTTGAGCTGCCGTGCACCATGATGTGGAAGCCCTTGCTGTTGATGGAGGAGATGCCTTCGATGGTTGAGTTCGTCACCTTGCTGAAGTTGATGGACTGTAAATTTTTCATGCATAAAACTATGGGAATGTAGATATATGATACTAATGTTAATATCTTGATGCATATAAAATATGAAAAAAACTTAAGACAAATTAAGAGAGATGAGATAGATTAGACTAATAATATGATATTGTCATTTTTTATTTATTATTATTACTATTGTTATTATAATAGTATATGATATTGTCATTTGCATTCATGCTAAAGATATTACCAGTATAATAGACCACAGAAAAGTTTTTTTTAGATAAATCATACCTAAATCCCTGAGTTTAGGGCATATTATCAAGCAAATTTATATTTTCAAAATTTTAACATCTTGAACTGTGAGTTTTAATACAATCACCAAAAGGATACTTTAGCATGTGTATATATTTTCAAAATTTTAACATCTTAGATTTAGAAATATGGCTCAAAATGTCTTTGGCGTGAGAGTTTGCAAGCTATGTATGGGGTGAGGTGAAGGAATCCTAGATTTGAAAGCTATAGTATGACTTCTACAATTCCTCCACCGCACCTCAGACCAACCAAAACTATACTACAGGCCTATTTCTGAAGAATATTTTCGATATGTGTTATTCTATTTCTTTAAACTCATATATATATATATATATATGACATAATATAAACAGTGCGGCTGAATATTTAGCACATATGTTTTTTGTTGAGAAAATGATAAGCCACAGAGTCTTGGCCAAATATGAATATAACTTAATCTATGTTTTATGGTTACTTTTAATGTTAATCTAAAAACCTAGGCTACACATTAAAAAGAGAAAAAGAAATCTACTACTCCGTTCGATCGATGAACTCAAAGAGGGTTTTCCTTTGAAACCACATAAATTTTATGTGCTCTTTCCTGATTTGGTTTACGGCTTGGTTGTTATTTTGCTGCGTTTAACTACAAATCAGTTCCTTAATGCACAAAAGTTAAGTCGCAGAACTTCAATATGTTCTAAGATTAGAAAAAAGATGATGCAGGGGAAAAAATGTCAAAGAAAGTAGAGAAGAGTTTAAGGATACCCAAGGGAGCTTTTTGCAATTCTTTGTCTTATTCTCATCATCGCAATCGTTTAGCGACCACACGGCCGAGCCTTGGCCGTCGAACTTCCCGGCGCCGGTGACCAGCATCCCGTCGACCTTCCTGAACTTGATCCATTCGGTGGCACGGCCGTAGAGGCTGAGATCCGACGAGGCAAGCACCGTCCCGTTGACCTGAACAACCAGCGGTCCCACACATGGCCCTCCGAGGAGCAATGGCCCCACCAAGAACATTCCCTCTGGGACAAGAAGGGTTGGGCTTCCTCCTTCCCATGCACAAGCGTCACTCCAAGCTTGAAGGAAAGCCTTTTAAATTTTTCGTCATAGAAAAAATTTAATCAATAAACTCCTTAGAAAAATCAAAGGATTTGAATCGATTAAATTTATTACATGTTTTCATAGTTTTTGAAGTACACTTCAAATTGGTTTCTTTTTTGGGTTTTTAACAAATATAAAATAATTAAAACTTATAAATTGCAAATGCAATTCCTAAAAGTTAAACTAATTTCGAATATAATAGTTTCATGTAAACCAAATACTAATTAACTTACAATTTTCGGAAAAAAAAACTTTTGAAAAGGACTAATTATTAACTAATTGAGTTAAATTAACTCGTCAAATTAAAATTACAAATATCTCATATTGCATGTAAGCTTAAAAGAATAAAAAAGAAAATTATATTAAAATTAATGATATATTCTTTCTTCACTTTTTATGTTAGGAGATATATTTAAATTTTTTAATAATGACATATATTTGAAATTTACTATATTTTGAGTGTCGTATGTAATTTATAAATTTTAGATGTTTTATATGTAATTACTCAACTTTGTTATAACATATTAATAAAAAAACTTTTTTTCAAAAAATATTTTTTAAAAATTCCGTCAATGTGAACAGTGGGTTTATTAAAAGTAAAATGGATTCTTTTCCCATTAAATAGTTTTTATATTGGAACAAATTGTAAAATGAAGAACGTAATCAAAGAAAACAGCAAATTTAAATATTATTGTGCTTTCAAACCTATATACAGGAATTCATTGGACGTAAAAACAAGAATTTTATTATATTATTATTGAGAGGTTGATGAATTTTTTTCATTTATTTAGAATTTTTAATTGAAAGGGATGAATTTTTTTTTAAAAAATTGATAAGGAATATTATATGAACCTCATTAAAAACATTCAAAATTATGAACAAATTTGAAAGATACCGCAAACAATTGAAGCATAAATTTACGTGTGTGCTATTAGTTTGACCGTCATCAACCGCTCCGTAGTCCTTTATGTCGAAGATTTTGGTACTATTGTCAAGTGAAAGTGATTCAGATGAGAGAAATGAGAGCATCAAAGAAGCTACAAGTAGAATTATAAGATCCATTTGCTATTGAATGGTTCCTCAGCTTGTGAATGGAGGATGCTATTTGTGATGGAGGAGATAGTTCTCTTTCTCACATGGCCTCAGTTGCATAGCTATTGTTAGTTAAATCCCATAAGATAGAAATTAATAACTATCACCCATTATTTTTTCTATCTCTTTCTATTTTGGAAGGGATTAATTGACCAAGGCAGCAAAGATTCACCCATAAATAGAGAAAATTTGTTTGCATTCATCCTATTATCTCCTTTTTTTAGAAAAATGCTGTGTTTCTTTTACAAGGGATGGGATAGAGAATTTTTCAAGAAAGAATGGCCTTAATTCTTGTTACATTATACCTTAAAGGCATTTGGTTCAATATTATTATGATGTTATGTCATAACATCTAGATGTCACTTTGTACAAAATCATCTACATATAACGGCTTTGTTTGGTGATAGCTTAAAATTTTAAGTATACGTTGCTTGAAATTTTGAAGTAGCTTAAAGTTCCAGTCATTTTTTTAATAACTTATATTTTGAGCAAACAAAAAGGGATCACTTTAAGTAGCTTGAAAATTTCAAGCTGCTTAAAACCTAAAAACTGTTTGGATGATTTTTAAGCTTAAGCAATTGCTTCAAAATGGTTGCCAAATGGAGCCAACATTAAACAAAATAATTATTTTCTTTAGATAACATGACATAATGTCAAGGAGACATTAACGTCCTGTTTGGCGCGAGTACCAAAATTAGGACCAAAATAGTACTAGTTTTAAAAATAATAATAATAATAATAATAATAAATTTTTTTAATTATTCTACACAAACTCTAATATAAAAAAACGTTATTTTGTTTCACATACTCAACAATTTTTAATAAAAATATAATTTTATTTCACATCTTAGATCAAAATATTCGAATCAAGGATTTTGATTTAAGATGTGAAATAAAGTTAATATTTTTATTAAAAATTATTGAGTATGTAAAGTAAAATAATATTTTTTATATTAAAATTTGTGTAGAATGATTAAAAAAATTTATTTATTATTATTATTGTTGTTTTTAAGCTAGTACTATTTCGGTCCTCATTTTAATCCTCACGCCAAACAGAGCCTAAACCAAACGCCCCTAGTAGAAATAGGAAATAAAATTTCTTACCTATTACTACAACAAATATGAGCATTAATGATCAACAATTGCAATAGAATTGTGATGAAAACTACAATATGTGACCAATTGATCGGTCGCCAATGCTACGCACTGTTATAGTTAGATAACATTTACAAGAGTTAGGGTTAACAAATATTGTTTTTAACCCCGACTAGTTCCATGCTCAACATTGCAAAACCTACTAATTAACTAACCTAACTGTTGACATAGGATGTAGGTGATCCCAAGAAACACTAAAAAAGAGAGAGAGTTTCAGGAGACGGCGGCACGCAAAAAGGTAAACCTGTTAGTGGAGGCTTAAGGAGAGAGAGCAAGAGAGTTCGAGGCATCCAGAAGAGCACATAATAATTTAAGTTGGTTCAGGGAGGAAGTCGCCTACGTCCACTGAGCGATCAGCGAAAGGATTTCACTCGAGGAAAAAGGTAGCCGCGAAGGCTTAATACAATGCTTGGAAGAAAGAGAGAAAAAAGGAGCTTCTCAATTGGGGCTCTGATACAATGAAAATGGGGGAATCAGGGAAGCTGCTTGCACCCTAATCTGTAATCTTGGACCCTCCTTGAATTAAAAAACCACACAAGACGGGAAGCAGCAAAGAGGGAGAGTGGAGAATGGAGATTTGAAACAACGGAGAAGAAGAACGGAGGATGGAGATTACCGGATGTCGCTGCATTCAGTAAGAGCAAGCAAGCGGGAGAACCTGCAGTGTCAGAAAGTAAGCTAACAGGGGGAGCAGTGGATAGCCGGCGCAAGCGCCGGCGTCACGGGGGACGGAAGGGGATGCGTGACAAGCATCCGTGAGCCTCGGCCGCCCCTTCGAGCGTCGCTGGGAGGACAGGGGATGAGAAGCCGAGAAGTTAGGGCCATTTGGATTGAGGACAGAATAAGCTAACTAGGGTAGCTTACCCTGTTAATAATTTATCCCAACTGAATTAAGAGATTTAATACAATTTTATATTTAGATGATAATTTAAATTAATTTGAGATAACTATATATTCTGTTTAGTAAATTAATAATTTAATCTGAGATAATAAAAAAAATAAAAATAGAGAAAATACATTTATTAAATTTATTAGTAAGTTTGTTAATTACTTTACAGGTTAGTGTTGATGCAGCAGCATTTGGGTCACTAATAGATGTGCTGATATGATTTTCATATTCGAGTGAAATCAGGATATTATTGAGATATTTTTTATTTATTGAGCTATATGTACTTTATTTTATTGAGTCCGTTAAAACTTTTATATTTGTGAGAATATCCACTTTGATTTCTTGTATTTATTTTGAGTTTATTTACTTAATTTGAATTGATTTGATCTACATTGAATTATTTATATTTAATTTGAGTCAAATTAAGAATAAATTAAGTATATTAGGTTGAAATTGACTCAGTTGGACTCAATTATGTTGATTTGGGTTCAGTTGTGGTTGACCGTAAAGTTTGGGTTTAATTTTAGTCAATTGTGTCGAATTTAATCAAGTCGAGGATTTAGGTGAAGAAGATGAAGCTGAGGGCCTTGTTTGCAATTTTCCACAAATTCAACTTAAATTGGATCGGGTGGCCGGATTTATGATATCATTGATATTTTTGTGCCCTAGTCTTCCCCGCTGCCTCTGTCGCTGATCGTGCCGCGCCTTCTCCGTTCCACGCTGACCTCGCCGACCCACGTCGGCCTCCACGACGCATGATCGCCCTCACCACTTCTATCGGCACACGAACGACCACGCCGCACCATCATCCGTTAGCTTGTGCGGATAGCCTTCCATCAATCGCTGACTGCTCACGAAGTCGTTGCGCGCGAGACTCTATCATCTTCGCCATTATCCCAGTATTGCGCATGGGATAGTTAAACCCCGGGATAGGCGGATTAAGGGCATCCCGATGGGTTTGTTAACCCAAGATAAAAAAAATGCGTTTTTGAAGTAATTAGTGGGTTAGTTGAGTTAACTTAAGATAACCTAGTTAATCCACCCATACCAAACAGACCCTTAGGGTTGCGATGGAGAGATTAGAAAAAGAGTAGTCAAGGGATTTTCTTTTTTTTGAGTCTGGCATTTTAGGTTTTTTTTTTTTTTCAAGAAGGGATTTTATGATTTTCTTTTATTCACAGGGATTTAAGGATTTGGTTAGCATAAATGTGTGATTAAAAATTCAGTAGGTTGAAGGGAAATTTGCCTTCCGATGTTTTTTTTTTACTGTTTGGTAATAAAAAAAAAATGTAGTTAGAATTTTTAGTCAAAAAATATGTATGATGTGAAATAAAGTAAGTTGCTTATATTAAAAATTATATATGATATGAAATAAAGTTGATTGATTTATTGAGAATTGTGTTAGATGTGAAATAAAGTGATTGTTTAATGTTGGAATTTGTGTAAGATGAGATATAAAATAATTTTTTAAGTTTTTTTTTAAATAAATTTAAGATTTTAGCTATAGGTAATTTTAGCCATAATTTTTAGCCCATTATCAAACAGGACCTAAATTTTTATCTTAGGCATCATAATTTCTCCTTTTTCCATAAAGCAAGGAAATTTCATTAAAAAAATTACCAATATATTGCTTAAAATTTTGAATATTACTCACACAACGTTACTTCACAAATTTCGAGAGAAATAGTCATATTCTAGAATCGAAACTCACTTCCCATTTTACTTAAGTAGAGATCGATGCGATTTTGTCTGACACAAAGTTGGCTCACTTAAAAAATAATTAATTCAACTTGTAATTAATTCGATAATATATATAAATTAACATGCATATCGATAAATTTTTAAAATATATTGAAAATTTTTTGCATATAAATATGTTATAATAATTAATTTTTATTAAAGAAATAGAGATTAAAATATACAAATAAGATTTTAAAGTGAATTTAAAATATTATATTTTAATATATTTTATTATTATAAAAAATATTTTTATAAAAAAATAAGGCCTGTAATTAGTTCAACTCACTCAAAATAAACTTGAAGTTACCTTTACAAAATTTAAACTATGAGTGCATTAGGTGACATATTTAAAAGTAGCTATGATATTCAAAATTTTGGGAATTAATTCTATCCAAATGCTCCTAAAAATTTTTGTAACAATAGAATTATATTGCTTGATTAGCGGACTCGAGGAAAGTTTTTCTATAATTAAAGGTTCTGTTTGAATGTACGAAAAAAATATGATTTGAAAAATTTTTATACAAATTTAAAAAAAAAAATTGTATGTTGTGAAATAAAGTGAGTTAATTATATTAAAAATTGTGTTAGATGTGAAATAAATTAATTGTTTAATGTTAGAATTTGTATAGATGAAATATAAAATAATTTTTAATTTTTTTTTAAAATAAATTTTAAATTTTAATTATGATTAAAATAAGTTATTTTTTTTAATCAGTTGTAAAACAGAGCTAAAAAGATTTATAAGAAAATTTTCTCAATGTTTGATAGACTGAATTTATCTCTAGATTTAATTTGATTATTTGTGCACCAATTAAGATTATAACTACAAGCTAACGATTAATATTTGATTAAATTAATTACACATTAATTAGCTTCTCAGATCTGATTATTTGTGCACTAATTAAGAAATCTAAGCAATTCCTATCATTAAGCTAATAGAAATTTTGCATTTGGAATATGCTAAATGACATTTCTTCCAAAATTTAATTTTTTAAAAAATTTTCAGAAAGAAATTTCAGAAAAAAATCTAAGCAATTAAACTAATAGAGCTTTGGCTTTTGAAATAGGTTTTCAGAAAAATTTCCAGAAAAAAATAAAGCATTTAGGCCCTGTTTGGCGCGAGGACTAAATCAGGACCAAAATGATACTAATTTAAAAAATAACAATAATAATAATAAATAAAAATTTTTAATCATTCTACACAAATTCTAATATAAAAAGAACATTATTTTACTTCACATACTCAATAATTTTCAATAAAAATAATAATTTTATTTTACATCCTAGACTAAAATACTCAATTCGAATTTTTTTGTTTAGGATGTGAAATAAAGTATATATTTTTATTAAAAATTATTGAATATGTGAAGTAAAATAATATTTTTTTATATTAGAATTTATGTAAAATGATTAAAAAATTTTATTTATTATTATTATTGTTGTTTTTTAAATTAGTATCACTTTGGTCCTGAATCCTGATTGGATCCTCGCGCCAAACAGGGCCTTAAACTAATAGAGTTTTTGCATTTGAAGTATGTTGAATGACATTTTTTCGGGTAGAAAAATACATGGATGCCTGTTGAAGGCTTTGATCCATTGATTTTTAAAAATTCCTCCACTTAACAAAAAGTTAGAATTTATGATTTTTTAACGATAAAATTACATTTTTTATATTACTTGATCAATAGATACTCATGCCTATTATGAAAAAAATAGACTTTAATAACTAATATTTTAAAACAATGGTACATTAAAAGGGGCGTTTTAATAATTGTTCTAGAAATGCAGAAGTTTTTTTAATTAAGGTCCTATTTGATGCAAGAATTAAATTTAGAACTAAAATAATAACAGTTTAAATAATAATAATAAATTAATTTTTTTTAAATATTTTGCACAAATTTTAATATAAAAATTATTATTTATTTCACTTGTTCAATAATTTTTAATAAAAAAATTAATTTTATTGAATATTTTGATCTAAGATGTGAAATAAAGTTGCTATTTTTATTAAAAATTATTAAGTTATTATTTTTATTAAAAATTATTGAGTATGTGAAATAAAATAATAATTTTTATATTAAAATTTACGTAGAATAATTAAAATTTTTTATTTATTATTATTATTTAAACTAATATTATTTTAATTCTTAAGCCAAACGTGACCTAAAAGAAATCAAGACTTTGTAGAGCGATTATAATTTGACAAATACTACGTAACCTTTTAACACAAATCAAACCACCCATCAAAAGTCATATTTACATACATCAATTACTTTTAAAATATTAATTTTTACTTTTACCAAAAAAATAAATAAATATTTTTTTTACTTTTTTTTTTAATTCTATAATTATATTTCTTTTAACACTTGTTAAAAAATATTTAAAAATAGATTGATGAAAATAAAAAAAAGTATGAAAAAAATCATAAGAAATAGTTTTACATATTTAGTGCTAAATAAAAAATTATTATTGATAAAGTTCAATAAAAAAAAAAATTATATAGCCAATATTACTAATGGAATGAAAAAATTGTTATTGTTATTATTGTTATTAAAAATAATAATAATGTAGCTTTAATAGTGATATTTAAATTACCATTTAAAATGGGATATATAAATAATATTTAAGATTTGATTAATGAAATTTCTAATTTCATGATAAATCCTCCCATACATACAACTAACACTAATTTTAGTGTTTAACATGCACTACTTCTGCAATATTTCATGTAATTCTTGCTCATATGTGATACAAATAATACCTTGGAACATAAAAAGTCGTGTTCGAGCAAGCTACACTTAGCTTGAACTCAAAAATTTCAAATCCATCTCAACAAAACTTGAAGTAATTTCGAGTCGAGCAGGAGCTCAAGCCAACTCGAAATGAATTTTGTGCTGACCCATCGAAAAACAAGCCCGTGAGGCCATGAGGAGTTAGAATTATTATTTTCATAAATTTTATGTTTTCAGTTAACTTTATTGGACAAAACTCATTCACATTGAATTTATTTCGTAAAAACTTAGGGGTGAATGCTGGGGATAGATCGAAAAATTATTGAATTCGGTCAGCCAATATGTGAATCTAGAGTTTTGCCAACGCAAGATGATGCCCACTGCTAACTTGGCAGTGCGGAATGTTTGGTCTTCAAACTCAAAAATTGCTCGAAGGAGAAGACAAACTCGCGGTGTAAGCAAAGAAGTTTATCATCAAATGCAATGATAAGTACAGAGTAAGTGGAGTCTCTTTCATTTAAAAAATAATAATAATAATAACTCATTAAAAAATTAAGTTGATACAGTTCTACGTCACTGGCCAACTATAACGACGAGAAAACAATATTTCACATCATTTTCTCATAGTTTTGCGAACCCTTTTATGTCATTTTACAATTTTTTATGAACAATTTTCATTTTATATGAATATTTTACTTAATTTGTCAATATATATAGTAAAAAACTTCATATAAAATGAATAATTGTCTTTACGAAATATAATTGAAAAGTCCATACAAAATGTGAGTATTTTTTATTTTATATAAATAAATTTTGATTTTGTATGAGAAACTTTTGTTTATCTTCACAAAACTAACAAACTTTAATTTA
Source organism: Apostasia ramifera (assembly GCA_019297695.1). Lineage (NCBI taxonomy): Eukaryota > Viridiplantae > Streptophyta > Magnoliopsida > Asparagales > Orchidaceae > Apostasia > Apostasia ramifera. The sequence goes on from JAEMOT010000159.1 coordinate 35,109, forward strand.
CTCAAAAAAATTTACAAAACGATAAAAAAATGTGCAAAACTGAATTTCCTCACCATTTTCTTACTGTTTTGTGTCGTCTTGAAAATTTTTTTGTATGAGAATTTTTCATTTTATATGAATATTTTACATAATTTTGTGTATATATATATATAAAGTAAAAAAATGTCAATTAGAAAAAAGTCATACAAACTATGAGCATTTTTTCTTTTATGTAAATAAATTTTGACTTTGTATGAGAATCTTTCTTTTAATCTTTATTAAACTTACAAACTTTAAACAACTCAAAAAAAATTTACGAAAACAATAAAAAAACAATGCAAAAGATATTTTCTAGCCTTTAAGCGTTCGATTGAGTTGGCAGGTACCGCATGGTTGTGTGGCGCGCATTGCGCATCAAATGGGTGACATGGAACTCAGGCTGCATCTAATAATTTTTTCTTGCATTCCTCATTGATATCAAGTGATTAAAACTTTTCTTTGTAAAGTGATTAACATGTGATTAACTCTCAAGTGCTCAAGGTGTTCAACAACTCTTCTTCTAAGTACTAATTTAAAAAATAATAATAATAATAAATAAATTATTTTAATTATTCTACACAAATTTTAATATAAAAAATAATATTTTACTTCACTTACTCAATAATTTTTAATAAAAATATAAACTTTATTTCACATCTTAGATCAAAATACTCGATTTGAATATTTT
>JAEMOT010000159.1:35916-58436 GCA_019297695.1 Apostasia ramifera
AAAAATTAAATAATATAAAATAAAGTGAATTAATTATATTTAAAAAATAATTATTTAATATTAAAATTTGTATAAAATAAAATATAAATATTTTTATTTTTTTAAATAAAATAAATTTTTTGGCCATGATTTTTTAGCTATAATAAAAATTTATTCCAATCAAACGAGAAGAAAGTTTAGAGGATAATTGTATAAATATTTCTCCACCCAATTCAAAGAAGTGTTTTCATAATTTTGTTAAATATTTATAGCCATGGGGTTACGAATCAAAGTTAAATTGTGCATTTATTATGAATATAATTTTTTTTTATTTATTAATTGCTTCTACTTGACCTTAATTTTTAAATTACATTTGTTTTAAGGTCATTGCACTAATTAATCTATGGAAAATAGCATCCACAGGCATGAGAATTAGTTATGATTTTTGAAAAACTTTAATTTCAATAAATGACAACATTTTTATTATTTTTAAATTAATTTAAACAGTTTATATATTAAAACATTATTTAAAAATATCTAAAATTTTGATATCTCTTACTTTGCGTTCCATTCTCTCTTTAAAAAATTGAAACCAAAAAATAAAATATTAATATTCCAAAAGAAAACGAGTTAATGGCTAAAAATGATTTGAAGACATAATAATTAAAAGCAAAAAATTAACCATTACAATACTTTTACAATCTAATGAATCAAAATTAAGATTTTGTAAAAGTAAGATTTTACCCTTAATTTATTTATATAAAAATTAAAATTTAAAATTTTACAACACGAGCAAAAGAGTATAACAAAAAATTGTTGTGAATCATCTGTCCCATGGTCGGATAGAACAATGAAATAACAGATCAAAAATTTTGTGTTCGGGTGCCCGATGGAACGCCGGCCGCATGATCAGCAGGCCTCATTTAGTGTGAACGCGGTGAGCTTTGATTGGGCATCCGAACGCAAAAAATGCCCGAAGGTCAATTAAGAACCGAGGTTGCAACTCGGCTAGCAGTAATTTACTCTGTGGACGAAATCACAAGCCCAGATGGAGTCATCAAATAAAAAACTAACAGGCTTTATATACATAGACTTTTCTTGAATAAAGAGGATATAAATCTTTGGAACTAACCCAATCCTCGATTATAAATATCGTTTATTTTCTAATGCACGTGAATTCTGATATAAAAATTTAATTTTTTTTCAAGTTCTACATAACCCAATCCTTGATTATAAAAATCCTGTATGCTCACCTTTTTCTTCTGGTAGTCGATGGCTGCTGGCAAGCAAGTTTGGGTTTCTTTCACCTCAGCTACGTACAAAGCAACAAAGTGAAATACTGGAATTGGAAGTACAAAAGAGAAATAATACGAAAAAACAAATTAAGCAAGAGAGAGAGAGAGAGAGAACCAATTTGATAAAATCGATTACTGGAATTGGAAGTACAAAAGAGAAAACCACACAAACTAAAGGTTTAAGTTTGAAGGAATTTGACCTTGCACAAGAAAATTTCAAAGTTGAGTAGAATTCTACATTTTATTTTGGTTGGCTGGCTTCAAAAAGAGAATGGCATAAATACTGAACTCTTCTGAAGTACTCAACTCAAGCAGTAGTTTCTTGCCCAATGCCACAGAAAGAAATGAAAGGATCCTTGTGCCCCTTTCCTTCATCAGAGTAACGGAATTTGATATATTCAGTGTAATTGTAAGGTCTGTAAAGCCTAGGATTCTCCTCATTAATGAACTCCTCTGGAGTTTGTACAATGGAATTGTAGTTTGGTCGGGAACCATAAAGAGCAGAAAATCTCCCCTCGTCGCCTGTCATCTTTACACGGTGAACAGGGGCACAGAGTCTCCCATTAGTCCATGCCTATATCGAACAAGATATGATATGATGAGGCACAATGTAATAATAACAAATATAAGGAACGAGCTATTTCTAAAGGCAAAAGCAAATCTATCATTTAATATTCTATAGCCTAGTAACCTCGAAAGCCAGGAATGGTCATAGGAACCAATGGCATAAATTGCTACAAGAACTCCATCGTCCTTCAAAGGCAAACAAGCACATAGACCAAGGTATTCAAAATAAAAATGGCTTTAGGCAAAGTCTTCGAGAAGTGCCAAGGCAAATCCACCTCTTTAGACTTTAAGAAGTTGACACCAATAAGAGAAAACACAGAAATACATGAATCTTAGGCTCTGTTTGGTAATAAGAAAAAAAAGAAGATTTGGTTGGAATTTTTAGTGATTTTTGAAAAATGTGTATGATGTGAAATAAAGTAAGTTGGTTATATTAAAAATTGTGTATGATATGAAATAAAATTAATTGATTTATTGATAATTGTGTTGGATGTGAAATAAAGTGATTGTTTAATGTTGAAATTTGTGTGAGATGAGATATAAAATAATTTTTTAAGTTTTTTTTAAAATAAATTTAAGATTTTGGCCATGGGTAATTTTAGCCATGATTTTTAGCCTATTGCCAAACAGGGCCTTAACGTGAGAAATTTGATACCACAGATGTGAAATGTCGGGCAGCTAGAATCAACAAAACACAACGGGATATGAATATTTGTTTCACCCCAAGGGACTCTCTAGAGGATTACAATGGAAGTTCTTTACCTATAACCATAGGTAGATGGATTATAAAAGTGACTCATACACATCATAGACATCTGGGTGAATGAGAAGATTGATAGCTCCCTATCACATAAAGGCCTCCGACGGATGAATGTGAACTACCTACATTGCACCACTCAATGCTAATTAAAAATGCCAGTGCAATCACACTGATTGCCAATTGCTAATAATGAATGGGTCTTCAGGTTGAAGTATGAGAACTCATGACTAAGGTACAAGGCAACGCCAATTGTGAGAAGTTTCAAATAGAAGCAAAGAGTCGGCTTCAAAAAGATGATGTCAATCTTGACTTGGAGATCGAAAAACAAAGAAAAACATGTACACAATAACACAAGAAATACAATGAAAAGCTTTATGTAGTAAGCATGCACAAGTTTGCCAAAGATAAAAATTGTAAAAATCTAAAGATTGAGCCTTACGATCTTAGAGTGGAAGTGAAAAAAAGTAGTGATCATGTGAAAAGAAACTTGTATAGGACACAAAATGGAAGCATTGTTTAAGTTAAGAACTATTGTTGCAGTATAACGAAAAGCCAAGAAAAATGAAATCTGAAACAAAAGTTGTCTTAGCTTCAGCACTTTGAAGAACACAAGCGTTCTTTCTTCTTTTAGTTATCCTTGGAGAAATTTGTTTGCAAGTAAAGGCTTAGAGGAGAAGTTGGAACACTTAGAGAGCAAGAGAATGAGCTTAAGCAGCAAGCAATTTTGTTTAAAGTTATGTTCTTTTATAGCACTTAGCCACCGGAGGAGAAGAAAAATCTGAAGTAATTTGCCCTTTCATTCAAACCAACCAATAAGAGAAGATCATTTTGACATTTCCCAAATATAGACCAATGGAAGAAGGGCAAAGGAAGGGTATATTAGGCAGTTTCAAAGGTGAGAGGAATACGTTGCAGCCAAAATAGTTTCAGCTGAAGCTAATTTAGCAAAATAAAATACTTAACAAAGGATAATTCCATAAAATCTTGTTTTTAGGACTTGAATAGGATATAGGCTAATAAAACAATTGTTAATAAGATGGGTTTTGTCCTTTGGACAACATGAAATAGGCTAAAAACATCTTAGCGTGGCCAAGACGTTTTTTTGCACACATAAATTTACCAAAGAACCAATGATTTGACCCAATAAGCAAAATATGGCATGGGTGAAGGAGAAAGCGTCACTTAGGATAGGTTTTTGACCTTGTGCTGAGCTTAGGTGAGCCAAAGCCATCAACACAAGGCTTTATCGCTGCCATGGGAAGGACAAAATGTTAGTGAGAGACATCATTCTTCTATATTATGATAAGCAAAGGGTGAATGATAAATCCTCAAGAGGTGTGCACATATTAAAAAAGAAATGTCAAGCTTCCAAGGTGGGCTACAAAGGACAAATAAATTCCATAAAATATGCATTAGAACCGGCCAACAAAAAAATATGCTAGGGTCAACAAGGACCCTAGCACCCAACCAAGGCCTTTTAGTTGATTTTGAAGGGCTACCACTTTAAGAGATAATTTTGTCAAGAAAATTGTTAGGGGTTAGGTAGGCCTAATGTTGAATTAGCAAAAAAAAAAATTAGAGGGACACGAGTAAAGCCCTTGGCAAAAATATGCATGCTTACATTATTATCCTAAAAACGAAAAAGAATATGCCATAAAATGCATATCTTTTCTTAGACTTGAACTTGGACAATCACCTTAACTAAACATAACAAATCTAATTACACACTTAATAAGAGGATTAGTTTATAATCCTAATGTAATTATAATTATCAAAATTAAAGGGTTCAACAACCATGCCTAGCTATAGTACTCTTAGGCTGTTTGGCGCGAGGACCAAAATGATACTAGTTTAAAAAACAACAATAATAATAATAAATAAATTTTTCTAATCATTCTACATAAATTCTAATATAAAATGACATTATTTTATTTCATATATTCAATAATTTTCAATAAAAATATCAATTTTATTTCACATCCTAGATCAAAATACTAAATTTTAATATTTTAGTCTAGGATGTGAAATAAAATTGATATTTTTATTAAAAATTATTGAGTACGAGAAATAAAATAATATTTTTTTATATTAAAATTTATGTTGATTAAAAAATTTTATTTATTATTATTATCGTTATTTTTTAGACTAGTACTATTTTGGTCCTCACGCCAAACAGATCCTTAAAAATCTTTTTCAATTATGCCTACAACAGAACTAAAGTGAGGAATGAAGAGATAAAAAAATGTCATACTCAACTATAATAGAAGCTGGATGTAAGTAATGACATGCACAATATTTGACATTGTTAATGGTGCAGGAGTCATCATTAGTTACCTTTCCAATCCTAGAAAGAAGTAGTCGATAGTCGTGAAGTTAATCCCATGTTATATAAGTGGCATGACCAAGAGTAGTTTGGTAAAGATGTCCTCTCGAAGAAAGTGGAGTCTATGAACTTAAGAGTAATCATACAGGAAAGGTGATCCACGAGCAAGATATTCTTGGGGATAAGTGATCCTCGAAGAGAGTGCTTATCAAAAGAAACTCTTCAGGAAGTTTTCCCTCGAAGGAGTTCTTTGAGAAGGTTTTTGTTCATAAAGCTACTTGTTTGAAGTTTCTTTAAAATGGTCTTCTCAAAGAACTTGCATGATTAATTATCTAAGATTCCCGAAGTTTTATGAAAAATTTATGATGGAATCATGGCCATGAGTGTCATAACAGTAGTACAATGGTATTCTAGTCATTCTCCTATAAAAGAAAGCAACACTCTAACTCTCTCCAATAATTAAGACTGTTTGGCATTTGGAAAAAAAAAAAAGAAAGAGTTTTTCATAAAATATTTTGACTTTTTTTTTTGAAATACTTATATGATAGAAAATAAAGTTACGTTAAAAACTGTGTGAATGTTGGGAGATGATGATGTCAAATTGAAGTGTAAAGGAGACATTTACTTCTACGAAGAGGGGACATTCTAAACTTTCAGCCTAGCCTCTATTTTCTCAATTGATGGAGGTTGAACTAACTCCACCGAGAGCTATGGTACAACCTAGAAGCAATCCTAGTAGCTGCATTCAACCGGTTCATGGAATCAAAGCATGCCACAACTGCCACAACATGAAGCTAGAGCCAATAAAATATGGTCTGAGGAGGTTCAAGGATTGGTATCAAGGAACCTTGAAGTTATGAGCTCTAACTACCATATCGCCAAGGGATGGTCACTACTAGATATCTTATGTATGACATAAAGTACAAAGAAAGTATCCATGATGGTATGGATGCTAGTGTATGTTGACATGCTTCCATGCGGGTTGTTTCTGAGAATAATTACAGTTTCCAGCAGGTTTGGATGTTAAGAATGTAAACCTCAAAAAGTGTCCACCGAGTGATTATAGAAATGCCTCAATGGGCATAATAGTGCAGCAAAGAAAAGGCCAATGCAGTGCAGCTCTATTTGTGATCAGGAACAATTTCCAAGGCCAGATTCTGAAAACACTTATGGGAATGAGTGCTCATAAGTAGAAGCAATGTTGATGTTATGATCTCTCACAAGGTAATAGAAATGGCCATTCAAAAGCAATGCAAGAAGAAGGTTGTACTCATTGTGGAGGAGATGAAGGAAATTAAGGAGTCAGAGTTCACACTGCTCAGTAGAAGCGAGAATGCTTTAGGTAGGTATCACTTTCACTAAAAATAAAAAACTTTATTCAGTCACTTCCAAATATACGTATGTACTTGGAATATTGATATACGTGTTAAACATTTTGAAATAACAACAATAGAATGCCAAAAAAATTGTTCTTATCAATAATAATTAAAATTGTTCTTATCAATAATAATTTCATACTTTTCCAAATTTCAATATTTGAAGCATGTTTCATCCATTCTTCTATCTTTCTATTTAATTATTTAAACAAAAGTTCTATCTTTTTCTAAAAGTTCTATGTCTAAAAAGTGTTCGGAATCAGAATGGAAGTTAACCTGTAAAAGTTATGTTATATACATACATACATACATACATACATACATATATATATATATATATGTTGACGTAGGATGTGGGGGTCCCAGAAAACACCAAAGAGAAAGAGAGTTCCGGGAGACAGCGGCGCGCCAAGGGGTGAGCCTGTTAATGGAGGCTCAAAGAGAACCAGCTTAGAGCATTCAAAGAAACACACAGAGATTTAAGGTGGTTCAGGGAGGAAATCCCCTACGTCCACCGGTCGATCAACAAAGAAGTTTCACTAATGGATGAAGGTAGCCATCAAGGCTAATACAATGCTTTTTTAGAGAAAAGAAGAAGAAGAGGAAAGGGTAGCTCCTCAGTTGGGGCTCTGATACAGTGAGAATTGTCTTAGAGAGAGAGAGTTCTTTATCGTTCTTAGTTACTAGTTGCCCCTCCTCTTTTGGAGAACTGTTCAGCGAAATTTATAGACGTTTGGAGTGTGTAGCTTCACCCAGATTTCTTGGTAAAATAGGTGATGAGTAAGCTCTGGAGCCCCCGCCGTTCGCTTGTCACCCTAGAGACCTGAAATTGTGAAAGGAAGGTGATAACATTTAATACTAGTACCTTACCTGGGAATTCGTGACTGCTGGGGCATACGGATTCTTGATCTTCGGATCTTGGGGATGGGCGCCTTGTACGGGGAACGACGTGGTAGGTGAAGTTGATAGTGACAGGCGTTGCTCCGTAACCTCGTGCCCGACGTTATAGGGGCGGTCCTGTGATGTCGGGGGCGAGGTTAGGTTGGACCCTCGTGGCCGAGGTTTGACCTGATCAAAAGGTCCTACAAAACCTAGAGCTGAGTCAGCAAATCAATCAGTCAAGTGGAGGCCAGCCAGGCGCCACGCGTTCGGTCAGGATGCAGCGCAGGAACTACGTGTTAACAATATATAATCAAAAATGCTACGCATCTCGAATAACAAGATGAACATGTCATGAAGGAATTGGGCCAGCAGAACGGAGGAATTAAATTTAAGAATAAGGACTTCACCTGAAATGCTTGTCCGATCATGACAGTGACGGAGTTGGGAGATGGCACTACTTTGATCCAATCACCATCAGCTGTCTTCACCTCCAGCCCTTCAACCTCATGCTGGCAAACCATAGTCATCAGATTTGGGTCAGTATGAGAAACCATGGCGATCTTCATCTCCTTATCAAACGGAACCCCATACTCTGAGAGCCGAAGCCCATGCGAAATTGAGCTCTGAAAAGATTCATAAAGACTCTCCACCCCAAAACTTTCAAGAATCATCCGGTGAACAATCTTCATCAAATCTTGCAAAGGCCTCGTGAAGGCAATCACAGCATTGCTAAGCGATTCGAGCAGAAAGAAAGGGGAAAAACACAAATCAAAAGACATACACAGTTGAATTGTAAGAAACATACGATGAATCGATTCAAATTACCGGAATGTAGGATTTCCCTGTGGCCACATGAGCTGCGTGAACTCCTCGACGGCGGAGGGCGACGGGGCGGAGTCGACGCGGAGACTCTCGTAGCGCATGTTGGGGATCTGGCCGATGTAGCCCTGGAAGGGTTCGTCAGAGGAATTACGGAGCTTGACCTCCAGCGGCAGAGCAAGGAGCTCCGGAACGGCATGGCAGAAAAGGGAATCGCGAAGCTCGGGCGAAAGGGGGGCGTAGATGGCGTCGAAGCAGCCGTGCAACCGCAGCGCCTCCGCAACTGCCGCCCTCGCCGCTTCCCACTGATCGCCGCCGGGGAGGGAGGGATCAAGCTCGCTCAGATTAACGATAGGGATTTGCTGGGTCTGCTCCGTGAAAGTGAGGGAGCTCATCTCTCTCTCTCTCTCTCTCTCTCTCTCTCTCTCTCTCTCTCTCTCTCTCTCTCTCCCTCACAGAAGCTACTTGGCACTAACCATGTTCTACCTTTGTTAAAGGGACAGATGTGCTAAAGTCCATGGTAAGCACTACTTAACTCCTACTATCCTTGCGATCTTCATCATCGCCTTCACTATTTCTCAACTAGCTAACCTGAGTGTATTTGTTTGTAATATTAAATTTAAGAAAATTAAATTTTAAAAAGTTAAAATTAAATTTAGATAGAGATATTTTTTTATTGAAAATTGTGAATGATGTGAAATAAAATTAATTATTATGTTGGGATATGTGAAGGGATGTGATATAAAATTAGTTATTATGTTGAAATATATGAGGGATGTGATATAAGTTAGTTATTATTTTAATAATATGTGTAGGATGTGAAATAAATTTAATTTTTAATATTAAATTTTATGTGTGATGTGATATGCCTGATTAAAATTAAATCAGGTTAATTTTAAACTCCTAAACAAACAGGGTCTAAGCCATCTAAATTCTCCTGGAGCTAACCCAGCCTTTTTAGGCTGACCTATGCCTTCGAAGATAGTTGGCTTTCCCCAAAATTTAGATGAAGGAAGATCAATCTGGAGGGTTCGGCTAAAGGCCATGGTGTGATTGGAGTGGGCTTTCTTATTTGAAATAGCCGTAGTCATGTGTGAAAAGCTAGAGGCCGTAGAATTCTCACAGACTCTACTCTCACAGTCGAGTTACTAACTGCTTGGGAGGGATGAAAGCCACTACCTCCTGGAGAAGCAAAGTTAAGGGTGTCAAGAGTATTTGGCTTGAGAGTGACTCTATGGAGATACTTGATCTCATCCAAAGCTGAGATGGACTTTATTGCTCTATAGATTGTACACTATCTTTTTAATTATCGGCTTCGTACAATCTCTCATCTTCGTAGAAACGCCAATGGGAATTCTGACTTTATGAAAACTTACTTTGGTCAAATATTTCAAAATTAACACATATTATACATCTTCATATAGTAAATACCTCATCATTCAATATGCCAAATTTCCAAGGCTTTATTGTTTAGCTAGTTTAAAATTAATTTGGTTAATTTTAATCTAACATATCACATTATGCATAAAATTTAATATTAAAAATTAACTATATTTCACATCATACACATAATTTAAAATTAAAAATTAATTTTATTTTACATCCTACACACATATCAAAATAATAACTAGCTTATATGACATCCCTCACACATCCTAACATAATAACTAATTTTATTTCATATTATTCTAAATTTTTAATAAGAAAATATCTTCACTCAAGTTTAACTTTAACATTATTAAAATTAAATTTTGCAAATATTTAAACACTGATCTATAAGAAACTAAGGGGAGTTTGGTTCAACGTCTTAATATTATATCACACTATATAAAGAAAATAATTATTTAATTTGATGATATGTGTAGATAATTTTATAAAAAAATATGAAATTATCACTCAAAAAATAACAAAAAGATCTAAAGATGGTATAACAACACGATAATATTTAACTAAATGAAATACTCTTTGAACTAAAAAACCACTAAAGTTCAAGTTCAAGAAAATTCTTCACATAAACTCTTCTCTTTTCAAAGCTCTAACAATGAAATTACATGTGTTAGGGAGAAATAGTAGATCTAGTATATATACTTGTAATTCTTTTCAACTTTTTTAATAAAAAAAATATTTTCAACTTTACAAATTTGTTGATAACAAAAATAGACAGTTTTTAGACGTGGAAACTGGTTGGACGAAAAACCACGACGCCACTCTCTGAGCGACTTTAAAGAGAGCTCCACTAATCGAAAAAGTGTATTACAGAGATAATTAGAAGGGTTTGAGAACGGATCTAGAGCCCAAAAGGAGAGAAAAGAAGAAGACACCCTCTCCTCTGTTGGGTTATAATTTATAGTCTGAATTTTTATAACTCTGACGTGTGGGATGGCCTGAGGAGCTTCAAGGGCTGTCCACCTATCCTGTAGGTCGCCGGCCATGCTGGTACGGATGTATGGCTCTGGCCACGCTAGTACGGATGTACGGCGTCTGCCGTAGACTATACCTCTTTTAATGATACGTGGGGGACCATTCCCCGTCCACTCGAGCAGTCCGTACCGGTACGGACTTTCGACTTAGAAACACTTCGACTTGGAGACTTTTCGTCTTGATGCTTTTCGCCTTCGTGGGGGGTATCCTCTTTTCGCCTTGACCGTTCGTCAGATCACGAGGTAACAAAATCTAAATTAAAAATGCAAAATCTATAAAAAAAAATATGATTAACTTAAAAAATACTAAAACCCAATCGATAGAATGCATCATCACCCACGAGAGCATGATAAAAGGCCGTCGTGGAATCCTCCGCACGACTGTGGTGGCTTGCATCTGCTTCCGGCGACAACGCCATGAACACCATTATTGGAGGAGAAATATTGTTCTGCATGCATCATCAAAGAAGGAGAAGAATGACGGATCACAGGCGTTATATGATTTTAATGAGCCTTGAGAGAGGAGATATATACCAAGGAAGGGGAGGAGCTGGTGGCTTTATGGATGGCCAAGAATAGTTGTAGATCGAAGTCGGAAGAAGAAGATGTTCAAGGGAAGGCAGAATAGACGACAAAAGACTTATGCTGACGATAAAAGACTCATTTTTGAATTTTCATCGAGAAGAGAATACGTCTTGATGGCCTTGGACAAATAAATTTTGACAATTAATCAAATTATTCAAATTTAATAAAAAGTAGGGATAATTAACTGCATGCCACATCATTTCACTTTATTTATGTATTACCCATCCATTCTTAGTTAATTACGCTATGCACACTCAAAATATTATAAAATCTTACATACACATGCTTAAGTTAAAATTTAGTCAAAATCTATTTAAAAAAAAAAAATATTTCGTTAGCAAATCATTAAAATTATATTTTTACCCTTAATAGTATATTATTTTTTTCTTCCTTGATGTCACACTAAAGCACTGATCTGTCCTAAAATCAATTCACGTCGCGGATGTTTCCTTCTCTTACCACAACCTATTTAAGATTTTCACTCAAAATATATTTAAATATCTTTAAAATAATATGATGGACGGTTCAGTTTTTTTGTAACCTAATTATAGTTAGGTTATTGGAAAATTATAATTGCTCATTATAATGAAAACAAGTGAAAGTGTGTGTATGTAAGATTTTATAATATTTTGAGTGTGCATAGCGTAATTAACTAAGAATGGATGGGTAGTACATAAATAAAACGAAATGGTATGACATGTAGGTAATTATCCCTAAAAAGTATTAATAGTTAGGCCTAAATAATCTTTTATCGAGAATTTAGTTGATATAAATAAAACACAACAAACATTACAATAATTAAAATTTCTATGTAACATTAGTGTCACATAAATAAAAAAATTACTTTTATTTATGTGGCACTATTATTATATAGATGTCACATAAGAACCTAATTAAATTTAGAATTTAAGATCTTTTTATTAATGCTACAATGCATATCTTATAAACTAAACTTTAATATTAAAAAATCAGTTTTACTTTTATGTCTTTGTTGACGTGAGAAGGAGGAGTTACAAGAAACAGCGGTACGCAAAGAGTTAAGTCTGATAATTAAGGCTTAAACGAGATAGAAAAGCATCTAGAAAAGCACACAGAGATTTAGGTGGTTCAGGGAGGAAATCTCCTACGTCCACCGGATCAGCTTGAAGTCCTCCATTATATCTCTTGAAAGAAATCTGCTCGGGCTTAATACAAGAGTAATGAAGAAGAAAAGATCTGCAACCTCCTGCCTAAAGCCTGTTCAAGGGTATTTATAGGCGGGAGGTAGTGGAGCTTTGCCCGAATTTTCTGAAGTAAGATAATATATACCATTGTTGAGCCTGTACTAGTGGTCCCACTGCTGTCGGCCACTGGAGGAGCTGGAAGCAATGGGTGGAGAGCTTGGCTCCTTGATCTTCACAAATCTCCTAGGAATCCGTAGTAGCTGGAGCATGCAGGCCCTTAGTTTGTGTGACTGGCAGGAGCATACGCCATTGAAAATAGTGCGGTCGTGGCATGCTGATAGCGATAGGTGCAGCTGAGAAATATCGTCACCGATGATATTGGAAGATGACTCAAAATATCGTACCCGATGCCTGGGGAGAGCTGAGATATATCGTCCCCGATGTTATGAGACAACTGTAGCTCAATCCTCATCGATGAGGTTTAGTGGAAGGCTGAATCATCGGAGTTGAGGTTTGAGATCTGCAAAAGTAAAGCAATAATTTTGATAGAGGATTAGTGTGTCTCTCAAGGCGCCATGTGTGCAAATGAGATGCAGTGCTGGAACCACGTATTTAATAATCTTAAATTTTAAAATCTTATATATACGTATCAAATTTTCCAACACTTCTTTAGAACAGATATTTCCCATGCATCTTTCTTTCAAAAGTTGAAATCTAGTTCGTATTCAACCAAGTTGATATGGCCCATCTTGAACTTGAATTCGATTTCGATAAAATCTTCTTCAGATCAAAAGATTGATATATAATTATTATTTCTATAGTTTCGAGTTTTTAGATCAAGTTTTATCGGCTCGAGACCCTTAATTTTCAATTAATTATTTGAAACATCATTTTTTGAGGGCCATTCATGTTGCAATGAAGTTATGAAATATAAAAATCAATGCATTATGTACCAAATTACTAAAGTAATTTACTTTAAACATAAATAAAAGCTGCAAAGATGAAAAAATATTAAAATTAAAATAAAAATGCAATAGATACTTCTAATCGTTATCTCCATTACTTAAAATACAAATGACAATAACTTCTGTTACCCAATAAACTTTCTTAAGACCTAGCATTGATTTGTCGGGTTAACATTAGATTGAGTTGGAGTGCGACTACTCGAAATGTAATTAATCTGATAACTCAAAATAGTGAGTTGAATCATCTAGTTGGATTATTGGATTTGAAAAGATTATATTATTTGTAATCAAAGTCAGATTTGAATGAGTTGCTTCAAGTTCCAACAGGCTCGTAGGAGTAACTGTATGAGCGTTAACTTAGCTTGAAAATCGAAGATTAATAGTGAATTAGATCTTAGATTGACTTAATTTAAATGGGTTAATCAACGAGCTATTTTTATAATTCAAAATTTTTATCAATCTAATCTACAGCTAGTATAGGATTGGATTAAACATGTTTAAAATCGAATAAATTAAAATAATAAAAGTATTATTCATATTGTTGACGTAAGAAGGAGGAGTCCACAACGGTACGCAGAGAGCTGAGCTTGGTGATTAAGGCTTAATTAAGAATAAAGAGCATCTAGAGAAAAACGTAAGGGTTTAAGGTGGTTTAGGAACAGCTTGTTCCCTACGTCCACCTGATGAACTCTAAGTCTTTCACTATATCTCAAAGAATGGGCCACTAAGGCTTAGTACAGAATTGTATAATACACAAAATAAAATAAAATTTCGGCCTCTCCTTGAAGCCTTGCTCAAGGGTATTTTTAATTAGCTTGCAATGACAATTTGCACACCACGAGTATGGGGCAACCTAAAGCAGTTTTGTCAGAAGAATGACTTTTTCCTTCCGATGATTTGACTTTAGCTGTGGTAATGCACTTCAAGCACGAAATGTGTATAGAGTATGGTTGTCTAGCTTGTACGAATTATACGATTGTCAGTCTAGAAGGGTGTGACCGCTACTACTCGGACCATATGTCGGCATCAATGCTAATGCAAGAGCTGATCTTCGGAAACAATGGTGTAGCTCTTTTATATAGAAGAGCAATGAACGATTAGATTAGCAAATCCTCGTGCTCGATGCTATTAAACCTCATCGCCGATGACGAGTAAGCAGAATCAGAAAGCCTTTTAAGATGACACGTGTATGACCGAGATGCAGCGCTGGAGCCATGTGTTAATAAACACACACACACATATATATATATGCATATAATTAACTTCATCATATTAGTTTTTTGCAATAACCTAATAGATGACCATACTAGAATTATTTTATAATTTTTATTCAAATTCTAATTACTATAGTTTTTTTATTATTATTAGAGCTAGATTTAAATTAATTGAATGAAAAAATATATTTATATTTAAGATTTTATTAAAAAAATTAAAAATTAATAAAAAAGTCTAATTGACTTTAATTCAAATCGCGTAAGTGGACTTGAATTGAAAATAAATCGCTCAAATTTAACTCAAATTAACTTTTTTTTTATTCGTAATATTTTAGGTTGGATTAAAATCAAATTAAAATTTTTTAATGTAGTCCTATAATATTAAATAATTATTTATGTAAAAAAATAAAATATTTTTAAAATATATTCTAACTAAAGCCAATGTATTTTTATAATTTTTTTAAAAAAATGTTACACAAAATATTATTTTTGTAAATTAGAAGTAACAAAACAAAATGAAACTCCTTAAAAAAACAAAAATGAAAGATAAATTTTATAAAAACATTTTTTGACATGTACCACAAAAGCCAATGTATAGGGCCCACAACATCTGGAGACCACGTGCTGACTGGTCCACGGCGGACCCACCGGGCGGCATTGCAGTAACACTAATATGGATCACCGAAAATTGATCGAAAATTAAATCGATTTTAAATTAAATCAAAATTGAATTAATATAAATGAGCCGATTAAAATTTCGAGCTGATTTTGAGCCGGGATAGGCTCGACTCAATCCAGCTCGAAATAAGCTCAAATTAAAATATATTTTATATTATAATACGTATATATAATATATGTATATAATATATGTATATAATATATATTAAATATAATTTATATATATTATATAATATATATATATATATTATATAATATATATATATATAAAATCGAGTCGATCTCAGTCTGATCGAGTCGAGCTTACCTGGCTTGAGATCGGCTCAAAAAAAATTTGAGATTTGATTCATTTTCGAGCCGGCTCGAGCCGATTGGAATTGACTCGAGCCAGCTCGAAGTCGAACCCAATCGAGCTCAAGTTAATTTTGAGTCGATCGAAATGTAATCAATTCGATTTCGAGCCGATTTTGATTCGGCTCGAAATCAGATCGATAACAGCCCTGATTGCAGGTGTGCACTGAACCTGTTCCCTTCTCCCCGGTCGCCTCCACGCCAGCTTGGCTGGCATTCGCCCTGGGCCCCGCACGTCTACTTCTTCTGCTGACCCTCGGGACCACGCACAATGACTTCTATCGGGTTGCTCCGTTCAAAAACACTTAAAAAAATTGTTTAATAAATAAATCAATTATAATTTAAATTTTAAATTTATTAAATTATTTAATGGATTGAAATTTAATTTATTAGATAATTTAGCATATTAAATTTTATGTTATAATTAATTTATTGATCAAGTACACTAACTGTGCTATCGAAATTCTTTTATAAAACCTCATTTACTTAGGAGATTAAATTTTAAAAAAATATTTAATCTTATAAAGTTAAAAAAAAAAATTTAATTTACTATTTTAAAATATATAAAATATGAAATAAATTTAATTTTAATATTTATATTTATATTAGTTCTGATATAAAATTATTTTTTATAGTTAAATTTGATGTTAAAAAAAAAAAGCTCTGAAAGTATTATTAAAAAATAATTTTTTTTATGCGAGAAATACTTGTAGTTATGGCTGGTTATGAACAATTTTTTAAAGTAAAAAAAATTAAAATTGAACCTGATATTTTGATCACCCAAATAACGGTTTATCAAAATTTTGATTGGATTAATCATTATTTTTAATTTTTAATAAATATTAAGCTTTTATAAAAATAAATTTAAAATTTAAATATTAAATATTTACATCAAATTTAATAAAACAGTAATATTTTAAAAATTAATTAATAAAATGATAAAATTTAATGATAATAATAATGTAAATAAATTTAATATAAATTTTTTGTAAAAAATAAATCATAATTTTAATTAACAATAAAATAAACTTAAATTTTAATAAATAGATGATCTTATTTACTTTTGTCATATTTTTTTCATTAAATGTGATAAATTAAAGAGTTAATCCATTTAAATTCTTGAAGTTTACTTACTTATATACGAAAATTCACAAATCTCAAAACTATCATACAGGTCTAAAAAAAATACTATATGGGACATCGTGATTCCTCTGTGACAGAATCTGTTCTATATTATAAAAATGATAAAAAATACACTTCCTTAATTTATTAATTTTCTAAATATATCATTGAAGCCGCCAACTGTGCGCGAGACGGCTGCAGCGCGCCCGGATGTCGGAGCGCAAACGCCCTGTGTGTCGCCCCCCTCATAGACACCCTATGCACGAGGCCTCGCGCAGGCAGCCCGCACACGAGCGTGGCCGCCCACGAGCTGATGTAGACGCGGATGGCCACGAGCAGGCCGCCCTTGCGCGGACGACGGAGCTCTGAGCCACACGATGCGGCGACTCGTTTGCGGATGCCGACGCTCGGGACCGCACGAGGACTCCCGCGAAGGGTGCCGACGCGCAAACATCGGCGCGCTGGGATGCCCGCGCGCTGCGGTGACCCTTGCGAGGATGTCGGGGCCGCGTGTTGCAGGTCGCCTGCACGCGGACGCCGGCGATAGAGCGCTGCCAGTCGCCGGTGCTCGAGGCCACCTGCCGGCGACTCGGGAGCGAACGCACTCCGCGCGAGTGATAAAATCGTAATTGAAAAAAATATGTAATTTAATTTAATTTAATTTTTTTAATAAAATAATATTATTTTAAATGAAAAACGTTATGTTGGACTTGATTGGAAGTTTTTTACAAATAACAAGGGTCCTAGTAAACTATATAGTAATTATTGTGGACCTGAACAGCTTTTTTTGACGTTTGTAGACTTTTATGTTAAATTAAACAAACCTTAGAGATCTAAGTTGAATTACCCCTAAATTATATTAAAGACTTCAACTCGGTTAACTACCAATTTTAAAATCTAAAAAGTGAAATTGAAAACCAAAAATTACTTAAAGTAAAAATGTAACTCAAAACCGTCGATTTGGTTAGCTAAATTCTTCAAATTCGATTTCAGTTCAATTTTTTTACTTTTAATTATTTATTATGAACTCTATATTACAACCTTATAAATAAGGCTAAGATTGTATCCTAACATCTTAGTTTTTCATGTCTATGGTTAAATCATGTTTTATTATTTTCCTTAATTTTAAGCAAAATGTACCCTAATTTCTCCTTGTATAAATTATACAAGAGATTTTTTATCATATTAAATGAAATATTATCTTTACCGATAACACGATTAACACTGTAAACTCTTACATTAAAAATACAAAAAAATGTAACATACTTAATATTACATGTATAATGGCCTCTTTTTATTAGTTCCAAAAACACCACTAAATACAACCAAAAATATATTTATAAATATTTTATATTTATTTTACATCATGCATAAATTTAAATATTAAAAAAAAAATTTATTTTACATTATGACCGATGTTTCCAGCTCTCCCAGTTACATAGAGCACGAAGTTTCTCAGCTATACCTATCGCTGTCAGCGTGCTCTGGTTGCACCGTTTTCAATACAGCATGCTTCTTTCAGACATGCAAATCAAGGGCCCGCATGCTCCAACCGCTGTAAGTTCTCATAAGGCGCGGACCCCAAGAAGACAAACTCTTCACCCATTGTTTCCAGCCCCTCCAGTGGCCGACAACAGTGGGACCACCAGCGTGGGCTCAGCATTGTTTATACTTTTTTCACTCTAGAAGACCCGGGCAAAGCTTTCCTTCCACCCGCTTATAAATATCCTTGAACAAAGCTTCAAGGAGAGAAGAGAAAAAGAAAGGAGGACGAGTCGCACAAAGATCTTCTTCTTTATTTCCTCCCTCGGTTCAGGGGAGCCCCTTTTCTTTCTGAGTTCTAGTCATGTCTGTACTTGGCCCAAGCGGCCTCCTCTTTCAGATATAGTGAAACGTTTCGAGCTCGTACCGGTGGACGCAGGAGATTTTCTCCCTGAATTACCTTAAACTTCTGTATGTTGCTCTGGATGCGCTCTCTCTCTCATCTAAGCCTTAATCATCAGGCTTAGCCATTTGCGCGCCGTAGTCTCTCGGGGCTCTCTCTCTTTTTCGGTATTTCTTGGAATCCCCTATATCCTACGTCAATATTAAGTATTAAAATATTTTTTTTTTTAAAAAAAAGTTAAAATATCTTCAAAAAAAAATATATAACTGAAGCCAGTGAGTAGTAAACAAGTATGCAGAGGATTGACTGCCCTCCCTACTTCAAACATGGTGTACATTTGCGTGTTTCAAAAATTTTAAAATTTTTATTTTTGATAAATTGTATTTAGTTCTCTACAATTTATTTGTAAATTGCACTCAAATTTTTAAAGTACTAATTTTTGAGTCTGTTTGTTTGTAAGATTAAATTAATAAGATTAAAATTAAACTTAGATGAAAATATTTTTTTATTAAAAATTATGAATGATGTGAAATAAAATTAGTTATTATGTTGAGATATGTGAGAGATGTGATATAAGTTAGTTATTATTTTAGTAATGTGTGTAGGAATGTGAAATAAAATTAGTTATTATGTTGAGATATGTGAGAGATGTGATATAAGTTAGTTATTATTTTAGTAATGTGTGTAGGAATGTGAAATAAAATTAAATTTTAATATTAAATTTTATATGTAATATAATATATTAAATTAAAATTAAATTAAATTAATTTTTAATTTGGAGATAAACGGGGCTTAAATATCGTTACTTTTGCGTAGTTGCGCAAGCTCTCTTTCGCGTTGATGCATGTGACGTTTTTTTGCGGATTTGAAAGCAAATTCCAATATACCACATCTCTTTCCTCTTGCGCAGAAGGATATTTCCGTCATTCGTTCATTTATATCGTTCCGCTATATAAAACGCCGCATGCCTTTCGGAGTTCAACTTCGGCACGCGAAGAGTGTCGACGCCGAGCTGAAATACGTCTCCGGCCGCCGGAAACCAAGCTTCCGCTAAGAGCTCCGGAGCCTGAATTTCCAACAGCTGCCGCCATCGGCGGCGATAGAGTTTTTCCCGTATTGGAGATATCGCGCATGATGGGGTTTTAATTCCTTGTTCGGGATGAAATCCTCGACGCGATTGCTGTGGAGCACCAGCTTCTTTCGCCACAAGACCATCGCCTTCTTCTGAGGAAATTTCCGACGGAGGAAGGGGTGGGGGAGATCTTGCCGACAGATACACATGGAATTCGGCCGTCTCTCGTTCGATTCGACCGCTTCTAACAGTACTGGCCACATGCTCATCTTGGGGGCCGGATCCGGCAGCCCTGTCTTCCAAGGTATTGATTCCCCCTAGATCCTGCAATTTTCCGCTACTTTAGATTCATTTGGTTTTGGTTTGGGAGTGATGAAGGCACGAGAACGATGCTAGGGTTCGAGGAGGGTTCCAATAAGCGGCGGCGCCCCTTCTTCACCACATCAGAGGATCTGCTAGAAGAAGAGTACTATGACGAGCAGGTGTCTGAGAAGAAGCGCCGCCTAACTCCGGAGCAGGTAACTTCCACTCGCTCTTCCATCCGCTTCGATCGTCTTCCTCGCTGGTTTTCCATGGGTTCTTTTCTCGATTCCTTCCGTAGATCTTTCAATTCCCAATCTTCTCGGTTAGAAATTGAGTCCAGAAAATTGAAATTAATACTGCGTTTCTGATTTGAATCCAATAATTAGAGGAAGAATGACGGTGGTTACTGAAAATTTAAAAAGGTGCATCTGCTGGAGAGGAGCTTCGAGGCAGAGAGCAAGCTGGAGCCGGAAAGGAAGAGCGAGCTGGCCAAGAAGCTGGGGCTGCAGCCGCGGCAGGTGGCGGTGTGGTTCCAGAACCGCCGCGCCAGGTGGAAGACGAAGCAGCTCGAGCGCGACTTCGATCGCCTCAAGTCCTCCTACGACGCCCTCCTCACAAACCATGATTCTCTCCTCAAGGACAACGACCGCCTCCGCACTCA
The DNA here is from genome assembly GCA_019297695.1 of Apostasia ramifera. Taxonomy (NCBI): domain Eukaryota; kingdom Viridiplantae; phylum Streptophyta; class Magnoliopsida; order Asparagales; family Orchidaceae; genus Apostasia; species Apostasia ramifera. Next base: position 56,337 of record JAEMOT010000159.1, read on the forward strand.
GGTACGTTCCTACCCAGCCAAGAGGTAATGTCACCGCATTCACGGTTGTTTACCTGGAGGTGAGGTCACTACTCGTCGACTCGAGGAAATTTCCTCCATTGTTCACAAAACACTGGCATCCACCTACTCCTTTTAGAATATATCGTCGGTGTTGATTGCTCTGTTTTTTTTTTTTTTTTTTTTAAATTTTTTTGTTTGACATTAATTTTAATTTTGGATAAATTTAAATTATAATTCAAATTATATAAATTTTAATGCTGAACAAAAAATATTTATTAATATTACTTTTTAAGAAAAAATCTTACTTAAAATTTACATCAAAATTCATTTTATTTCATATGCTAGTAATATTTTACAATAAAATTAATTTTATTGTAAAAATTTTGTTAATATTAAAATAAAAATATTAGTGTTTGCTTGATTTTAAATTAAACTTAAATTAATAATTAACTTTACAAATTACATTATGTTATAATTTTAAATTACAAATTTATATAAAATTTAAAATAAAAAATAATTTTATTTCACATTTTTTTTAAATTTTAAAATAAATTTCATATGAAATATCAGATTATTTATTTGTGAAGTTAATCTTAATTGAGGATAAAAGATATTGTTAATGTAATGCTTTTATTTTAAAATTTTAAAAAAAATTCAAATAAGATTAATTTTATTTCAATGTTAGATATACAATGTGAAATTTTATTAAAAAAAATAAAATATAAAATAAAATTAATTTTTAAAGTTTAAATTATAGTATAATTAGTTAATAAAATTTAAACATTGTATAAATTAAGATCATTAACAAATTAAGTAAAATATTGTGTGAATGAGAGGGGCATAAGAAAATATAGAATTATTATGGCCTTAAAATTCTAGATAAATTTATGGCTAAATTGAGTTGATTAATGGATCATTGTTGGCTCCATAGTTGCTATCTTTAACGGAAAAACTGCGGGAGAAGGAGGTGGGGGAAGTGGTAGGGGATGAGATTGATCAAGCTGCAAAGGTGGCGAACAAGCAGCTATCAGAGGTGCCACCACTGCCAACACAGCAAAGAGGCGAGGACAGGCTAAGTTCCGAGAGCAAGGGGAGTTCGACGGCGGACCAAGACTGTAGTGGGGACTCCTACTTCCAGGAGAGCTTGATGGAGAGCGGCACCGGCTACAGCGTGGAGCCGGTCCGTGGAGGAATGGGATCGGAGGACGACGACGGTGGCAGCAGCAATGACGACCGCATGTTTGAGGACACCCCCAATGGAGAGAACTGGTGGGTCTGGAGTTAATTTGGCTTCCTTTAATTCCCTTCATTGCTGTCAATCTTGTTTAATCTGATGTGTTCATATTTTGTAGATTATAATCAGTTAACTGGGCAATTATTATGCATTGTAGTTTGAGTGGTGTAATGACATGCATGAATGTCATGAATAAGTGCATGTCCTTTTTTTTATGTTCATGAATAATTGTCTTTAAGTGAAGACTATTTGGCAGCTATGAAATTATGCATTCATTTTTTGGCACAGTAATAGTTTAGAAGAATTTGTATTACTTTCGTCAATGTTTTGCCAAGATTCAAGCACGGGCCCTAATCACGGAGTTGAAAGTTCATCACGAACAACCCGAACAAAAACAGTTTATGGTGGGGACACAGATCAGCATCGAATCGGATGGTTAGGATGACGTCATGTGCTGAATCAAAATTCAAATTCAAATTAATTAGAGCTATTAGAGATTTCCATATTAGCTTTATTTAAATTTGATTTGATTTGATTCAGAGCATATCTGGAAGATTTGAAAACTCATCACATTTGGAGCTGATTTTATTTTATTGTAATAGAATTAGGTCCATATTTGCTTTTATTTATTTGGTATTTTATTTCCTGCATTTAGTATTGTATTTCCAAATTTTACATGGGATCTCTCTATATAAAGAGGTCGCCTTGCATTGTAAAAAAAAAAGAGTATTGTGATGAATGAAATTGTGTTTGAGTTTTCTCAGAGCCTAGATCCGGGTTAAGGGGTCGATATTCCGGTGAAGGAAAGGGTAGGGTTAGCCTTTGGTGAGAATCCTCAAAGTAGCCTAGTTATCCACTTATAATAA
>JAEMOT010000159.1:67987-89251 GCA_019297695.1 Apostasia ramifera
AGAAAAAGAAAGGAGTGGTCAAAAAGACTAATACAATAAGCTAGCAGAAAAGTGGGAAAGAGAGAGAGAGAGAGAGAGAGAGAGAGAGAGAGAGAGAGAGCTTCCTTATCTTGAGCTCTAAATACAAAGGTGATGAAGAGAAATCCTGTGATCCTTCTTCCCAAAAAAAAGAAAAGAGACAACCTCTCCTCTTCCAAAAAAAAAAAAGAAAAGAGACAACCTTTCCTCTCCTCCTCTAAAAAAAAAAGAAAAGAGACAATCTCTCCTCCAAAAAAAAAAAGAAGAAAAGAGACAATCTCTCCTCCTTTCTTGAGGCCTGTTTAAGAGTATTTATAAGCAGGAGATAGTGGAGTTCGGTCCGGGTTCTCTGGAAGAGGATGAAATATTCAATTACTGAGTCCACACTGGTCATCCCACCGCTGCCTGCCATTGGAGGGGCCGGAAGTAGTGGAAGAAGAGCTTGACTCCTTGTTCTTGGCAATTCTTCTAGGGATCTGTGATGGCTGAAGCATGTGGTCCCTTGGCTTGCGTGACTGGAGGAAGCATGCTATATTGAAAATGGTGCGGTCATGGCACGCCGACAGCAACAGGTGCACCTAGAAAATATCATCATCGATGTTGCTGGGAGATGATTTTGAATCGTCGTGGACGACGTTTGGCAGAACCCTTGTTGCCGAGGTTTGAAACCTGCACGAATAATAATAATAATAATGGGTTAATGCTCCATAACGCCACGTGTACGACTGAGATGCAACGCTGGAGCAACGCGTTAATAGTAACGCCTAGAGCTTACCTAGTAGGCAATTGCAGAATCATGCATTAGCTAGCTCAGCGGACTTCATCTTCGGTTAAGGTAAAGGATATCCATTGGTTGCTCGAGCCTTCTGCTGTTGTGTCGAATTTGGGTCACCCTATTTATTATTGATGTGCTTATTGAATCGTTTTAATTCAAAGTATTGGTTCGAATTGAGTTTAGATCAGATTCAAACTCAGTAGGAGATTTTTATCTTCTGATCAAATGGACATCCACATCCGTGGCCTTTGGTCATAAAATTACCCCCAATTTCCCCTTATCTTCCTAAGATCTCAGTACCAAGAAGATGTGAGCAGCCAAGTTTTGACCATGGCGATTGTCCTCTCTGTAGTGCTGCTCACAGCTGGCATCATTGTGGTCGTCCTAATTCACGTCTGCGTCGTCGGCTGGACCGTCGGAAGGTTCAGAAGGTTTGCATCCGGAGAAGACTGCAGAAATTCCGGCAATGGGTTGCCGGCCAGCGAACTCAAGAAGCTTCCTTGCTACGAGTACATGGCCGGAGAGAAGGGGGAAGGTGCCGGCGGCCAGGCGGAGTGTGCGGTTTGTTTGGAGGGTTTTCAGGGGGGCGACAGGTGCCGGCAGCTGCCTTCCTGCGGCCACAGCTTCCATGCCCTGTGCGTTGACTCTTGGTTGATGAAGAGCAGAGTCTGCCCTATCTGCAGAAGAAGCGTGTGCCAGAGGGTTGGCGGTTCGATGTTTTCCGGCGACTGCCGGAGCGATTCCGGCGGTGCCGGGGAGATGTTTGAGCTGCAGGAGGAGGCCGCGGTGGATCCGCAGCGTGCTTCTTCTACTTTGGTGTAGATTGTTGGGAATTTGTGGTACGACAAATGTGAATATTTGCATTATAATGGACTTGCATAAAATTGTGTATTAATTTATTTGTTGTGTCATATATATATATATATATATATATATATATATATATAATCAATAAATTAATAAATTATATTTCAAAATTTTAACACATTAGATTATTTAATAATTAAAATTTAATTCATTAAATAATCTCATAAATTAAAAGTAAAATTATGATTATCGATTATTAAAAATATATAGTATTTTTTTTTTAAAATGCCTAATTCTTTTCTTTGTTAATATGAAATCAGCTTTTTAATCGGAGCAATCACATGGTAAAGATGGTGAGGAAGTCAGCCATATTAAAAAGTAGATAAAATTTATTGGTCTGCTCAACTTGCAAGCAAATAAACTTAGTTATTATATTAAGATGTGTGAGGGAAGTTATATAAGCTAGTTATTATTTTGATATGCGTGTGCGAGATCGCCGCGCCCGCAGTGCACCACTCAGTGGCCTCCTCGCTGCCGATGTGTCTCCCGTGACGCCGGCATTGCAAGATAAGCTTCTTTTTCGATTCATTTCGAGATCTGCGCCATCAAACACACATTTTGCACAAAATCAACTCTAATTTCTGTTGCACTCTTGTTGATCTACAATTTTGTCACACCAAGATGGATCTAACTCCTCTTTGATCATTTTTTTGTTCACTTAGCTGGTAGTTGGTTCATACTAGCTTGTTCCAGCAACCTATGATGGGTATAACAGTTTCAATAGTAATTGAGAGGTTTATTGTAGCACAATGCATTTTCAATAGACAAGATCGCACTTCCTAGGAGGTCTTTTCAATCATATTAAGTGAAGAAACATATAGACGTGTAATGCCAATCAAGAGTTTACCTGTGTCAGCACTAGTGGTCATTCCTTAAATGGATAAGAAGGAATCTATTAGGTGTGAATAATGCAAGAAATTTGGTCATACTTGTAATTTTTGCTGGCAGCTACATGGGAGAACCCGTCGTTAGGGCTGTTATCGATCCGATTTCGAGCCGAGCCAATACCGGCTCGAAATCTGATCGTTCACATTTCGATTGACTCGAAATCAACTCGAGCTCGATTGGGTTCGACTTTGAGCTAGCTCGAGTCGATTCCAATCGACTTCGAGTCGATTTCGATTTATTTTCTAGCCGGCTCGAAAATGAATCAAATCTCAATTTTTTTTGAGCCGATCTCGAGCCGAGTAAGCTCAACTATCTGGCTCGAGATCGGTTAAGTTTATGATATATATATTATATAACATATATATATATATATATTATATTTAATATATATTGCATATATGTATTATAATATAAAATATACTTTAATTCGAGCTGATTTCGAGTTGAATCGAGCCGAGCTTACCCCGACTCAAAATTGGCTCGAAATTATTACCGAGCCGAACTTTTGGCTCATTAGTCGCCTCATTTAGATCGACTTGACTTCGATTCAATCTAAAATCGATTCAATTTTCGATCGATTTTCGATCTTCGATCCATATTAACACCCTTACCCGTCGTGGAGGACAAGGACGTGGTAACCAAGGCGGACAAAGTGGTGGTCGTGGATAGAGCCGAGCTCACTTCTCTGAGCATCAGGGGAACTGCATTGATCCTGATAGTACTATGACTGCTGAGAAGTTACAGTCTTTTTGACACATTTTGACTAAACTTGAGTCTACTGATATCGGATTCTCCAACATAGGTTCAATTTCTACACCTTCTGATCATACTATCTCTAGTTCATATCTTGCCGAAATAAGTAAACTTTCAAGTGCATGTCTCAGTAGTAGTTATGAATTTAGTTCTCCTTGGATCATAGATTCTGGTACCACAAATTATATGACTGACATATCTAGTATATCTCATATATTTCTTGTTCAGGTAAAGATAAGATTCAGATTGCTGATGGCTCTTTTACCCTAGTTATTGGTAAAAGTGTTGTTAGATGCTCATCATCTCTTAATCTTCCTTCTGTTTTACATATTCCTTCCTATGGACTTGTTATCTATTAGTTCTATTACTAATGATCTAAATTGTAAAGTTATATTTTTTTCTTCTTATTGTATCTTGCAGAGGCTAACAACAGAGGAGATCATTTGAGTTTGTAAAATATGCAATGGTCTTTATCTGCTAAATAATAGTGAGCTAGAGTTGGCTGCATCTATTTCATCAAAAGTCAAAACTAGAGAGGCTTTGTTACTTTATTGCAGACTAGGACATTTATCTTCTGTAGCTTTATCTAAACTTTTTTTTACTTTTAGTAAAAAGTTAGATCTGGCATGTGATGTTTGTGAATTTGCAAAATTAAGGAGAAGTGCCTATATATTCTCTAGAAATATAAAAAGCCTTTTGATTTGGTGCATTCTGATGTGTGGGGTCCTTGTAACACTACTTTTTTGTCTAGATACAAATGGTTTACAATATTTATTAATTGTTATAGTAGAACTACCTGGGTTATTTGCTGAAACATAAGGATAAGGTAAATCATTTATTGAGTTCTTTCGAATGGTGAAGAATCAATTTGAGATGATTAAAATTCTTCGATCTGATAATGGTACCGAATACATGAATAAAATGCTTTAAGAGTTTTTGAGGGACCACAGTATTATTCATCAGACAACTTATGTGGATACTCCTAACCAGAATGGGGTAACTGAGAGAAAGAATAAGTATTTATTAAAAGTAACAAGAGCACTTTTATTTACTATGAATATGCCAAAGTACTTGTGGGGAGAGACAGTCTTGATGGCTACTTATTTGATCAATTAGATGCCCTTAATAAATTTAGAGTTTAAGACTCCCCTTGAGTATCTGAAAAGAGAAATTACTTATATTGTTCCACCCAAAGTATTTGATTGTGTATATTTTGTAAGAGACCATGAGCCAATTGTGGGAAAGTTGGATCCTCGAGCATTGAAATGTGTATTTGTTAGATACTCACTGACTCAGAAAGGGTATAAGTGTTATTATCCTCCAGAGTGAAGTATGTTGGTCTCCATGGATGTTGTTTTTAAAGAACATCAAGCATATTATGCTAATCAGGATGATATAAAAGAATATGATGACAATCAACATAAAAGACCTGAAGTTCTTGATTAGTTCCTTATCACTCATATTTATTCTGTTGATCACACTAGTCGTGAGGGGGAGAGAGTTGAAGAGACTGTGGAGATTGTGGTGTCCCTTGATCATGAAAAAGAAAATCAGCCTTTCATTGAAAGGTGGAGTTGAAGAGATTGATAATCTCTTGACCATGAAGAAGACAATCAACATTTGAGAGGTGAAATTGAAAGGACTAATGAATATTTGCCGAATCTCCATAAGACAATTAAACCAAACTTCACCAGTTTTACAATCGCTGAGATCAAAATAAAAATATTTAAAAAATTGAGACTATTTTACAATGTTTGTTGATCCTAGAATTTTATTTAGTTTGAGGCATTTTTTTAACCAAACATAAATTTTATTTTTTAAAATCAATTTTATTTCACATCCAACATAAATACGAAATTTAAAAGTAAAAATATTTTATATTTTATATATTTTTTAATAATAAAATAAATTTTTTTATTAAATTTAAAAATAAAAAATATTTTTTTTCTTGTCAAATAAAAAGGCTCGAACCAAATGAAGCCTAGGGGCCCAAATGCAATTTAGCCTTTTAAACTATAAGGTATTGAATCCTCCATAAACATTTGGGATAATTATGTTCTTTTATCTCACATGCTAATTATGTTTTCAGGTTCATAAATCTGTTATAATCTTGTTTGTACGATATAAATAATTCACATATATATAATTCATATTATTTAATCATTTAATATTTAGATTTTTCTTTATAAAAATCATACTTTTGAATGTACCTATGAATTATATTGTTTTTTTACTGTTAAAAAAACTTAAAATACAAAATAAAAAGTCCTAAAAGAAAATTCGTAAACTTAAATGAAAATAAATATAATAATTAAAGAAAAAATCTTATTATAAAATTAAATTTTATTTATTGCATTTAAGTGAAAAGAATTATTGTATATTGCGTGTAATGGTTTTTTAATTATTTTTAACGTTTAAGTGAACTGCCACTTTATTTATTTATTTATTATTTTTTTTGATAATCACTTTTTTTAATTTATTTTAAGTAGAAGGTAAATATGTAATTTATACTTAATCAATCCTGGCAAGCTTGGGTAACTGAGTTTCCTCGCTTGGGTCATACGGTGAAATTTAGAAAAAAAGAAAAAAAGAATTGAGAAGTACAGAAGTCGCTGGAACAATGACATTTTAGGGCTTATTTGATTGAAAAATAAATTTAAATAAAAAAAAATATTTTATTTTATAGAATTGATGGGAAAGAAATTTATTTTAATATTAGGAGGTGTGTAGAATGTGAAATAAAGTTGATTTTAAAATTAGAATTTGTGTTGAATGTGAAATAAAATTATTAAAATTTATAATAAATTAAAAATATTACTATTATATTTTTTTGTCCGGCATTTGCCAAACAAGGTATTGGGAAGCTGCTCCAGAAGTTGTTAAAGAAACTGGCGACTGTAGAAGTCGTTAAAAATAGTCGCGACTGCAGAAGTCGTTGCGAAAACTCGCGACTACACATGTCGTCAGAAAAATGGCGACTGCATAAGTCGTGAATAAAATTAGCGACAACAGAAGTCGTCAAAAAATTCAGCGACTTTTAAGCGGCCGAAAGTCGGCGAAAGGAATGGCGTCTTCACAAGTCGTTGAAGGAAAATGCGACTTTTGATGTCGCTAATGATTATGCGACTTCTGATGTCGCTCGAAACTTTCTCGACTTCTGAAGACTTCTGAAGACTTCTAAAATCGAGAGCACAGAAAGAAAAAAGTAGAGGCTACCACAGCGCCGATGAGTGCTGATTTTCACCATGATGCTGGAAGAACGAACTGCCTGGTGGCCTAATAACGGAGATCCTCAAGATCTACCGCCTCGCCGGCAAGGGTGCGTCCGGGATCTGGCGTATGACGGTAGCTCAGTGGCTCTGTCCCGTCTTCGCTCTGTGGATTGGATTGTGAGGAAACAACCTAGTTAGAGGCGATGCGTCGCTGATCCTTGGTTAGAGGCAATTTTCCCTTACATTTAAATATGAAACAGTTTGGGAGTATTCGAGACCTAATTTGCTCGAAGTTTGGCATATGGTAGTCGAAGTGGTTCGAATCACTTCCGCTGATCATCTTGATTTCGATAAGTTGCTTATGCTACCTTCAAGTTGCCCAGCTATTCTTGGGGCCAGTTGTCATCCACTGGCAGTTAGAAAATTAGCTCAAAGACTTGGGGGCTGTTGATTGGCCTGCGTCAAATTTCAGAATATTATATTAACATTTGCTTTCAAGTAATTGATTCCACTCTTCAAATCCCTTAATTAGACTAGTTCCTTTCTTTGCCTTCCATGCTGCCAAATGTGTCAAACAAAATAGACGAAATGGAGCCAATAGGGGCAAGCCAATCATTTTTCCATTCACAATTTCACCCTTTTCTTGTTTCTATTGACCTGGCCGGCAATCCAACTAATATTTCCAGAGAGATAAGAAACAGAGATAGAAATCAGCCCTATTTCTTACTGTATTTTTTTTGTTGGGGTGGGGGGAGAGAGAGGCAGAAACATGATTGACCATTTAGCTTTCCGGCAATAGCTTGCACAAGAAAGGTAAAGGCTTCTGCTCTGCGGGTGCTTTTTGTTCATAATAAAAAAGTCTTGGTTTTTAAATGAGATTTGAGCGAGGTATATATCCTTGTTTCATGTAAAGTACCATGGGAAGAAAATAATTAATTTGAGATAGCATGATAGAAATTCTTAGGCAAGATTTTGTAATCCATATTTGTTAGGTATAGCTGCTAGTTTTCCATTGGACGTAAAGAGGATTGAAATTCTTCTGTGATGTCAATCAAATTTTCGGAAAGCTGTTATTTTTTCAGAGATAAGCTATGCTAAGAAGTTCTAATCAGCAAGTGCTGGAAATGGATGCTGTTGGCACAATTAGCCTGAAAAAATAATACCTTTTTATGTTATATCATTCAAAACTTTGTGGAAAATCATTGTTGCAAACTTGATCCGAATCGGGTTTCCTTTCAAGGTGTTGATCACTCCTTATTTTACTTACAGGAAAGGTCAGGAATGGACTTGGGTACTCAGGAAAAAAAAAGGTAATGTACTGTACCTTTATGTGTTATCTTATTGGTATCTTCCATCATGTGCAAAGGTATCATTATTCAAGTAATTTTTGCCATAACTATGTTTTAGTCCTTTCTCTTTCTTGCTTTATTTTCAGTGACAGGAGATGGTGTTCAAAATAAAGATGATAGGTACCTTTGATGCTTCCTTTATACTCTTATTTGCTTGCTTTTTCATACTTATTTTGACTCTTGGACAATCAGGCAGATTGGTGTTTGTTGTTATCAGCGCCATTGTTATAATTATTATTGTTGTGGCATCTTGGCATTTCCTGAAAAGAAGATTCAAGGAAAAAACTGTGAAAGGAGATAATTTTATGCAATATTTTTCTGGTGATTATCATGTACAACATTTTTATGCAAAGGATTTTGGGATTGTGTCCTATCACCTTAATGTTGAATATACTTACCCATATATATGTATATAATTGTTTTGCAGCTTATCCTCAAAAAGAAAGTTTTTCAGTTTCTGAAGAGCTGATACTTGAGGAGCAAGGTTGTAGGAAAATTCCGATTGAGGAGATTTATGCAGCTACAAGCAATCTCCATGTGCATAATTTCATTGGTCAAGGGATGGCAGGTATGCTCTTTGCCTAAGTTGCTCAGCGTGAAAGTTAATATGAAAGTTGGAAGTATTTTAACTTTCTTATTGGAGACATTATCTCTACATTAAGTAAAATACTTGCACTTATCAAGTTCGTGTATATTTTAGTTGCAATTATGGGAGGATGAGTTAGGTGCTGTTATTATGACCTACAGGTTATGTGTTTGGATCATTGGAAGAATCTGTCATGTAAGGGTAATTTTGCTTATTTTCTAATCTATTGATTGAATCGTTGGCATATTGTACTTTTTTCTGATATTAGCATACCTTACAACGTGGTATCTTAAGTGCTCAGGAAAGGTGAATTTTTTTCCTATATTAATTGTAATGTCTATGGAAGCCTTCATTAACTTCAATGCATAATATCTATCTGTAGAAGCCTTCATCAACTTTAATGTATGTTTTAACTTTTTTTTACATGTCTTAAATTCAGGAAAGGTGTATAAAGGTATTCTTCAAAATGGCTGGCATGTTGCCATTAAGCATATGATTAAGGACGGACAATCTGAGACCTTTCTAAGAGAAGTTGCTAGCCTTTCGCACGTGCGGCATCCTAACCTTGTGATTTTGCGAGGATACTGTGAAGATCAACTTCAGTGTTTCCTTGTCTATGAGATGTGTAGCAATGGCTGTCTATCTGAGTGGCTATTTGGTAATTAATATTTTCAGAATAATTCTTTTAATGGCTTATTTTTGTTTAGATTTGCTAATTTTAGATGATTGATAGGAAAACAAAAAATGTTGTCATGGGTTCAGAGACTTAAGATAGCTGTCGGCAGTGCTCGTGGACTTCTTTTTCTTCACACACATGAAGGAGGGTGCATTGTTCATCGTGATATCAAGGTTAGCTGCATACATACCACATGTTGTTTTCTTAATGAATACATAGCCTTCTATGATGCATGCCGATTTTGTATATTTATCTGGATACAATCCACAAGAAAAATCAATAATCTTTTTTTTATGAAAAATATTACAATAATTTTCAACGGAATATCTGATGTTATTGGAAATGATATTGGAAAATGGTGTTAATATTAAAATGTTATGTGTATGTGGGTTATTTGCTTCTCTTCTTTTTCAACTTTTGAGACAGAAGGTCTTTTGCGATGTGAGGACATTCACATATATGGAAGGCGCATATGTCCTGCCTATTTTTGAAAAAATTGTGCCCTTGCGTCACTTGTGATAATTTGGGCATTCTTCGGTATAAGGGAAATTGGTTGGAGCAGGCTTGATGATATTGCACCTTTTAAGAGTAGGATTGACAGAGAACCAACATATATTGGGTCATTATAGGTTGATTTTATAGTAAGTAATAGAATTCCATTATATCTGAATTGGTGTTCTGATGTCATGGCTATTGATGAAAACTTGTGGATCTAATGTCCTCTCCATTGATGATGAAATTGTGGATCAATGTGTTCTCATAGACACCTAGTTGATATTCACATAATTTGTAGATCATCTTTTGTGCTTGCTTTCCACTATAGTTAAGATGTTAGTTATGGCAATGCATATTCAAATAAAAGTCCGTAATTTTTATTTATTTACTAACAATGTAGTTGTAATAGTGATCTTCTTATCTAGATGTAAATGAAAAATTAGAAAAATGAGTATGGCATTAGATGACATGAAATTTAGAAGTACTAGATGAAAAAATATGGAAATGGTTTGCAATTGTAGTGGAATTAAAATTGATATCATGAATTAATCGCAGAGGCACGTAATACCTAAGTGTGATGGTTTGGATATCTTGCTTCTTCTATTTGAGTAAACAGTAAATACACATGGTAGAAAGCTCCAACTTCTGTAAGTTGCCACTTGGGGGCCCTCCTCACTCCCCAGTGAAGGAAATAGAAAAACAAAGGGAATATAGTAAAGCACGCAAATTAGGATGATCAAACCTTACTTCTTTTATTAGGGTTGGACCTTGATGTCTTTTAAGAAGAATGAATGATCAAATCTTCAAAGCTTGATCACTTCTTGCCTTTGACCGTTCTGGAGCTTTAAAGATTTTTTTTTTCAATGTTATGCTGTTAGTCACAGAGATAAAGAGAGAAATCACCCTTATAACGGGTGCAAAACACATTTGAAATTAGTTGGATTACGTCAGGATGGAGGCTTCATCAATTAGATGAATCTACTGAAAATAAGGTTTAAATCGACTTAAGAAACTCTTGAGTAGACTAAACAAAGTAAAACTACCCATACTAAATCCAATATTCAATTTGAGTTGACTTGGGAATCACTAATCCGACATAACACATCTAAGTTGACATAACAAATCCCTAAGTCAACCTAATACAAACCTGCGTAGAATCTTGAATCTCTATACTAAGTCAACTTAATAATCCTTAGGTTGACATGGACCCTACAGCTACAGTTTTAGGAGTTCACCTAAGTCTAATCATTGCATCTTAGGTCGACTGAGGTCTTTAGCACAATAGATGCAAACATCTCTTCCTTGAGTTAACCTACCAGAGGGTATGTACACCCTAAGTTGACCCACCATAAGAACAAGGTGGTCTCCAGCTGAGTCTTAAGCTGTGCTAAGTGAGAATTAAATGATTAATTCGACTTAGCCAAAGCTGAACTCAGCTCAATACAAAAGAAAGCCACATACGTGATCTTAACACGTTGAAATTGGGCATGGATTGGACACCTACTAGACAGCCTAAAGCGTCACCAGTGCTCAGCATGCATTTATTATCTACAAGCAATCAAAATTAATCTTACAATAAAACATGAAGTGATATTTCATTTATATTTGGGTTGCTACGTTGCATTTGCTACTCATCCTAGATGCTGTAGTGCTTTCACCAAGGTCACTAGGTGCATGCTCCAATCTGCTCTATCCTCCAACTTTTTCCCTCCAATGTGTCAACAGAGCCCTAAGCTTCTCACTAGAACCTTCAGCTTGATAATTTTTAAGCTCAAATAGATCTTTCAAGTTTGCACAGTCAACTTCAACGTTCAGTAGTCAATGACTAGCTTAATCGTATTATCAAATGTTAAATATATATTCAACAAGAAATAACGGAGGAACCAAATAACCAACATATTAAAGAGCTAAATATACATCATTAAGGTGGTAGAAAACATCACTGTGGAAGGAATAGAAAATAAAAGGACAAGCCCAAGATAACAATGTCAACCAGACAAGTCGCATGTTACTTGGGAAATGGCTTTGGATGACTTGGTTATGGATGATAGAAAGGAATTAATACCACAAGTTACATGTTTGTTGGGATATGGCTATTGTTGATTACCAGGATAAGTTGGCTATTGATAATAACAGTGATGAGTTTATAGACATCAGCAGTCAGCAGACAGATAGAAGAGCTTAACTTTCTAATCTAATCATAATTTTGTCAATTTTTGTCATGAAGGCAGGCTTACCACCAACCAATATCAATGAATTCATTCCAATTTTCATCAATTAAAATATATTGTACTTCTTGATGGTATTTAAAGAACATAGCTGTTTTTTTTTTCAGTTTCCTATGCAACCTGACGTTGATGTATCATTCAACTAGTTATGTTAAATTGGTGTACACTTCCTGATTGCAGCCAACAAATATTCTGCTTGATGCCAACTTTGAAGCCAAACTATCAGACTTTGGTTTATCAAAATTAATCGACCTTGGTGTCTCTCATGTCAGTTCCGAAGTGAGAGGTACCTTTGGCTATGTTGACCCTGAATACCGTCGAAACCACCATGTAAATGCTGCTGGAGATGTTTATAGCTTCGGGATGGTTCTTCTGCAGATACTTTCAGGAAAGAGAGTGATCAGTCTGGACGTAACCATGCCAGCATCACTGGACAAAATGGTGAGCTGAAGCAAGTGCGTTGTTTTCCATTGCATATACAATTGGATGCTGATTATGTTCTGTTAGCGGTCTATACTTCAAAAATTGAAAATGAAATTAACCCCTACATGCAATTCTAAATTTAGGGCTGCTTATCTGAAATTTTGTTTACGTGTTACTTAAACTTGTGAAAAATGTGGTTTACATTTATGAATTTATAGAAGGATATATGTTGAAATCTCGTGTATATCCTTGTGAAACGTATTTGAAGTCCAAATAACAGTTCATTAGATAAAATCAGTCATAAAGGCAACATATAACTCTGTGAAATGTATTTAAAGTCCAAATAACTGTTCATTAGATAAAATAAATCATAAAAATATCATAATTTTTAATTAAAAGTAAACTTTAAAGGAAATGCACATTATAATCCTATTTTGTTGTGGGTTCCATCTTTTCATAAGTGAAAAGGAGGTTTGACGAGGAGTTAGAGTAAGTCCAAGATTTTAGCCTGAAAGCTTCTTGAAGAATGATGTTTCCAACAATACCTATGGTTTTGAAAAACTCAATGGAGAATCAATGTTGAATCTCCAGATGTGAAAGAAATCTCAACGAAGTCAAGTCAAAATCTTAGACAACAAATGATGAAATTTAGCAAGTCTCGCCTGTATGTATCCTCAAGAAGGTGAATTCTCAAGAAGGAATCTCTGCTTAATGTGCTTCGAGAAGATACAAAAAATTGGAGACGATTATGCAAGAGTGACTTCATCTAACTCTTTTTACAAAACTTTTTTGTGATTGGTTATGTGGGAAAGCGACGTTGAGGGTTAGTTACTCAGTATCCATGCTATAAACTGGCCACTAAAAGAGAGAGATGGACCTGTTGTTGCCTATTGCTACTATTGAGAGAGAGAGAGAGAGAGAGAGAGAGAGAACTGTTGTATGAGTGAAGCTATTTTTAGAGGTACACAACGATAGTGAAGCTGTTCAAGAATAAGTAGGTCTTAAAGGTAAAGATAAAGAACTTACGACCTAAATACAAAGCCAGATTAGTGAAGGGATTTGAATAGAAACCTGAGATTAACTTTGAAGAAATATTCCCTCTGAGTTTAAGGATGACATTAATCAGGGTAGTGCTTGCTATGGTTTCTAGTCAAAACCTCGAAGTCAAACAAATGGACTTGAAGATGGCTTTCCTTCATGGCTACTTGGAAGAGGAGATTTACATCGAGCATCTCGAATATTTGGTGTATCGGTTGAAGAACAGCTTGTACGGCCTAAAACAAACTCCACGGTAGTGGTACAAAATGTTCACGTGTCCATGGTCGAACATAAGTACTGGATAACGACCCCCAAACCATTGTGCATGCTTGAAGAAATTTAGAAGTTGAGACTTTACTGCCCTTCTACTCTATTGTAGATGACATGATGAGTAATTAGTAAGGATGTCGAAAAGATTGGAAAGCTAAAGGTTGAGCGTAGTAAAGGTTTCAACATGAAGGACCCAGTTCTAACTAAGGATCAAGCCAAATGACGTGTTTTGTGAAGGCAGAGTTGAAGTTACCAGGTTATACTGATGCTGATCTCATTGGAATTTTTTTTTTTTGAATGGCAATGCCATAGCATTTAACTAAAATAAAAGTACAAAAGTCAATTAACATCTCTTTTAAGGATGTTACAAAATTCAATTGGGAGGGGAATACCCCTCTCTCATAAAAATCACTAAACCTAACATAATGTACTAAAAAATTGATTGTACTATTTATGTTACATGTTACATGTATAATTTTATAAAACTGAAATGACAGTAACATATCTATAATGTCCTTGATAACATGATTGCTACGTGCTTATGAAAACTAAAGGCTGCTTTCATCAATCTCGAGCTAGTTTGTAAGAGGTGCTATTGTTGGCAATCCAAGTTGCAGTCTTGCTGAAATGTGTGGCACTATCTACAACATATGCAAATTACTTAACTGCAATAGAAGATTGCAAGGAGCTCTTGTGATGCGAAAACTACTCGAAGATTTTGATCATGGACAAGACAATCAGTCCTTGTTCTATGGTAGTCAAAATGCAATCCACTTAGCAAAGATTCCTAGCTTTTACTCTAATATAAAACACATTGAGGTGCGTTGTCATTGGATCAGGGATATCTAGAGATGAAGACTTTGGTATTGAGGAAGGTTCACACAAACTAGAATACTTCAAACATGCTCAACAAATCAATCAAGTCCAAGTTAGAGAACTACAGGGAAGCATTTGTACTTGGACCTCTCTTATAAGTTGGGAGGGAAAGATTGTTATGGGATCTCTTATGAACAAAAAAAAAGGAAGTTCAATGAGTTAAAAAAAGTTGAAGATTATGCCATGGATGCTTGTCGAAGAACAATGTTTTGGATGGGAGCCAAGGTTTTGGAAGTCCTCATGGACAGTCATGCTTCAATCTCCAAATGTGAAGGCAAGCTCGAAGTTAAGTCAAAATCTTGGACAACCAGGGTAAATGTTTGACAAACCTTGTTTTTGCTTATCCTTAAGAATGTGAAACATCAAGAAGGGATCTTTGCTCCAGAAAGCAACATGCTTCTAAAAGATATGAAGAATCTGGGACAATTATGTAGAAGTGACCACATTATCCTATTATGATAGGCCAAGTGGAACAACAATATTGAACTCTTGGTATTTTGAGAGTTAGTGAGTTATTCCATCTCTCCCTGCTATAAAAGGGCCACTTAGGTCTTGTTTGATTGAGCATTTTTATTGGATTGGAAGGAGAAAATATATAAATATTTGTGTATGATGTGATTAAAATGAATTGAACATTGATAGTTATGTAAAGAAATAAAGTAAAACTAAAACCCAAAAATAAAAACTATAAAAGAATATTCGAACCCAAAGTGGTCATATCGATTATCCATTTTTTTTGGTTCAATCTTTTGGATAAAGTATGGTTTTTCAGTTTTTTATTATTTCTTATCACCCTTGTATATAATGTTTCTCATCCAAAGACTTATTTCATACACAGGCAAAGAACCTTACAAATGAAGGGAATATTGCCGTATTCGCAGATCCAAAGTTGAATGGGGACTTCTCGTTTGAAGCTTTTGATCTGGTTCTCAAGCTCGCAATCTCTTGTACTGCCCACAAGTGGCAGCGACCCTCCATGGAGCAGGTTGTCAAAAAACTGGAGGAAGCGCTGCGAGTTTCAGCAAGAAGTAGTGAGGTTTTTCACATAAGCATTAGCTGATGCCATTTCTTTTTTCATAACAAACAGATGTGAACTTCTCTTCATAAATTTATTCCTTGAATTAAAGATTACCGCTTTATAAGCCTAAGTTCTGTTGTTGTTGTTATTATTATTATTATTATAGTAGTAGTAGTATTGCTATTAATACATCGGCATTATTTGTATTATTATTGTTGTTATTTTTGCCATTATTACTATGACTATTCTTATTGCTATTATTATTATTGTTGTTGTTGTTGTGGGTATTAAAAATATATCTTGAATTATTTTGATGATCCGAATCAATCATTTAGTCCAAGGTTAAGGATCCAAGACTACCAGGCTGATATCAAGGATCGAGGTCTCAAAGTCAAGTGACGTTGAGCTCCCGGCCGCAAAGAGGGTCATGGAAGGTCAGAGTTTGAGCCTGAGCAGACTATTTCACAGATGAGCTTTGGGGGCACTCGGTAACATCTCGAGGAGAATTCTCAAGAGCCGGCAGTTACATGTCGATGAGAGATCTTGATGATCAATAACAAAACATTGGGGTTGTTACTTGAGAGTCAACTATAGCTGTACGAAGAAATCAAGGATCGAGGTCTCAAAGTCAAGTGACGTTGAGCTCCCGGCCGCAAAGAGGGTCATGGAAGGTCAGAGTTTGAGCCTGAGCAGACTATTTCACAGATGAGCTTTGGGGGCACTCGGTAACATCTCGAGGAGAATTCTCAAGAGCCGGCAGTTACATGTCGATGAGAGATCTTGATGATCAATAACAAAACATTGGGGTTGTTACTTGAGAGTCAACTATAGCTGTACGAAGAAATATCTTGGGCTTTCATTTCTACCCTTAAAAAGGAAGAAGATGTTAACGGCTCTTTGCGCAAAATTCTTAGAATTGTGAAAGCCCGGGAATTTCCTTGTCCAACTTCATTGTTATTCTTTCACTGCCACTTCATTGCAATTCCTCTTTTTCTTCTTTCTGTATAAAATGAATCTTTCATTCTCACTCTCCCCGGTTTTCTCTGTTGTAAAATTCATTGCGCTTCTCACTGTTTATTGTTTACTTCCTCGTTCTCTATTTGCATGTACTTTGTTTTTCCCTGCTGCTGCTGCTGCTTCAACAATTGGATAACTGCTATAAAAAAAAAAAGGGATAATTACCTACATACCACATCATTTCACTTTATTTATGCATTACCCATCCATTCTTAGTTAATTACGCTATGCACACTCAAAACATTATAAAATCTTACATACACACACTTTCATTTGTTTTTATTATAATGAGCAATTATAATTTTCCAATAACCTAACTATAGTTAGGTTACAAAAAATCTGAATCATTCATCATATTATTTTAAATATTTAAATATATTTTGAGTGAAAATCTTAAATCTTTGATGTTTAGGTTGTGGTAAGGGAAGAAAACATTCACGACGTGAATTGATTTTAGGACAGATCAGCGCTTTAGTGTGACATCGAGGAAGAAAAAAAAGTACTATTAAGAGAAAATTTTAATGATTTACTAACGAAATTTTTTTTTTTCAAATAGATTTTGACTAAATTTTAACTTAAGTGTGTGTATATAAGATTTTATAATGTTTTGAGTGTGTATAGCGTAATTAACTAAGAATGGATGGATAACGCATAAATAAAGTGAAATGGTGTAACATGCAGGTAATTATCCCAAAAAAAAAAAACAATTGGATAAAGTGGAATATTGAACTAAGCCCAAGGGGGGTGAGAGATCATAGTTCGAGCCAAGTTAGGCACGGTTTAAATTCGGCTTATCTCAATTCATTTCAAGTTTGAGTTAACTTATTTCAGCTTTAAGCTAGCTCGATTAGCCTTAATTGAGCCAACTCAATCCCTTTAAGAATTAAATTTTTATAAAATCTTTGTTAGAATTTGAAATTGGGTTAATCATACGCACAAGACTAATATCTTAATTACAGCTAATACATACTTTTGTATAACTAATAAAAAAATTATAATAAATCAGAGGATATATTATTTATATCTAAAACATAAAAATTGAGTCAAGTCAATCTGATCTAATTATAGCTGATGGTTTGGATCAATAAACTCGAGTTGAGCTTGATTTAAGCTAAATATCAATTTGAATATCAAACTATTAATTTTCAAGCTAAACTCTCACCCCTCTAGTTGGTTGTGATTCAATAGCATCCCTGTTATCAGTCTATCTATTTCATTAAAACTACAGCCCTAGCAGTCAGGATTTTTAGGTTATTAGCTTTAACCGATTGTCGAGAAAATAGTATAATATAATATCTCCTTAATTAATGTATAAAACTAATATTCAATAGTTCTAGAAATTTTGAGAGCTAATTTTAGAGGCTATAAACCATTGTTCTAAAATCTATGCCATAGGGACGACAAATTTATACGTAGGTTCGTATGATCTTTTCTTGTCAAGCACATTGAGAGATTTTACTATCATTTAATGCATTTTAATTTCAAAGATATTCGTACTATTCCATCTGTTAGTGGTCGCTTCTTCTGTATTTTCTCCTTCTTAACTCCACGAAGGTGATAGAATTGTAATACTTTCAACTTACAAACACGCGTAAGTTTAGGATTATTGAATTAGGCAAATCTATGCCAATAAAATAAAATGGCATTTACATGCATCCAAAATTCTGTAATATTTAATTACATATTATCTTATAATTTAAATTTTATGAAAAAAAGATAAATAAATAATATATAAATATTGTTGTAATACGTATGTAGATTTCCTTAAAATAAATATTTTGTGATGGAGCAAGCTGTTAATTAGGTTAAATGACAGAAGCACCACACCTGCTCCACCTAGTGGGATGTAGAAGTTTAACCAAGAAAAGAAAAGCTCTTGTTCAGGAGAAATTATTGAGTTCAGTACACGATTTGGCGCCTGAACACTGAGCTTGACTCGACTTGATAATTGGGGGACAAAGCATGAAGATCATATCTTTTTGGCTTAATACGTAAGAAAAAAAACTAAGAGATCGTTTAGTTCAATATTATGTCAAGTTGTCTAGAGAAAATAATTATTTAATTTAATGATATATGTAAATAATATCTTAAAAAATTATGAAATTATTTCTTTAGAATTTTTATTAAGAATGTTGTAGATTATTATATCAAAGAAGATAGTGTGTTTAGAAAGTCAATTGATCGCTTAGTAGAATAATGAGGGTATCATTCAGGTCCCTAACATTTGAAGATAATATTAAATAAGTTTATATTTTTAAAATATTTTAATATGTTGATGGATATTAATATTTCAATAAGTTTCTTTTTGCTTAATTTAATATTTTTTATTTTTAAATAAAATTTATATTTAAATTAAATATTTAAATATAAAATAATAAAAATATCTTTTCCTCTCCTATCTCTCATGCTAGGCCGCGCTACTAGTGATGAACGATATCACGATGGGACACCACTATCGTGCTACCACCGTCATGTGCATGCGAAGAGTTAGCATGTAGGAGAGGGAGGATATTTTTGTTATTATTTAAAGGATAAAAAATATCAAATTAAATAAAAAGAATTTGAATGAAATATGAATGTTAATCTTAGGAACCTCATTACAAAAATTTGAAATTATGGACCTATATTATATTTTCTTAAATCTCAAGAACCTAAATGATATTTACCCAAATAATGAATCTAATTCCATTAAAAAAATTAATGAATCCAAACAATAACGTTCTACCGTTTCTACTATTCCTTCCAACGAGTGTCAAGTGGGTTATAGTTTTGTGTATAATCTGAATCCAACTGCACGATTACCTCCATCATTGCCCAACCTGTTATACATTTTATACGTACAAACTTCATGAAATAAAATTAAAAACTAAGTTCACTTCAGTTTAAAAAACAATTCGAAATTGAAGAGATTTAAACTAACTCGAAGAAAACTCATTTAAATTCAAATTGAGCATGCTCAAATTTGACTTATTAACAGCCCTACTTAGTAGTCAAATCAACAGTCAGCTCCGCAAGAGGCACCAATTCCTCATCCAAAATTAGTTCACCACTTTAAAACGTGACCAAATTTTTTTTTTTGATGCAGACCAAAATATAAATTAGAAAATCGAAGTAATGTAATGATATGACATTAAGTCCACTGCAATGTCGTGTGTGACGTTTTTGTGCTTAACCTTCTGAATATGTTGGATCAACATGCTCTTTTTGATATGCCATAAATAGGTCCTCATCTCCTCGAGTTCGACCTCCATGCAAATAAATAAATAAAGGAGAAAACTGAGGAGGCTGCACATGACCAGAGGGAAAGTACCCTCCAACATAGCTAAGAAGCCAATATCCCCCTTATGTAGGAGTATAAAATTCGCAATATGAAGTGATCTAATAAAAGTTCTCTCAGTGAAATGGGTGTGATCCAAGTTTACTCTCCATATCAATCAAACAATTTTCAGGATTAAACATCGTGTTGACGATCAATCTGATTTTTTTACTTTAATATGGAAACTAAACTAAAAAGGTTATTTAAGCTCACTTGTTTCAAACTCACCCAAGATTAACAAAATAAAATTCCATTCTATATTCAAAAGCATGCCACAAGAACACGTGAATGAAAGATAAAAGCATGACACAACAACCCACTAAGCATTAAGAAACGTGGTTGCGATTATTATAAGAAATAAAACCAAACATAAACCATAACTTACTCAATATCAGAGTAACAATTCCTTATCTTCAATCATCCTCAATTTATAACCATGCAGGATTCTTAAGGTGAGTGACAACTGCCTTGATTTGCAGGTAGTTCTTGAGGCTGTCGATCCCCTTTTCCCTCCCTTGGCCGCTCATCTTGTAACCACCGAACGGGATCCCGGCGTCGAACACATCAAAGCAGTTGATCCAAACAGTCCCCACTCTCAAAGCCCTCATTAAGGTGTTGGCAGTATCCAAGCTTTTGGTGAACACTCCGGCAGCCAGGCCATAATGACTGTCATTTGATCTTCTAATAACTTCATTAAGATCCCTATCACCAAACAGAAGAACTATTAGCAATACAAATGACAAATTATCATCTTCAAGTAACCAGTGAAGAAATTTGGTTATAAGCATTTTTGTACCTTCTTTTTCTAAAGTATTGTGCGATTTAACTAAATTTAATAAACCACTTCATAAAAGAGTCTAGTTTATCTAAGAAATTATGAGATGTTCAAAGAGAAAATTAAGAAAGAGTAACCAAGTTTCTCTTAATTGAGTATCAAATATATATCATGAATTTCTATAGAACATAAAACATTCTGAATCTGTCGGTTAATTTTCATAGTGACAAATAAGCTCCGTAAACTTATGGCCCATTGGCATCAATGTCTGTAATCTATGCTCAAATCTCCTTCATTAAATGGATGACATATAATTTGCCATCATTCAAATGAAATTTAGGCCAAAAGCATCAATGTCTATAATCTATGCTCAAATCTCCTTCATTAAATGGATGACATATAATTTGCCATCATTCAAATGAAATTTAAATGGGTTTATTTGGTTAAAATATAAGCAAAGTTGAATTTGTTCTTACATAAATGTTTATATAAAATATATGTTATCAAATGGGTGAGAGAAAGAGAATGACATATATATATATATGTATATGTATATATGTATATATATATATGTATATGTATATATATGTATATATATATATATGTATGTGTATATATATGTATATATATATATGTATGTGTATATATATGTATGTGTATATATATGTATGTGTATATATATGT
>JAEMOT010000160.1:10075-20487 GCA_019297695.1 Apostasia ramifera
TAGATCAAAAACTGAATATATGGAGTGCACATTTAGTCAAGAAAGAAATACTTATATTGGAGATGTGACAATTGGTGATCAAATTGTCAAGAAGAGTGAGCGCTTTAGATACCTTGGATCAATTATACAAAATGATGGCGAAATAGATAATGACGTTATTAGCAGGATTCAAGCAGGCTGGGTAAAATGAAGAAATGCTTCTGGTGTGTTATGCGATAGAAAAATTCCATCCAAAATTAAGGGTAAATTTTATAAAACTGTAATAAGACCAGCGATGATATATGGTGCTGAATGCTGGCCTGCAAAGAAGAAACATACAAATAAAATAAATGTTGCAGAAATGAGAATGTTAAGATGGATGTGTGGATATACACGAAAGGATAGAATGAGAAATGAGTATATCCGAAAGAAAGTTGGTGTTGCACCAATTGAGGATAAACTTAGAGAAAGTCGGCTTCGATGGTTTGGACATCTAAATCGTAGGCCAATTGAAGCTCCAGTTAGAAAAATTGAGTTATTGGATTTTGCCCATGTACAAAGAGGAAGAGGGAGACCAAAGAAGACATGGCAAGAAACTATAAGGAGTGATCTTAATTACTTAAACTTAGATAAGAATTTGGTAACTGATAGAGCGCAATGGAAACAAAGGATTCATGTAGCCGACCCCACCTAGTGGGATTAAGGCTTGGTTGTTGTTGTTGTTGTTGTTTGATATCATTGCTTGTGCTTGATTGTTTATCCTCTGTTGACCTGAAAAAATTAATCTTCTATTATTGTTATTCAGGTTTTGGGCACATTTGGTTATGGCATATGCCTTTACCTTCTGGGTATTCTATATATTGTACAAAGAATATGCACTTATAACATCAATGAGATTGCGTTTTCTCGCTTCTCAAACTCGTCGTCCAGATCAATTCACAGTGAGTTTTAAGTTCATCACCTTTACTAAGTATAAATTGTGGTTGACTAGCATCCACCTACATTATAGAATACAATGGATGATTTGTTATGAATTTACATGTTAAGAAGCATTGTAGAATTGTGATAAAGAATTATATGGTGTCCTTGTTTCCTTGGATGGAAATGGGTGGCCTTAGCGGATAAACAATCAATGATCTCAATGAGTAGATTTGAGTTAATGATAATATAATAAAGCAGCCATAGCAAACATGATTGGACAACTAAAAGTTCGAGATACTCCTGTTTGATAAATGGTGAAAATTTCGATGACTTAGAAAATTTTTCCATTTTCAATGTAGAAAAAATATTTTACATTACATATTACACAAACTTTAGTATAAAAAATTAATTTTATTTCATATCTCACAGAACTTTCAAAGCAACTCTTAACTTTCTTTCTTATTCTACACAACTTTTAACACAATAACTAAACTCTATTTTTTATTGTACATGTATCTAAGTGAAATACAAAAAGTCACGGGCCTAAATAAATATAGGTAAACACAAAAAATCACCCAAATGTAACAGAGAGATCTGAGCCTAGGAGAGGAAAGATGACTTGTTTCTGTGCAGATTTTCACTAATAGACCCTGTAATGGAGGACAAGATATTAATCCTTTCATAATGCAGGGAGATGACAATTTGGTTTCATCTATGGTGGGGGTGAAACGAGAATACTGGCTTCTATTTATATTCTTTATCTTTCTAGCTGAAGCAAATGTCCAAAGAAAATGTGTTATTGATGACATACTGTACGGGGAATATGAGTGAGGCATTTTAATGTTCGTTTAGGCTTGACAATCTAATGATTCCAGTTACATGCTCAGCCTAAAAGTTCCCAACTGAATTACTTAAAAATAAATTTCGGGATATTGAATATGCATAAGCTATGAGTTAAAAGAAAAGGCCTGCTCAAACATCCTATTTTTCCTTTATTATTCAGAATTATTACATGGTTTGCATGTTTATTAATTTATTTCCATCAGAATGAAGTTTTTGCTTATTCTGATAGTAAGAGGCATCATGCATGTCAAGATAATTGACATGTCATGGTGCACGGATATTTTTTAAAAGATATATGTATGTTAAAGAGTTTACTTTTTTTTTTAATAGGTTCTTGTAAGAAATGTCCCGCCAGATCCAGATGAAACAGTTAGTGAGCATGTTGAACATTTCTTCTCTGTAAATCATCCTCAGCAATATCTCACTCACCAGGTTATTATCCTTAAGAAATCATAACTTTCCACATTTCCTATATTGCTAAAAGTTTGTGCTGGAGTGCGTTGTTTTAAAATAATGGTTACAGTTTAGTAACTGAAATCTGGATAGGATTCTAATTTGTTTGCCGTGTATTTTCTGACTGATTTCCATTTCCTGATGTAATTAACGACGAATAAAATTAAGTTATAAGAACGTTGATCCTGTGATAAGGTGAATTTTTGATTACCCTATCTTGTTGAATGCTATATTGAATATTACCGTGTTTTTATAACTCACCATGTCTATTGCCTTGGTCAGTCTCCTCCAAAAAAATTCCATAAGCAGGTTCACTTTTATGACACCTTCCAAGCTCTTGCATTTCATTGAGGCAAGATATGTTTTTTTATCTTTTCTGCTTTCACCTATTTGAGGATTTGGTTGTTGTGTGATATTATCAATATTCTATTCATTTTTTTGTATTTATGTGATACAATTTCAAGGTGCACATTTGAACGTCATATGCACTAAGTCCATTGTACTTATCCGGTCACCTTAGTTCATCTGTTTCTTGTATGTACCTGTCTTAAGTTTATGTATGATGGAACCAGAGCAATAAGTAATCAGGTTTGAATTTATGACAAAATTGTGAGACTCTGTTGTACATCCGACAAAGAAAAAAATGATGTTTCTCAAAAATCGTAACCATAAAATATCTTTGTTGAATTGGAGTATGGATTTTTATTTGTGGTTAAGTTCTCTGTCAACTATAGGGCGTTGTAGTCTCCTCATACTTTACTGTTAATTTCTTTTGGCTTCTGCTTTTATTGTCAGGTTGTGTACAATGCAAACCACCTCTCAGATTTAGTTGAGAAGAGGAAACGTATGCAGAACTGGCTTGACTATTATGAAAATAAATACATCAGAAATCCTGCAATGAGACCAACCACAAAGGTGCCTTTGGATTCCAGGAAAATTAGTTTTATTTTTCCTTTGATGACTTTAGTACTTGACCTTTCTAGGAAATATTTCAGACTGGATTTTGGGGACTGTGGGGCAGCACTGTAGATGCTATCAATTACTACACTGCTGAGATTGAGAAGAAGTTCCATGAGGTAAGTCATACTTATCAGTCACTTAATCTGCCTTGTCGAACCATGAACTTTCTCTCTTATATTGTATAGCATGGCATGTTTTCTCCCAGAATGGTGAAGAGAAATCCATATAGTTGGCCCCAAGTAGTATTGACATTAAGGCTTTTTTGTTATTGTTAAGTTTATTGTTGTGGTTTGTTGTTTTCTCCTGATTCAAATTTGTTCGAATGAAGGCAAAATTCTTATCTGTGGCAGCGCTCACTGGCCATTTGTTTATATTAGGGTTTAATACATGTACATAGAAGACCTTGAGATTTTTACATAACTATTATAAGGTCCTTAGCACTCCCTCTCAAGCTAGAGAATATATATCATATTAAGCCCAGCTTATTAGAAATATAATTAACTCTAAAACCTCACAATAACAACTCTAAAACCTTACAATAATTTTGTCAATAGATCAGGTAATTGATTATTGGAGCTAACATATGGGGTAACAATCTCCTTGAATTGCACCTTTTCTCTAACAAAGTAACAGTCAACTTCAATATGCTTTGTACTTTCCATGAAACACAAGGTTGGATGCAATATGCATGGCTATTTGATTATCACAATATAACTGCATAGGTTATGACTAAGTGAACCCCAATTGCTTCATTAGTTATTTGAGCCATACTAGTTCATAAGTAGCTAGTGTCATTTTTGTTTATTTTGTCTCAACACTAGACCGAGTGACCACATTTTGCTTCTAAGTCTTCTATGAGATTAAGTTGCCACCAAGTAATACATAATAACTAGAGGTAGAGCATCTATCTGAGGATATCCTAGTTCGCATATGTATAGCCTATCACTTATAGATGATCACAATGTTAGTATAAAAGACCTTCCCTGAATCACCTTTAAGGTGACAAATCCTTATAGCTCAGCCCAATGAATACTGTGAGGAGATTGTAGGAACTGACTGTAAATAATACATCTAGTTTAGTTACAGTGAGATAATTCAACTTTCCTACCAACTTATAATATTTGCTAGTATCTGGACTAGGTTCTCGTTGTTCTGGCACAAGCTTAACAATTGAATCTATGGGAGTGTTGACTGGTTTGCACCTTAACATACTAGCCTTCTTTAATATATCCAGAATGTACTTTCTTTGGGAAATAAAGAGATCTTTTCTTGATCTTACTACCTCAATGCCCAAGAAGTGCCTTTGCTATCTTAAATTCTTGGTTTGAAATTTTTGATATAGGTGTTCCTTCTACCTACATGTCCCTTCATTATCATCATCCGTAATTATGATGTCATCAATATATGCAATCAACAAGATCCATCTCATGGTCCTTGAGATCATATAGAATACAGAGTGGTTTGATCAACTTCTGGACTTCTAGTCATGCCAAACTCAGTAAAACAATACAAAACTTCTTAAGCCATGCCTTGAGCAATTGCTTTAATCCATTTAGAGATTTCTTCAATTTACAAACTAATCATAACTCCCTTTAAGCAAATTGAGCAACGATCCCTGGAAGGTGCCCCATATGTATTGTTAGAAACCCTCTGCAAATTTCGAACCTATTTGTATTTTTTCATTTCCTTTATTTTCTTATTGGTCTATGGTAAACTTTATTTTACCTAGAGAACACTCTTTCTCCCTCTCCTCTTATATACGTGGCTTTATAGTTAATGAAAGGGAATTAGGGTATTATGATTAACATGGTATCAGAGCTCCCCTTCAACTTGCCCTCCCAGGATAAGCCATTGCCTGCACTCTACAATCTTGCCTCCCCTCCATCTCATTGTCTGCAGTGCTTACTATTCTGCAATGGACGAAGACTTTGCAACAGGCTATTTTGTGTAGAAACCCTCTCCATCACAAGCTAAGTTTTTTATTCTCTTCTATGTTCTACTTTCCTTTAAGGAATCAGTCATGGCCACTATTATTCCTTAAGCTGAATCTAAACTCTTGAAATATTAGTACCACCATCAAGTTTAATGGTACAAAGTATCTCTTATGGCCTCGAGCATTTTGTTTTCTTGTAAGTCAGGCTGCTAACTGGACTGGACCAGACCGGTTCCAACCGGTTGTAGACCCAGTTTGAAATCGGTAGGCCTAACTTGGAACCGGTTTGGTAATTGGGCTACCAATTACACCTAAGAAAAATAAAGAAAACACAAATTAGAGAATTACGATGATTATTTGCTATCCCAAAATCAGTTCCAGACCTTCAATTAATTCAGCATCAAAATATTCTTCAATCAATATAAATCATCCTTAATCTAGATCCCCTAATTAGCATCAAATAAATCTGGAAAGAATTAAGTGTATAACGATAGGTGTATTCACCACTCTATTGAATCCTTAAAGCAACAGAGGGGATAGAATACAAATGAGCACTTGGAGAGCTTAATCACCTTTGATTTTCAGTTAATCTCCTTTGATTTTCACTTAATCTCCTTTGATTTTCACTTAATCTCATTGATCACTTTTTAATCACTCATTAATCACCCTCGCTCTCACAAATGAGGGTTAAAGGTATTCAACAATCATCAAGAAGGCCCTCACAAAGCCTCAAAACATTATATAAAGAATTCTGCCAACAATTAGTCTTTGGCTAGCAAAACTACACTTGGTTGACCAAGGCACTAACTTATGGAACTTCAATGACGCAATTTTGAACCTCATTGGTTGACTAACAAGCTAAACTGTACTTGGTTCGACCAACAGATTAACATAAGCAGTCCACTACCATAGGTCAATTAGGGCTAAACTGTCTTTGTCAGCTTTTAGTCGACCGACAGGTTTGCACCAGTCGGTTCTCAAGAAACTTAGTTTTTTCCCAAACCAGTTGCTCCAAATGTGATACAACCAATATCTACTAAAGTCTTAGGCTCTGTTTATTGGAGGAAAAAAAGATAATTTAGAAAATTTTGTAAAAGTTTTAAAAAAATGTGTATGATGTGAAATAAAATGAGTTGGTTATATTAAAAATTATATTGGATGTGAAATAAAATGATTGTTTAATATTAAAATTTGTGTAGGATGAGGTATCAAATAATTTTTAAAGTTTTTTTAAAATAAATTTAAGATTTTGGCCATAGCTAAAATAAGTCATTTTTTTAGCCAGTTGCTAAATAAGTCATTTTTTTAGCCAGTTGCTAAATAAGTCATTTTTTTAGCCAGTTGCTAAATAAGTCCTTAAGTGCTCATATAATGATTCACATATTTTCTAGCACTATAAGGACTAACTTTACAATTTCCCAAAATATTAAACATTTTGTCTTAATCTTTTTTTCATCCCCAAAGCTTGTTCTTCAACATTTATTACTCGAACACTCTTCAAATCAAGCTTCATCCACTCTCAAGCTTTTTCACTTTTTTCCATGTAGTAGAGCACTAAGTTTTCTTTTAAGACTCTAAGCCTACATGCATTAAACTTAACAAAGAAATTAGTTTATTGTTAACTTAACCTATGACAAATATCAAACACTTGATTAAAGCTTAGCCATTATGGAGGAACTAACATATCATCCCTTCCAAAAGACAATATGTATGTACAACTAAATATACGGGTGGAAGACTATATAGTACCTTACGAGGAAACAAAATATTAAAGGGTATTTGGTGGTGAAGGATTGAGGAATGCATGCGGTTGATGAGATAATATGCTATTTGTTTGCATCATTCTAATATTTGAGAGGGACACATATGGATAAAAAATGTACGTATAGTCTAAACTAAGAGCTTGAAGATGGATGCAACATATCATGACAAGACTTATAAGATTGAAAAACACGAGAGAATTTTTTTTTTACATTATCACTATATAAGGTGCGGATAGGAGCACTAAATTGTGTTTTAATTTTAGCAAGAATGGGGTAAAAATGGAAAAAATTTCAGATATCTCTCTCATTAGGTAAAACATATCATTTTCGAGTAGTCATCAATAAAAACTATGAAATATTTGAAACCAAGCTTGAATTAACCTGAATAGGATCCCAAGCATTCGAATGTACAAAAACAATTGTGCAAAAGCACACTTTCTAATACAACTAGAAATAAAGTACAATAATGTTTTCCTAATTGATAAAATTCACACTCAAGATTTTTGCTAGTAAACAAACCAGAAACATCTTTTGCAAACTCAGAAAGCCAAGGTTTTCCAGATATGTGCACCTGTAATGGAGATACATCTATTTTGAATGCCCAAGGAGTCACAGTCAAGTAATAATGGCCTACAGACTTATACCTTATACCAATCACCAATTCCAGTCTTCAAATCTTGAATTCAAGCAGAATCAAGTGAAAAAATTACTAAGCAATTAAGACTTCTAGTGAGTTTGTTAATATAAATAAGATCTAAAAGGGAATTTAGTGACATAAATAACAGAAGACAATGTGATGATGGAGTACGAAACATTTCCCACACCTTTAACTGATAAAGTAATATTTGTGAGAGATGTGGAATACTTAAGATAATTAAATGAAGATAAATTGTCAAACATATGATCTGAGGCGTCTGAATCAAGTATTTAAGGTAAGGAGATAGATGTCTGAATAAGATAAGCTGTTGAAGATCCATTATGAATGAGAGATGTAACATGTCTTGTAGCAAGTCTTGTAGTAGGTTGAGCAGCTTCGAATTAAAGAATATTAAAGTATTTTTCGACTGAAACTAAAATAGAATCTGCTACATCCTTTGTTGCTGCAACTATGCCTTGATCATTTATTTTGGATAGATGATAGGAGATTTGAGCGATGAGTATAAAAAATAAGATAATAACAGAATGATTCAGCTACGAGAACATCAGATTTATATGTTTCAGAGAGAACCCCTTACACTCACAAGGAGAGCCAGGGGTGACTTTACTATGTAGAAATTATATAGAAATAGAACCTTATAAAAGTTGCATGGTTCTGGATCTTAGACGTGATATAGAAATTAGATTCTATTCTTCTTTTATATTAGACAATCTAAACACTCCTAGGGCCTCAAATAACTGCCTTTAGATTTTCTACGAAACCACCTCCATAGTCGAAGAAGAAGAATTAAGAGAAAATGCCTCATTGTGAAACCAACGTGAAACCCTATTCATTTTCTTCCTCGAAGCATGAAACTGTCGGCTCACATTCAAAATCCTGTAATCCCTCAATGGTGTGAACATCATAATCCCTTTATTCACATGGAGCTCTCATGCAATAACAATTCCCTTTATGTGAATTAATTCCTTGGCTATTGATGCTTCAAACGGGTGTGGCTGAAACTCCACAAGAATAGCATAAAGATAACCATCTTCCTTAACTTTAATTATTAAAATGAACATTTCTTTATGAGCCCAAGCCCATTAAAGATTTTAAACATATCATTTTTAACAGAATGTTTACTTGTCAAATTGTTGTTAAGATGTTCATTGGTCACCAGCCAACGGGCAACCCATTAAGTGGATTGTGGAGGGGCTAAATTGTATTTTAGTCATTACTTTAATCTTTTTTCATTTGTCAATTGGACAATGTTTCCGTTAATATAATTATACCCTTTCCATTAATTTTATTTTTTGTCAAATTATACCCTTTTGTAACAAAATTTAATCTTACTGGTCTCTATGAAAAATTAAAATGACATCAAGGACCCAGTAGAATCCATTTAAAAATGTGGACCAACCTGGAAAATATCCTCAACCTTGGTTCCCATAAGTAATATACCCCTTCATAAATTACTACTCCAGGTACAGCTGCCTCGTCCACTTGAACGTCACTGAACTTGAGTTTTGTTGGATTATATCATGCCATTCTTTTAATAATTACAAGGATCCTCATTACTTTTTGTTGAATCTTAACAGGATAAATAAAAATCCTGGATCATAATTTATCACATGCTTCAAGAGGTTAATCACTTTGCATATTTGTGTGACCATGCACAGGACATCCTTCAGACTTCAGTTTATTGTTCAGGGTTCCATTGCAAAGATGTTCTAGTTTGCGTTCTGAACTTTGGTTGCTTGTCCCTTTCTATGTTCAAGTGGCCTTCTTCCAATTAGCCCATCTTATTATTACTATTTTGTCAGACCTAGCTTCTGAAATAATGGCACCTGAATGAGATAAAAGTCATCCTGTTGTCTCTGATTTTTGTTATTTCTGAATCTCTATGCAGGAAGCTGTTGAAAGGGAAAGAATAGTTAGCGATCCTAAAGCAATAATGCCTGCAGCATTTGTCTCTTTCAGGTCTCGGTGGGGAGCAGCTGTCTGTGCTCAAACACAGCAGTCTAGTAATCCAACACTCTGGTTAACTAATTGGGCTCCTGAGCCTCGAGATGTTTATTGGCCTAATCTGGCAATACCATTTGTTGAGCTTACAATCAGGAGGTTGCTAATGGCTGTTGCACTTTTCTTCCTAACATTCTTTTTCATGTTTCCAATTGCGTTTGTTCAGTCCCTTGCAAACCTTGAGAGCATTGAAAAGGTTTTTCCTTTTCTGAAACCTATTATAGAGATGTAAGTATGGTTCCTTATTTAAACTCTGTCGCTAATTGTAAATTGCAATCTTTTGTTTTCTTGGTTTAGGGCATATTATGTCATGTACCTGTAATGCTTTTATGTACACAGTTACCTTTTCATCTTGGTTTTTGTGATCATTAATCATTCAAATGTGCACAAGTATAAAATCAATGTTGTCAAAACCGGATTGAACCGGCCGGTTCGGCCGGTCGGACAGTGAACCGGTCTCTAGTCTAGTCCGGTTCTATATTAAAATCAAACCGGTTTAGACCGGATTGAACCGGCATAAACCGGATTGAACCGGTTAAACTGGATGAACTGATTGAACAGGTTAAATGCCAGTTCAACTAAAAAATTTATATTTTATTTTTTTGGTAAATATTTGTAAGTAAGTCAATAAGGCTTTTAGATAAAAATTTATGTTTATGAATTTTTTTTAAAGATAACTAAACTTTTTTATTTAAATATGGATCTATATTGATTAATTTTATGTTGAATATATATAATATATAGTTTTTAATTTTTGTTTGTCATATTAGAAATTATATATATATGTTCATCAATTTTTATTAGTAATACTAAATATATGTTAATTAATTTTATTTGTCATATTGGATATTAATTATTTAATTATATTTATATAACAAATATTTTATATTTTTAATATTAA
>JAEMOT010000160.1:20787-59874 GCA_019297695.1 Apostasia ramifera
GTGTGTGTATAATTATATCATTTTCTTATATTAATATCAGTAATTGAACCGACCGGTTAGACCGGTCCGACCATGAACCAATTGTTGTTCCGGTTCAATTATCAGTTTGATTTTTACAACATTGTATAAAATTATATTTGGGCCATAGCCTTATAAGCTTAAGAATTTTGTTCACTTGGTTTCCAATATGTTAACATGGTGTATGAACTAGAGAATTAGGTTCAAGTCCTAGTTGCTCCCATCCACCTTTCATAAGGTTATAAAAGAGAAAAAAAAAATACTGCTTGAAATCCATGCTACAAAGTTAAATGAGCTTGCATGCAATGAGGCGTTCAAGAATATAATGTTGTTCTTGGGTCATAATCCAATAAGATTTACACGTGAAGTTAGTCACTAGGGATATAATAAATCATACTTTCTCAAATTCCTAGTTAGTTTGAACTTGTAGTCTACTGGCTTTATCCAGTCTTATATAGCATGGTTGAGACCTTAGTCCCGTGTAGTTTCACTATGAATTTCCCAGTTTTTTTTTTAAATCAGAATTTCCCAGTTTTTATGCAATCAAAGAAGGGAAATAATTCAACCTCCATGAAGTGCTAGAAAAATAAAGACAAATGTTATTGGTGCTATGAAAAGATGCATTCCGACTAAGTTTCCTAGTTGAACTGGTGGTAATTATGAACCAAGCAATGCTGAATATCTTATCTTCGAGCTTTCTTTCAAAATGTAACCTTACAATGACATAGCTGCTTGCAATGACCCAAATAATCCACACTATTGGCATTCTTCAGCAGCATCTAGTGTCCATCATAACTTGAATCATATGTTAGAAGTTATTTAATCTTTCCACCAACATGACCTTTCCAACAGCGGGTGTGGAATTAATGTGATTGTGACATACATATATAGGGTTGTTGAATTCTTACTGGTCTGTTGGGTATAACATGTAAAATGGTTATACCTGGATCTTTTGTAATGGCCATTTTATTCATTTCATCATATAGCATTGCAGTTCTTCAGCCACATATGAGGTTCTAGCAGAACTTTGAACTGTTTGATTCAGTTTTTTTCCCCCAGAATTTTACTACTAATCATGGTAGAAAATGTTGTCCATTACCTTCTTTATGATTATATTATGGTTTTGAAACCACTGTTTTTACTCCAGCATAGTCTCGATTTTCTCGTACACAAAATTGGACAAAGTAAAACTTTAATTGGGAAGTTAATTAATTTATTGTAAAAATCATTATATTTCTTCTGGAAGTTCTTAGATTTTGGTGAAGTTTACTTCAATGATTACTACAAGATCCATTAGACAAAGGAGTGATTTACTATCATGCCTGTAGCAGATGATAGATTATGAGCCTGAAGTTCAAAACTAAACAGTTTTCAAAGTGAAGGCATAACTGCGTTACTGATTGTTTTTTTACATATTGAGACCAAGCTCTGTCAAATGCATGACAAAACCTGCACAATCTCTTTCCAAATTTTTGAATACTTAAATCTGTGTGCATAAGGTTTGTGCGTGGTGAAGACTTGTCAATTTATTACCCCCATTCAAGCTTTACTAGGTGAAATTGCTTTTGCAGGCCAGCCATCAAGTCATTTGTGCAAGGTTTTCTTCCAGGAATTGCGCTAAAGATATTTCTAATTATTCTTCCAACAATTCTTATGACAATGTCTAAGGCAGAAGGTTTCACATCACTGTCATCACTGGAGAGGAGGTCTGCTTCAAAGTACTATCTTTTCCTCTTGGTAAACGTTTTTCTCGGAAGCATAATCACAGGGACGGCATTTCAAAATCTCAATATTTTCCTCCATGAATCTGCCAGCAAGTATGTTCTTCTATTATCATTTTTGTGTGCACCATATTGAATATTCACTCTTAA
Source organism: Apostasia ramifera (assembly GCA_019297695.1). Taxonomy (NCBI): domain Eukaryota; kingdom Viridiplantae; phylum Streptophyta; class Magnoliopsida; order Asparagales; family Orchidaceae; genus Apostasia; species Apostasia ramifera. The sequence goes on from JAEMOT010000160.1 coordinate 22,677, forward strand.
CCGATCGTTTTTGTTTTCTCACATAATTTTCCATTCCAATTAGTTACACAATGATCCAATCTTGTTGTATTGTTCTTGGTGCTTGTGTATAGATTTTATGATCATCTTTAGAATAGTATTGATGATGGAGGCCCCATTTTTCAAGTGAGATTTAGGATGAAAACATTGGGAGGGAGGTCAAATCTATTATGGTGGAAGTTGAAAAAATGGATTTTTGACTTCTACCCTTCAAAGTTGAGCAAGTCTTTTTTGACTCTTGGTCAACTTTCTTCAAGAAGAGACTTGCAATGGAAACTCTTTCGAAGGCTTAAACAACAAACCCTACAAGTGCTTATGCACCAACAAGAAGCTCCACTAAAACCTAGTGGGATCACAAGATAGTTTTCATCTCCAGAAAAATCTCTGAAGGAATACAAATTGAACGACCATCACCTAGACTTAGGTGGAATGTAAGGAGACAAGGTCACACTCATGAGTCTATGACAAATTCCTCCTTCAGCTTGATTCCCTTCTTATGGATAGGACTAGCTCTACTCCCCGTTACAATGAAGACTTCAGATAGATCAGCTTTGTGTAGTTCCCTTGTTGCATGTTGAGGCTGTTGGAGTTTACGTGACTGCTTCAACGACAACTCCTTTGTGGTGCTCAACCCTTTTAGCCTCTCCCTATTTAGAGAGATTTAGATGTTTGCTTGGTTCTTGGATGCATAGTCAAGCTGCCCTTGTGGTTAATTTAGCATGGGTATCCTTGACATAATGATGATGATAGAGTTCCCATACTGGCATTGGGTTGGGCTCAAAGCTTGACCCTTCAGCTTCAGTGGTCCTTATCAAAGACGATAAGGACTTTCTCTCCGGAACCCCAAAAGACAACAAGCCGATAGTAATGTGGCTTGTCAAATTGACATCTCTCTGAAACTTGAGTGGGAATGTGATTTGGTTGGAAGGCTGTGTGAAAGTCAAAAGGAATGAACTTCCGCCCCGCAAGCAGATGACCGGAGGCAAAAGACAACAAACTGATAGTAAACGACAAGGGGATAGTGGCTAGACTTGTTTCTAGTCTGATTGTCAAAGGAAAACGTACGATGGCAGAGGCTCAATGTAGGAGTGGGAGGAGCGTAAGGAGGCGAAGCTAACGACCAACTTAAAGCCTATAACCCATGGCCTTCCAGACTTGTTTCTAGTCTGGTTGGCAAAGTTAACTAGAAAACAACCTTCTTCTACCTCCAGCATTTGAAAGCCTGGCCTAGTTCCCCATCTCTTCTGGGCTTCACTAGCAATGATGTGGAATTGTATACACCTTCCTAAGAGCTTCCTAATTAGAGCATACCTCCTTTGCTCTGCCAACTATTCCACTTCTTTGCTATCTAGAATGGCCAATCCTTCCTTCTGTTTTAGGTCCTGTTCAATTATCATTAGATATCCAGGTTGTTGCTTGGGTTACCAGCTCTATCCTCACCACGGAGCACTGAAGCATAGATAAAGCTCTAGTGTTTGGCCTTGAGCATTGATCCCCTCAGACTTTCTGAAGTTGGTTCTGGCATTAAAGCAGATATTTGATATGCCTGGCACCTGGTCATTGACTTTATTGTGCCTTGATTTGGATTAGCCACTATGTCTGAGATGCTATATTCTGAATTTGTCCCCTGCATAGAAACCAGCCCATAGGGGATTTGAGCATACATAACTCAGTTGACATTCGCATTCACATCCACACATTAATTACTCATATATGCAGCCACCTCTCAGGCCATGGGGTGATTAATAATCATACCTTGGTCCCAATTAATGATGCCGCGCATCATGGCTAAGACATGTTTGACCATTAGCTCATCAACTGGATTTGGCCACGTTTCCTAAACGTGTCTGCTTGCCTTTTGCTTACTCTTCTCCAGCTCTCTAGAAATAGAGTTCTTGCCCTCTACTACTTTCACCATCCACCTCCATTTCCAGCTTAGTTTCTGTGCAATCTGTCGCTTTGGCCAATGGAGCAATGAGATCCTCTTCATGGCCTATGATGAATAGGGTGGGAGAGTTCCCCTCCATTTCTTCATGATCTGAGGTCACCAAATCTTCCTCCCCCGCGTCATCTTCATCTAATTTTAACTTATAGCAGGGCAGGCTCTGGGTTTTGATATGTGGACCGCAGAATTCATCAGCAAGCATCAATGCCATCCCTCTCAGGCTACCAGGCTTCTTTGGAGTTTTGGGGCCGCAAAACATTGACAAGGATAGTAGCACATGCAGGGACTCCATTGATCGTTGATCAGTTCACAACTAAAACGGGGAGGGGGCTTTATGCTAGGATTTGTGTCAAAGTTGATCTCCAGAGGCCAGTGTAGGCAGGTGTGTGGATCCAAGGCACAAAAGGTAGATGTTTCCAGATATTTGAGTATCAAGGTCTGTCCAATCTGTGTTTTTAAGTGTGGCATGGCGAGTCACATAAACTCTTCCCCAAGAAAACAAGGAGGCCAGCAACAAAACATTAGGCAGAATGCTACTGAGGTCAATGATCCAGCAGCTAGGAAGGCTAGAGAAGCAACTTCTGTAGCCATACAGAAGTTAAGAGGCCAACCCTTATCCCCCATGGAGAATGCCCATGCGAAGGCAGCCACGGAGAAACTATCAGAAGATACAGTCAATGTTCAACCCATTAACTCGCACCCATCCAAGGCTATCGATGAAGAAGAAATTAACAGGTTGGGGACTTGGATTATAGTTACCAGCAGGAGAAGGGTGACTAGCCCCAGGGAGGCTGGTGGTGATGTTGCAGAATGACACGAGCTACAGCAGGGACAAGGAGGTCCAGGTCCCCTTAAGTCACAAATTGCGTCATAGGGAATTGATCTCTATTACAAGAGACAAGGTTAGCAGTGAAAACAAGGCCCTCACAGATCTGAACAACCTGGAGAACGAGACAGATGAAGGAGCAATCACTTTCTACAGCAGCCAAGGCTTAAAGGTGAGGATCAAATGGTGGAAACAAGTGCTGGAATTTTTTTTGGTTGGCAACCAATCAATGGAGAAGGAGATGAAGCAAATAAAGTATACACGAGAAGACGTCAACCAGATCCAAACAGAAGGATCTGATAGATCAACTCATCCAAACTGAAGAAGCACCTGAAGAACAACCTTAAAATAAAAGGAAGAGAGATCGGGCAGCGTACAGCTGCTAGGCAAAGGGGAGGACCAGGTATTGGGGCATGGAAGAGGTGGTATGTGAAATGCTAGATGACCTCTAGCCTAGCGCCACAGTCCCATTCCAAGTAGCAGCTTTATTGACTCAACCAATATCTAGGGAAGAAGTCCAGGAGGCTATTTTCTCTCTAGCTTATTACAAAGCTTTGGGGTTAGATGGGTTCACAAGTAGCTTTTTTTAAGCATTACTGTCATACATTTGGTGAGGATGTAACTAGTGCTATTCAACATGTCTTCAGTAAAGGAGAAATGCTTCAGGGATTGAGAGGTACAAAAGTGATTTTGATCCCCAAAGTGAGCAACATTGACAAAGCCAAGCAATTCAAACTAATAAGTTTATGTAATACAATTTACAAAGTGGTAGCAAAAGTCATGTCCAAAGGTTGCAGGGCTAGCTACCTTGCTCCTCTTGTAGCTTTGGAGCACAGGACGATTGTGCCAAGCAGATCAATTGCTGACAATCAGGTACTGGCTCGGGAAGTTATCCTTAGATTGCAGGAAAACACTAAAGCTAGGGATGGTTTCATGATGGTAATGCTGATATGGAACATCTGTAAGAGTGAATTGGAAGTTTCTTGATTGCATGATTACTAGGACGGGATTCCCAGAAATATGGAGATTTTGGACCAAAAAGTGCATACAATAGCCTAGATATATGCTTCTAGGTAATGGAAAGAAATCGCTTTAGATCACATTTAAGAGAGGCTTAAGACAAGGATGCCCTCTTTCACCATACCTCTTTATTTTGTGTTCTAAATTATTGTCGGCTCTCATTCAGAAGGGGGTGCAAAAAGAAATGTTATCAGGAATCTCAATTTCTGTTAGGGAACAACCACACATTTAATGTTTGCAGATGACTTGTTGTTTATGGAAGCCACCCCATATGTAGCTGGCCGGTTGAAGACAACACTGGATAAGTATTGCTTCTTTTCAGGGCATAGGATTAACCTGGATGAATTCTCAATAATTTTTAGCAAGATTACTTGCAGAAACAGGAAACCAATGATAATCAAACTAAGGTCCCATTTGGTTAAAACTTAAAAGAAATTTTAGCTATTGCTTAAAACTTTATTTTATTTAAAAAAGTTTAAAAATTATTTATATCTTATTCTACATAAATTTCAATATTAAATAATCATTTTATTTCACATCTAATACAATTTTTAATATAACTCAATTTATTTCACATCATACACATTTTTCCAAAAAAGCCACAAAATTTTTTCAAACCGTTTTTTTTTCTCTAACCAACAAAGGGATGCATGACAACCAACAATGGAGATATCTGGAGATTCCTCTTAGCAAACACAAATCTGAGAAGACTGGTTTCATAGCAATCATCCAAGCTGCTAGGCATAGAATAAGTTCATGGGTTGTTAGGCATTTGTCCCTGGCAAGATTGACTATTTGCTCACCTCCATTCTTGTGTATACCCTCTCATGCATGTATTTTCCATTGAATGTGTTGGATAAAATTGAGAAGCACATTAAAACCTTCCTTTGGAGTGGTAATGCCATGTTTAAATCCATATATTATGTTTCCTAAGAGAATGTGCGCCAAATACTAGTAACAAATCATGAAGCCAAATATCTCAATAAAGAAGAGTGCATCCGGAGGTATAGTTTCAAGGCAAAAACATGGAGGGCTAAACTATTTTGAAGATTAAAAGGATGACTTCTAGATATGGAAATTGATTTGTGTTGGAGTAGGACAGATGGTCCAACATAACTTAACATGAGAGGGGAGCTTCAACCTTAGAAGATCCTTGGTTTCAACAATCCCCTTGAATTGAAGGCCCACCTTCATAAGGCAAGAGACACAAACTAGTTGATGGACTTATTTCAAGGATTGAATGGGACATAAGAACAATTGATCAATTCTTTGAAAAGGAGCTTAAAAACTGACTGACCACTATACATCAACTTCAGAATAGTGTAGAATATTGACTAGTATGGGTCCAAACTAAGAAGGCCAAAATTCCCCCTACCCAAGTATATATAACAAATTATTTAACGAGAACAGAATTCCTATGTTGGGTGCTTGTGCTAGAGTTCAAACACAACCTCGAATGCAAGCGTTTTTATGGAGGCCAGTAAGAAATGCTATACCAACCAAATCATGGCTTCATAGAATAGGGATGGTATGCTCAAATAATCACCTTTAAGGCTGTGAGATAGAGGAAAACATTGAACATATAACTACAGAGTGTATGTATGTGCCTTAGAGAGGTGAAGAAAATCCTAAACAAGAATCAAAATCTATTTCTAGCTGATGATAGTTGGGAGGAGAAACTTGGGAGAAAGGGTAGAATTGCTAACCAGAAGAAGGACAATACTCAGCCTGAAAGCAACATTCTTTTATTACTATTGGAGGGCCAGAAATGGCAAGACCCCTGGATAGCTTGCTCCATCGCTGAATATTGCAGTAGCAAATGCTTTAGGCATTACCAACTTGCTAAGAACCCACTCAAATCCAAGTGACAAGCCAGGGGTTTATGTTTCAATAAAGGACTGTTGGATTCCCCCTACTTTAGGATGGCTAAAGATCAATGTGGATGGCTAAGTCTAAAGTAATGTTATTGCATATTATCAAGGAAAATGTAGGAATATTGTTGGAAGCAGAAAGGAAGATATTACCCATACAAGTTATCCTAACGGCAGAAAGGAAGCACATTTGAAGAGCTTAAGGTGGTAGCAAAATGGTCTAAGGAAATTGGAGGACTTTGGTTAGGAGACTCAATGGAGGTACTGAAACTCATTGAGACAAGTAGGAGCAGAAGGATGATAGCTAACAACTTAGCTGAAGACACTTGTAGACAAGATAGAGGAGGATATCATCGATTTTTTTCTTTATTTAAAAATTATAAAATCTCTCATATTACTAGGTCTATGTGGCTGATTTTTTGGCTCATACAACCATCATAGGAGATTTTTGTTGGGTTAGAAAAATGCCCCTACCTACAGATTTCTGTAACCTCCTTGAGAGGAACTATTTAATTATTTATTTTATATTTGATTTTTTTGGATAGTATTTTAGATTGATTTTTACTACATTGGGTATATATTGAATGTAGAGAAAGATACAAAGTAGAGTCAGATGAAGTAGAGGGATCAAGGCATAGAAGAAAAATGTAAAAGTGATCCCTTTATCATTAATATCTTTGACACTTTTCAGTGGAAGTGATATTATTTTTGAAACTTTCTAAATCAAGGTTCTTGAAGTATATATTTCTATATGTTTTGGTTTCTTGACATAAGAGCATTGGTTCAAACCTAAATTTAAATGTGACTTTCGTACTGTATAATGGATATCCTTTCACCATTGGGTATGACATAATACTATTATCAATGTTGAACTTTTCAAAGTAAACGTTTACTTGCTATTTTTGAAATGTATTTCTTTTATTTCTCTTTATGACGTTAATGTAGTTCTACACTTTTGCAGTGTTCCTGTTACAGTTGGTGTTTCGATTCCAATGAAGGCAACATTTTTCATAACATATATAATGGTTGATGGGTGGGCAGGTGTTGCTGCTGAGATTCTTAGATTAAAACCATTGATCATCTTTCACTTAAAAAATACATTTTTAGTTAAAACTGAAAGGGACAGAGAACAGGCAATGGATCCTGGGAGTTTGGATTTTGCAACATCTGAGCCTCGAATTCAACTTTACTTCTTGCTTGGGCTTGTCTATTCTGTGGTGACACCATTTCTTCTACCTTTCATAGTTGTTTTCTTTGGTTTGTCATATCTTGTTTTTCGTCACCAGGTACTTTGCTACTCTTTTGGTTTTTCTAGTTTATTATTTTTTTTAGTATTGGTGCTTTGTCTATCACATCCATTTCATACTAGTATATGATACAAGTATGTGTCCCATATATAGTCGTTATGTATTTAGCTTATACTTGAGAAAGATAAATATTGAAGAAGAGAATTTCTTTAAATATCCTCCTTACTTTCGTTCATATATTAGCTTTTAATATATATAAACAAATGTCATCTTCTAACAACCATCTATATGCATTATTGTGATGTTGCTGCCTACTAACTAATTACATAAAATCATGAAGCTACTTGGCAAAAGCATTTAGCAATTTGGTTGGCGGAGGAGACGTGAGACACATAGAGCTTCAATTTGAAATTGATCGTGTATGAAGTGAAAGTCAATGTTGACATGCTTCATGCATTAGTGCAAAATTAGATTGGAGCATAGTTGTGTTGCACAAACAAATAAATTATTTGAGAGGGTTGGAGTGTAATATGTAGCTTGGAAAGGAGGGAAAGATCCAGGTGAGTTCAATTGCAGTAGTAGCAGTAGACATGGCTTCAGTCTAGAAGCAATGGCCACTGGTCCTTAGAGCTCCAGGAGACGGGATTGCGACTAAGATAAACAATATGAACATTAGTAGAGGATAAGTCATCTATATTGTAGCTTTGATACCGAAAATGATTGGTGATGCCACTCAGATAGTTGGATGACCTAACTTATGACAAGATAAAATAATTGGTAACGTCACTCAGATAGTTAGGTGACCCAAGCTATGACAAGAGAAAATGATTGGTAATGCCACTCAGATGAAGTAGCTTTGACCTAGATGGTGGTGTCGTAGAGGAGATGCTTGATCATTAGTCAAGTCCATCCTTTGTCGATTTGCCCTTTAAAAGGATTAGTCAAGTGTGAAGATCTTTAATACAAACAGAAGTGGCTAAAAATTTAATAAATATGAGATTAGACTTATAAAATTAATTGATAGGTTGGGGTGATACGAAGTAGAACCAGTGTAGTGATTGGTAGTCCCACAATATCTCCAATCACGATGTTGTTAGTGCCGGTGTATGGTATATGAAGAGATAGGTTGCTTATGTTAAAAGTGACATGGTGAAAAACACTTGTCATCAAGTAGCCAAGATGGTGTGACAGATATAGTTGGTCTGACGTAATGAGCCTATTGTTGCCAGGTACTCAGTGGAGGCAAAATCGATAGTTAGCAGGCAAGAGACATAGTGATCAACTCGAGACGAAACAAGGGACATCCCTAGGCTATATGACCTTGAACACAATTGATTTGATAGTAGCCCATGTAAAGCTGTAGTGAACAGTTACTGGATGGCTAAGACAGGTGGAGGTGTAATCCAACTCATGGGAGGTTGTGGATGCCAGCCTGTGTTGGAGCAACTTGGCAAGGGTGTTCTTTTTGTATTCTGTATGGTTATAGTGAACAGTTACCATGATGGCTAAGATAGGGTCATGGAGATGTAATCAAACCCATGGGAGGTTGTGGATGCCAGCCTGTGTTGAGCAACTTGGCAAGGGTGGTCCTTTTGCATTCTATATGTTGGAGTGAACAATAACCAGAAATTGAGATATGGTGAGTTTCTTCTTTTGGAGATGAGCTCAAAAGTGACTTTTTTGTGTAATTCATCAAATGAAATAGGAGTGTCGTGAGAATGTTGATAAGATTCTTGTAATCATCATCGAGGCCATATAGTATCTTCTAGTGAAATCATCATCTAATGGTGCTCTAAGAATGTAAAAGCTCGTCAACTTTACATTTGATTGATTGTAAAACTCAGTGATACCTTGTGTCCTTTTGGCAATGTATTCCAATTGTCCTTCAAAATGCTTAATTGGGCCTCCTGACAGTTTTGCATGCATTGGCAAAAATTGTCCAAGCTTCATGAGAAGTGGCACAAGGTATGAATGGAATAATAGTATCATAGGCGGATAATTGCATTAAGGATGAGTTGATCTTGATGAATCTAGGTTGTGTAAGATGGGTTTGGCTGAGGTATGTGGTTTGTGATGATGTTGGGAAAGGGATAAGGTTTGGTACCATCAATATAGCCAAGAAGTTTATAACCGATAAATAGAGATTGAAATTGTTGAAACTTCCATGATGCATAACTGATGAAGTGAGTTTTGGAGAGACTTGTGCTAATAAGGTCTTATGAAGAGCTATCATTGGTTTGAGCTTATAATGGAAGTCAAAGGTGTTTGGAAGTCCATAAATATACGTAAAGGGCTTAAATATCTTTGAGTTATTTAGAGGTTGTTGTTGCGTGAGGTGAGTGGGTGGTAGTTTGTGGTTAAGCAAAGGATGGGGAAATTGTGGGTCTCGAAGGCATTCAACTGCCACTAGCAAATGAGAAAGAAAATGTTGCACTGGCCTCGGAATCTAGTAGCAATGGTTGGTTGTAGGCCAGAGACATTGCCAACAAGGCTTTTTAAGCAGCTGTAGGCAATCCAACTGACAATGACTAAAATTAGCGTCTTGATTGTTGCTATAGCATCCATTGTCAAGCTTTGCGGTGCCATAGATAGAGGGTAAGTTTTGTGGTAGCTGCCCTTGTGGGGGTGAAGGAAGAGAGAAGGTAGTGCTTGAAATAAAGGAGGAAGTGGAGGAGTTTGCTAGTAGTGAAGTGGCCGACTACACTAGTAGAGCTCGTCAACCTAGAAACCAACAATATGTTTCTGTCTTTAGCAGCCTCTTTTTCGATATTACAGGTGTACAAAACTTGTGGATGAGAATGGGTTTACAGATCTCTCCTGTGGTATCAGCAAACCCATGAGAACAAGGAGAAGCTCTGATATCATGAGTAGGATAAATGTTGAAAAAGAGATATTATTCTAATTTTCTCTATACTTTGATCCATATTTCTGCCTTCTATACACACAACCATGCTCGATACAAATTAACTATATCTCTTGATCACCAATTGTATGCATTATTATCTTTCTAGCTACTAAATTAATTACATTTATTCATTATTGTTGTCAATACATATGCACCTATACATCTCCTATGTATGTGCGTTAGTAGGTGGGGAGGGGGAGATTTATATTTATTTATGGCTACTTTGTTACGTGATGTGATTTTGATCCAAGATATGCACTTGGGCATCTAGTCAGTATTTTAGATTATAAAATTAAGCTTACTAAAAGGCCAGCATATTGATGGTAAAAGTCCTAGCCCAAATTCTTGGGATGGAGCTCAACAAGTCTCAGTGACAACTTAGGTGGTAGAAGAAGTCTTGGAATTGAAACATAGCTGGTTGAGAGAACCAAGCTTTGACTATAGGAATAATCAAGAAGAGAGAACTCAAAAGCTAAACCCCAAAAAGGTCACTTATAAGAAGCTTGGAGATAAGAACTCGTGAGACGTTACATCTCAGGTCACTTGGGAGAATAACCATTCCTTAACACTTGAGGTATGACTTGAGTCAAGGAAGCAATCCCGAGATAAGAAGTTCATGGTACGACTACTCAAATCTCTTAGGATAATAATGCATCCTTGGCCTTGGCCTCAAGTTTCATTGAGGTCAAGAGGAAAAATCTCTATAAAAATACTTAATGAGAGATTTCTTGAGAAAACCCCGAAAGGAGGCACCAAAAGCTTCACAATTTCCCAAGCTTAACATTTCAGAGAAAGCCCCTCCAATTGTCATCCACTCTTACCTAGCCATACGATCAATTGTCAGTATGAAGATGTTGCAAACATGGCCTATAAGGCACAGAAAAGGTTGTAAAGCAGCCATCCACTATACATGAATGGTGTAAATGGGTAGATGAGAAAGACGGGTAAATGAATTTAATAGGGAACTATAAATGTTTCATTTAAATAGGATAAAACCAAAGCTACACTGAGTGTTTTAACAGGAATTGAGTAGTGTTACACCCTTCTCCATTGTTTATCTCCTTGGTCCTCTTCTTTCTCCAAGAACCTCCAGGCTCCAATGAGTGTGAGAGTGTAAGAGTGTGAAATATAGAGTTTACTGTATGCAAACAGTACGGCCTGGGTTGTATATTCAGAAGGGACAACTCCAAAACAGTAGGTGGTTTAGAGATTCCATCAAGTCACTGAGCCAATAGATGGGAGAACTCCAAAATGACTAATACGCCAACTACTTATCAATGAGAAGCAAACTGATCAGAATTTGACTGATTCAAAATATCTTTTCATATTCTAAAAACATCTTTTAGCTACCCTTTTGAAACTTCTGTCTGTATTTGTTGCTTCAAGTAAAAGCATTTACTGCATTTCATCAAAAAAATAAAATAATTTACTGCACAAATTTGCAATGCTGTGATGCTCCATTTGAACATCATGCAAGTCAAGTAAAACTGATGCACAAGGCTGCCATCATTGTGAACATCGAATTAGGGAATATAAGCAAAATTTATGCACTTTATATGATTTTTTAACATGTCAAAGCACGTCGGATAAAGAAAGTCCATAACATTATTTGATACAATGGGGCATTCATTTTCCTCTTGTATTTCGGATTTCCTTCTTTTCTTATCTTGTGATAAATGTCCATTAGAAGATCTGATTGTTTTGTTGAAATTCTGTTTGAGATTTTAAGCATTAGATACTTCTAAGCTTTACTAAATTGACTATGGTGCTGCTACTTTTATTACCTACAAATCAATAATGAACTCTTATCTTATAAATACGGGCTGCATTCTTCATTATGAAAATCCTCGAAGCAACACTCTGTAGAGAAGTTTCTTTCATGTGCGGGCCATGCAACAGCTCATAATTTGATGTCCTTTATGTCTTCTGTCAAGATCATTAATGTATACAACCAAGAATATGAGAGTGGAGGAGCATTTTGGCCAGCTGTTCAAAGGCGATTAATAGCTGCAATGATAATAGCGCAACTTTTACTCATGGGCTTGATAAGCACAAAGGATGCTGCTAACTCTACCCCTGTGCTTCTTGTTCTTCCTGTGTTGACTATTTGGTTCCATTTCTATTGCAAAAATCGGTTTGAAGCAGCATTCGTCAGGTTTCCATTACAGGTTTGTTCAAGATTAATTAGCTTGTTAAGATATAAAATATCAATTTATGTTTGTTATTAGGGCTGAAAAATATGTGAACTCTTTTCGTTGAATGTTCATTTATTCAAATATATCTAAATGAATTGATTTAACTTGAAATCGACTCGATGGAGCTTAAGTATATGTATCTAGACTTCTGCAATGTAGATATACAGTGCATATAAATATGCTGTGGAGACCGAATGTGAAAGATTAATGTGCAGATGCGCATTTAAAAGGTAATTGATTGTTTTATTACATATCTAATACTTAATTCAATATATAAGACTAGTAACTCGGAACTTGAAATTGAATAAGGCTTAATTGACTCGAAAAGCAAGCTCAAGTAGAGATTGAAAACATCCCGACTCACTGGAATTGGACTCTAAGGCAGCCCTTACTGTTTATCATTATAAATTCTTTCTCCATGCTGACAACGCCAGGGATTCTCTCTTTTTGATTTCTTGCCTCATGAAAATAGAATTTCTTTTCCACATAAATTAAAACACAATGTTGAACTTTGAAACACTCTTTTATGTGCAGGATGCTATGGTGAAAGACACATTAGAACGAGCTACCGAGCCAAACTTCAACCTGAGAGCATACCTCCATGACTCATACATTCATCCAGTTTTCCACAAAGAGGATTTCAGCCGACGGTTGGTGCTCGACGAAGAGGAGAACAACCCACTCGTTCCCACCAAACGAAGCTCTCGGATGAGTACTCCAGGGGAAAGCAAACGTGGCTCAGAAGCTAGTTCTGAGATCGAACATTAAAACCTTCTCTCTCCATCTAATCCTGTTTTCAAAATCTTTCAGACATTCTTTTTCAGTGTTCCAAGTCTTCGTAGCTTGAGATTTTGGATGAATTTGTAGAACATGAAAACTGTGAGTTGCTGGCCATCAGGCCATCAGATTACTTCTTGTTTGATTATATTTTTAGCCATTATGCCTTTATCTTAAAATGTCATTCATGTGACCGCTTCATTTCGTTTCATTGTATGTTTGTAGAAGTCATACTAGATTTAGCCAAATAAATTGATGATACCTTTTCTTTGTAATTATTTTTAAATTTTCAAAAACAATAATGCTTTACAGTTTTTGAGGTTGGATTTTAAAATATTTATAAGTAACATTTCATAGCATATAATAAATATTCTGAAAACTAGAAGTATTTTATTTTTACTGATGCTCAATTGTCCCATATATATATAAATGAATTAATAAATCCATAGTGTAGAATAAAGAATTTAATTTAAAATTTGTAAATTATAAGAAAGAAAGAGAGCAAATGATGGAGGATGGAGGGAGGGAAAATTTATTAGGCTCTGATGCAGCAAAGCGCAGCCACTCATCCACGTGGCTTTGCGCTATTGGCGAGCGAATTGCTGAGTTGGTCAATCGGATGATTTGGTATTTGATCAGACCATTCGTTCACTCTAATTGAACGGTCTGTTTAGCTACTAGATTAAATAGGTATTTTAAAAAAAAAAATAGGTGTAGATTGAAATCAAGTAAGCATTTGTTTACAATAGTATCACATGTAGTCACATCTTTTTAAATTGATATCTATTTAATGTTCTTTTTTGGCAATTCAATGTTCTTTGTGGCGTTATACGCGAAGTGCAGCTCACTCATTTGTGTGGCTCTATGCTATCGGCGGACAGACTTCTGATGTGATTAAGCATTCAAATTCAATAATTTTTCATAGGGAGGGAGAGAAAGTATCAAAACAAAAAACTGTTTTGATGGTAGGGAGAGTATCAATTTTTAGGCATTATAAATGGGCAAATTGTACTTTTTGCAGGGATTTGACTCCATTTAATCGGAAGATAAAATTGTAAGATAACTCACTTTAAAAGTACAAATGGGCTAGTAGCCCAAAAAATTCATATTTTTTTACAAATTATTTAGAATGTCAAGGTCTAGCAAATCATCAACGTTAATAACTTATAAGTCATTGTTAATAACTTCAAGTTATAGAAGTCAATAACAAGTTTTTTGAAATAAAGACTGCAATGTAATTTACCAACAATGAGTAAAATGGTCATCTTAATTAAATATTTTACTATCTTAAACATCTTATTAGAATAAATTTTATTCAAAACTTAAAATTTGCTTGAAATTTATCTGATTTTAACTTGAAGCTTGCCTACTACTATATATCTAAGATCAACATTCTCAATAAAAAATATTTCTCAAAATGCTATTGATGTAATACTTTGGGAAAACAATGCAACTCTATATCCCTGTTTGGCGCAAGGACCAAAACAGGACCAAAATAGTACTAATTTTAAAAATAATAATAATAATAATAAATAAATTATTTTAATTATTCTACACAAATTTTAATATAAAAAATATATTTTACTTCTCATACTCAATAATTTTTAATAAAAATATAAATTTTATTTCACATCTTAGATCAAAATACTCAATTTGAATATTTTTGTCTAGAATATAAAATAAAGTTGATATTTTTATTTTAAATTGTTGAGTATGTAAAGTAAAATAATATTTTTTATATTTGAATTTGTGTAGAATGATTTAAAAAATTTATTTATTATTATTATTGTTATTTTTTAAATTAGTACTATTTTGGTCTTGTTTTGGTCTTGTTTTGATCTTCACGCCAAACAGGCCTGTTACTGTTAAATTTTGTAAAATTTCATCTATTATTTGCTTACTTCAGTTAGAAACTTGCTTTTTTTATTACAATCTTTAAGCTTTTCAAATAAACTTTCTAATATGATATTTATGAGTAAAAATCCTGCAAATATCAAGCTGCCAATTAAAATCCAGAAAGAGAATCCAACAAATTAGTGAAACTATTAGATGATTGAAATAACCTGTTCTTCTAAAAATACACAAGATAATAAAAAAAATCAGATCAAATTATATCGATTTCATTTAAAGTGATTTTGACTCGAAAGAAAATCAAGTTGAGCTAAATTAAACGAGTTCAAGCTCAGACAAGCTTTACTCTGAGCAAAATCTTCAGTTATAATAGGCCATTCTGATAAAAGATTTAATTAAGACGAATATTTTATCTGATTTTTATTATTAAAAAAAAATTATGACATCAACAATTTTATAATTAAGTTATATGCGAATTATTTGTAAGTTGTTAATGCCACCAAAGACTTATTTAGAATATGGGATTTTGGAGGAAGACATCATGCGGCTGATCCATTGAGGAAAAATTATTGCGTTCGGATGGAGCACTATTCGAACGTCCAATCAGAGATTGTCATGTGTATTCGGACTCAACTGTATTGCACAAGTGACAGCTTTTTATTGAAGTTCGAATAATACTTCAATCGGACGCAATAATTTCTCTCTATTAAGGCTTTTTTTTAACGGGGGTATTAAATGGACAGCTGATTTTATCGTAAATCAAAACTTTTTTATTCAAAAACTCATAAAAGTGCAATGAACACCGAAAAAGGTGTCCAATAATTGGCCACATGAAGAAAGCCATTGTCGTGCTGACGTGGCACCGGATGCTTTACCCCTAGTAAAACGGATCTCCAGTCTTCAGACGCGTTTTTTTAGTCCCAAAATTCCACTACGTGTACGGTAGAGATGTCTCCACGTCACCTTCCCGGCACTCCCCATCTCTCTACCGTCCGGTCTGGAGTTTTCAAAGCAATGACGTTATGACACGTATACTCAGATATTTTCCGCCCGAAGAGATATTTCTGAGAGCACAAACACGTGTCAGAACCTCGCTTCTCTTCGGCTTGCCGCGGTATCCGGCTGCCGGCCGCCCTCAATCCGGGACACGTGTCACCTTTTTCGCTTCCTAGACCGGATCTAGACGCGAAAACGCCACGTGTCCGCGACGTCCGGTCTGCTGCCTCGCCGGACGAATGGATGATAAATTATGGGGCATTTGCGTGCATAAATTTTTTTTTTAATTATATATTAAACACTTTATTTTTATTTTACAATTTTATCTGAATCAATAAAATTCTAAATAATTACCATCAATCAAAATAAAATCAAAAACTTTAAAAATTGTTAAATTTAGAAAATTTGAGAAATCAAGCTGTAAAATAAAAAAAGAAGATTAATATGTGTTAAAATTTTGAAAAATCTATATATAAATTCTCCAAAATTTTATTAAATTTTAATTTTCGATTTTTAAATTTTTTGATACTGGATTTATGATATTGAATCAAAGAGGGGAGAGAAAGTGCTTCGAGGATCAGCTGTTATAAAATTCAGAAATTTAGAGTAGAAGAGTCTAGAGATATTTAAAAAAATACAAAAATTTAAAGTGGTTTAGGAATACAAGTTATACAGTGAATACAAAGGTACTTATAGATGAGAGGATACAAAAAGAAAATAGAGAATACAAGTTCAGTTTGTTCTTCTCCCTTTGAAGCTCCATTCAAAGGTACTTATAGATGAGCCAGAATAAGGTACAGTGAGATTTCAGACCAAAATATTATAATTATTGGCTCTATGCCATCGAGCTCATATTTGCCGGTCTTGAGAAAACTGTAGATAGTGGTGAGGACATGTAGGGTCTCGATCGGTGCGACTGACGGGAATCTACACTCTGGCATTGTGCTGTGTGGCAGACTCTATGTAGCGGCAGTTGTGGGCAAACGAGTATCCTGACCTAATATTGTTGACCTTAACTATGCAGATAGTTCGGCCTAAGGTGTTCGTTAATGGCAATTCGGCGAGTGCCTTCTGTTTTTTAAAATTATCCATTCTACTGTTTGTCATCGACTAAGACTAACCGTCCATATTGGATGATGCCTGCCAGCTGGCCGCGTGTTCTACCTAACACCTCGCCACGCACTTACGCGGTTCCCGCGGAGCACCGCACCCCTCGCACCCGCTTATTTATGCCCCCGCTCCCGCGACCGCGACCGCGATTAATCGGCGATGCGAGCCGGCTTCATAAAATGGGCAATCCCCCGGCGGTGGAGCAGAACCCGGCGAAGAGAAGCATCGGTGGTGAATCCCGCGGCTGGATCGGCGATGAGGTCAACAAAGGCATAATGGACGAGCGCGTTCTGTTGTTGGTTTTCCGGCGGCTGAACTGGGACCCACACGTGCTGTCGGTGGCGGCGCGCGTGAGCCGCCGTCTGCGCGCGGTCGCTAAGCGCGTGCTCTGGCGGGAGGCCTGCATCTCCCGCGCACCCAAGATGGTGGCGGCGCTAACCGTCGGCTCGCCGTCCGGCCCCGGCAGGGTCGGGGGCGGCGGCTGGCACGCTCTCGCCAAGCTCCTCTTCTATTGCTGCGGTGGCGAGCCGAGCTGCCGTTTTCCCCTCCCCCGCCGTTTCCCAGGTCACTTCACCGGTTTTTCCAGATTCTCGAAAACTTCCGGCCGGAGCTTCCTAACGCGCCAGTGCTGGGGGGATCTGTTGTACGTGAGCGACCCGTGCGAGCACGCGCTGGAGAGCGGCGCCGGCGGAGAGGATCTGGGGGCCTACCGGGGGGTTTTCCGCGGGTTTATGCGGTCGCGCACGCGCGCGTGCCTGATTGGACGGCGGGCGGAGCTCGAGCAGAGGGTACGGTGCCCCTACTGCGGGGCGCGCGTGTGGAGCATGACGGCGGCGCGCCTCGTCCCCCGGAGTGCGTCGCGGCGGCTCGGCGCCCACGAAGGCCGCCTGGAGTACTTTGTCTGCGTCAGCGGCCACCTCCACGGCTACTGCTGGCTGGCGCACCTCTCCTCCGACGAAAACGGCGGCAGCGGCGGTGATGAAGATGACGACGATGACGGCCACATTTTGTACTGAGTGATATAGGCTGTAGATTTGTGTTCTTGAGACATTTGTCGATTATTTGCTTCCTCTGTTTTTCCTCTCTGCATTCCCCTGTTTTGGGAGCTCTGTTTAGACACATCTGCTCTCCTCTGTATCGGATTGTGTATAGCTCTGAGAAATGGTTTTGTGATGAAATAAATATTTTAAATATCTTAAATTTTAGAAGAATTTAAAAAATATCTTAAATTTTAAAAAGACTATTCTAGATGTAAGGATTTTTTCCCCAATCAAAACAAAAGGAAAAAGGATCTTTTTTTATTTCCACACATGACAAGCACAGGTTCTTAGAATTAAAAACTGTGATCGTTACAAAATTTTAGTGCAAAATCAATAAAGTCATATAAGATAAATCGAGAGACCTGTAAATTCTAAAATTTAAATATAATTATAATGCTTTTTAATTTCTAAAATTTAAATATAATTATAATGCTTTTTAATTTATAAATAACCTATGTTATATATATATATATATATATGACAGATCCTTATAGATTTTATAAATTGTGTAAAATCTTTAATGACGTCTTTTTTATTGTTTATTGGAAGTGGCAAACTGCAAAAGGTGTTCGCAAGGTAATTTTGTTAAGGTAAACTAAATATAAACTCAAATAAAAATAATATATATAATTTAAAATAAAATTAATTATCTTAAAATATGAATGATGTGAAATATTATTAATATTTTAATATTTATGTAAAATATAAAATAAGGCTTTTATTATTTTGAAATATATGGTGGACACATTGTGATATTTATATTATTATAATCATTCTGCTATTCTCCTATTTCTACTATTTAATAATTACCAATTTATGATATTATTATAATATAATTTTTTTATGACACAATACACTAAAAATATTTTTTTATTTTTTCATATTATTTGAACTTTATCATTATCAATTAAAAAAAATTACTAAACTGTAGATATATAACTATAGTTTTATCCAATTTCATAAGTTATAATTTTCTATTTTGACTTTGAATATAAAAAATAACAGAATACTGAAAATTCAAGGGGGAAAAACCAAATTTAACCTAATCTTACTATGCAAGGTTTTGATAAATTTTGAAAGAATATGAGATAAAAAAAAAATATGAAAACCTATTATAACTGTAATTTTGATCATACTTACAACCAAATAATTATATCATTATCTGGGACAAAAAATAACACCATAACTCCCACATTAGGCCAAGCTTTTAAAATAATTCTATTTCGACACATACATAAGCCATGTGCATTCCACGTACTATACATATAATATACTCCTAAAAATTAAAATAATTACTTTATAATTATTTTGGTAAAAATTTCAAACTAAAAATTTAAAAAAAAATTGAGAAGAATCAATAGGAGAATTATGAGATGGCGAAGAGCACAAAATAAAAAAAAGGATTTCCCTCGAGGTCGTTTTGGAAGAAGAGAAGGGGGGGCTGAGGCAAGCTGCTAATTATCTCAGAAAAACTTTGTTGAAAAAAGCTAATCAAATAGAGCTTGAAGGCCGCGGGCAAACAATAGGTGAATAGTATTCAGTAAGCTTAAAGACTTGGGATCTGGAGATCCGAATTTCCCTTATTATAAATAAAGTTATTTATAATAAGAAAGTGATGGATAGAATTAGGTGGGTTAAATGGCTCTCATTAATGAGGCAACGACAAAACATCGTGCATAGTAATAGAGCTTACCCACGTTGTCTGACAATCCAGGCATTAATGACAAGCACCTTTCCTTTGTCTCTGCGGGATAGTCACATCATAGATGAGGGTATGATATGCAAAAACTTATCAGCCAATTATTTGTTCGACCTTCCTGTTCGACGGTTGGACTCAACTCCAGTGGGTCCATTGAGCTTGTTCGAGGACACTGTTCGAATGACTTGTCAAGAGTTAGGCAAAATCTTACCCACGGGTCACAGGTGAGGCGACATGGCAATTTTCCCCTTAACAATAATTATATATAAAAATAATAATAAATTGATTTTTAAAACTTCCCCTTTAACAACAAAAGCATTTTGAAAACAAAGCCTCAGACCAAAAAGTTGGCAGCTATTGGATCAAAACAAACTAAAAATAAGATTACAGGTGCCCAACTCCAGAAGAAATGGGAGGATTTGAGATTCAGAATATCACCACTTAAGTGTGATTGCTAATTCAAGCAGGTTCTCTACCTGATGGATGGTCTGCTGCTTCTCCTGTATCTTCAGCCGAGCCACGACTGACTCAGGATCAAGGCCCTGCGGAGCAGTGATTTGGCTCAGCTCAGCTTTGACTTCCTGCAGTAAAGCATCCACCTCTCTCACAAAATCAACCCTCAGTAGCAAATCACCATCTACAGGTGGCAATTCGATGCGACCTTCGTGCTGCCAAAGAACAAGGGGAAGACGATGGTGATCATTAATAAGAAAAGACATTAATGCATCAATTCATTAGTTAACTGTGATAATTTTTCTTTTGGGGAAGATTAATTATCCTGGGTCCCTGAGGTTATGAGATTTTTTCAAAGAGATACGTATTCTTTAAATTGTTTTGTCGAGATTCCTAAGTTTGACATTTGTTTTGAAGCAGTGCCTTTTATCAATTTTTTACTTGCATTATCTTTTTAATTCGAACAATGCTATATAACTTCCATAACTATCCTCCAAAGAGGTTTTAGGAACTTTAAGCATTGGCTTTATCCACTATTTGAGGGGATAGCACACGGTACTATCCTCTCAACTACTCTATCCTCATATGAGAGGGAGGGAGAGAGAGAACGACGGAAAAGCAAATAGAAAACTGGTTCCTCTGGGCATACACTATTGATGTCAAAACCGGCTTGAGCAAGAATGCTGAAAGGATCTTCTCTAGGAAAGGTATCGATCATGCGTTTTCTGCATTTTTTCAGCCAATCCTCATTATTATGTCCGTCATAGAGGTTAAGGAGTTCATCAAGCAACCTCATGGATGGAGTAGCCTCCCTCTTCAGAATCTCTGTCTGAAAACTTGAAACAAACAAATCGTTGATAGATATTGGAAGCAAGTATCCAGCGGTTAATTATATTCACTCACATCTACTATAAAAAGAAGGATACCATAAATATTAACAGAAGAAAATAAAATATGAGGTAAAACAGTAAAAGAAGCTATAATACCTCTACTCTCCTGTATAAGAGGTCAAGACTTCGAATAGCTTCCTTCTCTTCCTGAATAAAAACCATGGAACCAGAAATGTCATGTGCTATAATTCTTAACCAAAAACCAGTTATTAAACCACAAAGCTTCGTCAATCTAAAACAAGGTGCGTGTTCACTCAATGCTTTGAACCATAAGAAATAGTGCAAGCATAACGATGATAAATGGATAGATTCAGCAATAATACCAGGCCATGTTATTGTTACAAGTTGTTGAATAAGATGGAATGTGGCTGATGGTAACTTGCATTATTATTTAACCTTCACATATCAAGTGGCAAAACATATAAAATCTCTAGTAACTAATTAACCAAAAGCTTAAATTTATAGATTATAACTCAAAATTAACTTTGCGTTCTTACATGCTCAGTCGGATGCTCAATTGAAATTTTATTATGGATTCAATGCAGTACATAGGCGTAATGGGCCTTTCTGTTTTACTTCTTCTGTATAAAACAAGGGAACACCAGAGCAAAAAGAGGCTTTATACCATATGAAATCACGGCCAACTAATGCAAAAACTTAAGTTTGAAGGCTATAACTAAAATCACTTATACATCTATACTATATATAAAAGTGAGTTAAGCGGAAGAAAAAAAATTTGTCTTTATCTGTATTTTTTTAAATTTAAAAACCCACAAAAATAGCAGCAATTGTATTTTGGTCTCAACTTTTCCACCTCCTTACAAATCAGTTAGAATGTATAATGAAATTCGTGAAATTATTTATGTAAATTTCAAGGACGAAATTAAAAATTTCTAAAGGTGGGGAGAATTGTGACATCCAGAATTCAATTTGGAATTTAAAATTTCGAGTTGATTTAGACCCCTCCTTACAAATCAATGCGAATGTATATTGAAATTCGTGAAATTGTTTATGTAAATTTTGGGGACGAAATTCGAAATTTCTAAAGGTGGGGAGAATTGTGACATCCAAAACTTAATTTGGGATTTAAAATTTCAAGTTGATTTGGACCCAAAATAAATAATTTTAGACTTAAAATAAATATTTTTGGATCTATTTATAAGAACATAAAAGTTGGGGGACTAAATTGTATTTATTTCTAAAAAAAAATAAAAAACAGATAGGGATGGGCTGCCAGCTGCTAACTGCAGCTGCCAGCAGCGCCACCCCACCGCTCTTCCCTTTATTTATATTTTCCAAGTCATCATATTTTTATATTTAAGTCCAAAAAAACTAAAATTGCATTTTGGTCTCAACTTTTTCACCTCCTTACAAATAGGTCCAAATTACTTATATTTAATTCCAATTTTTTTTTTCAAGATATTAGAGGGCTGAATTAATGAATTTTATTTTTTATTTTATAGAAAAAAATTGTCTTATCTGAAATTGCATTTTTGTCTCAACTTTTTCACCTCCTTACAAATAGATCCAGATTATTTATATTTAATTCCAATTTTTTTTCTTCAGGTTATCAGAGCACTGAATTAATGAACTTTATTTTTTATTTTATAAAAATAAATAATTTTGGACCTAGAATAAATAATTTTGGACCCATTTATATGGATATGAAAGTTGAGAAATTAAATTGCAATTTCTCGTATATAAAAAAGATGGATAAGGATGGGCTATCGGCTGCCAGTTATAGCAGCCAGCAGCCACCGCCTAAGCCTCTCATCTGCCACGTGAAAAGAAAAGAAAAAAAAAATTTAAAAGAGAGGCGGATCAGTTGAAATCGTATTTTGGTCTTTTAACTTTTCCACCTACTTATAAATAGTTCCAAATTATTTATATTTAATTCCAATTTTTTTTTCAAGTTATCAAAGCACTGAATTAATGAACTTTATTTTTTATTTTATGGAAATGAATAATTTTAGACCTAGAATAAATGATTTTGGACCTACGTATACGAATATGAAAGTTGGGAGATTAAATTATAATTTTTCACATATAAAAAAGATGGGTAAAAATGGGCTGCCAACTGCCCCAAGCCTCCCCTCTGCCACATAGAAAGAAAATAAGAAAAAAAAGGGAATGAAAATTAAAGATTAAGCTTTGCCTTTGCTGTCTCTGTCATGCCCCTCTGTTCCGCTTCTTCCGCCAAGCCTAGCAAGCAACAGCAGCAGACAGTTCCGCCCAAACAAGCAGGGCAGCGACAGCTAGGGAAGAGTACATTATCAGATAATTAACTCCTGTTGTTAATTAAACATAGAACTAATTACAATGTTACTGTTAATTTGTATGATTAATTATGAATATCTTATACTGATAATTTGTATGATTGATGAATTAGGAACGGAAGAGAATATCAAGATGATAGATAAAGATTTAATGTTGACAGAGAAATGTAAGATTAAATTCGAAGAAAGAATTCGACAAAAAAAGAAAGAACAGTTGACAGAGAATGAGGAATACAACCTTCGTCCTCGATATTTAGTGGGAGAATCTCTTCTATGTTCTAATGTTATATCGATATTTCGTCCTCGACGTGTATCGTACCCGATGTTATGGGCTGTAGCTTGATCATCATGACCGATGTTATGAAAAGTCGAACCAGCGGGTTCGAGGAGTATCGTATCGATGTTATGAGGGATGCTCTACTTTAAGCATCGTGAGCGATATTCAGAAAGACCGAACCATCGGGATCGAGGACTATCGTAACCGATGTTATGGGCATGCTGTAGCTTACGCATCGTCACCGATGTTGAGATCAAGAAGGGCAAAGCTTCTGGGCCAGATGACTTTAATGCTCTCCTGAAGAATAGGGCGATGTTCAGAAAGGCCGAACCAGCACATTAAAGATTATTGTATCCGATGTTATAAGGGATGCTATAGCTTAAGCATTGTGACCGATGTTGAGAAAGGCTGAACTGGGATCGAGGCGTATCGTATCCGATGTTATGGGAAATGCTGAGCTTAAGCATCGTAACTGATGTGCAAAAAAGCCGAACCTGCGGAAAGAGTATCGTATCCGATGTTATGGGCATGCTGTAGCTTAAGCATCATGCCCGATATAAAAAAAGGACGAACCAATGGGACCACGTGCAACGCACGTGACTTTACTAGTAATCTTAAAAGTGCACATAGATAGTAAGGCCTGTCTTAACAATTTGGATACTAACCAGCTTTTTCTAGCACCTCTCCATCATCTGGTTTGCTTTTAAAGAAAAACCATGAAGCTCGAGTAACAAATATACTAACACAACAAGGTGGATAGAGAAACACTCACATCACGTCGAGCAAGATCAAGGCGGTTCCATATGACCATCAAAACAAGTTCTGTAAGTTCACCATTTTCAGCAGCCTCTTCGATTTTCTGTACACAATTATTTGAAGAAACAATATACATGACAAACAATCCTCTGTTATTTATGTTGAGGGATGAAGTATGAAACTACTGAAAAAATGTCACTCAAACTAGACAGGTTTCAAACAAAACAAATCTAATAAAATGGTCAATGTAGAGGCTGTCTTAATAAGCATTTCATAATCAAAAGCATCTCTACGTTGATAAATATTAATGTTCATTATCACTTGAATTTGATCAAATATTTATGTTGATATGAGAGGACCCGCCCCCTAACTGTAATCATTTTCACTATTTACTGAAGGAAGCGGGCATGTTACAAGCAGCTCATATCAAAATCACATTCCTGGGGAACATTATGAGCTTAGAGTTGGGGGTTGCCAACATTGAACATATGGACTTTACAATAGAAGTGTGAGAATCAGGCAACCGCCAAAAATATTTTGCAATGGCATATCTCATAAAAAATACAACCAAATATTTTAAAAAGTAAAAACGAAAAATTGTGGCCCATATAGAGCAATTTTCAGCAATGCAAAAACAGTAACTTAAACATGCAGACCAAATGGCAGATAAAAAAAACTAAAGGAAGTTACCTCTTCAACTTCTTCTTGAGCCCTTATAAAACTAGAAACTAATTTTCTTGCCTTACGAACTTCTTCTTCAGGATATCCCTTTAGACGCATACCTATTTCACGGTACTCTTCCATCTTCCTAATTTCTTTTTCTTCTTCTGCTTTACGATAAGCATGCCATTCCTTGGTCTTTTTCCTTTGCCGCTCTTGCCATTCCTGAGAAGACAATACCAATTACCGAACCACAAAACAAAAGTTAAAAGGGAGCGATTAAATCAAGACAATATGAAAGAATTTCAAATAGTTTTCAATCACTGAATGCAATTGCAAATAATATATATATATATAATTTTGTAAGACAAAGGAACATGAAGGATCAAAATGCTATGAGAGTACTAATGACAAATATCTAATAACGTCATGCAATATGACTCATGAAAAAGATGTTTTACCTTAAGCAAATAAGAAAGTAATTTGGGTAAATGTTAGAAATGTATCACTAGAAATAAACAATGTTATAAAAAATTTTAAGGTAATATTTGACTAAAAAGCACGTTCACAATGTAAAAATCACTTTTAAAAGAATCAATATTTCACATCCTACATTTCTCCCAATGTAAAAATCACCTTTAAGAATCAGTCTAAATAAATGTTTCTGAAGGGAAAATTTTAACTAGAGAAAACAAGGTCCAGTGGTACTTTTCATCTTATTGTGAGACAAAACCTATGGAAGAAACTAGAAAGCAGTTAAGAATCACAGTCAGCATGCATTCCATAACTTCAATGGCAGGGGAACTGATCTTTTAATTTTGAAAGGATCCTTTGAAAAGAAATTCAACTATGAGTTCTATTGCAAACTGACAACTAGACAAATAAGTACATGTGGGAGAGTGTACCTACTAAAGAAAAAAATATAAAAAATAAATTTAAATGTATGAATATATGCAGTATGGAGTAGTTGCACAAGAGAATAACATTTTGGTCAAAATAATAGGGTAACAAATGAGAAGGAAACCTCAAAAGCCCCAAAAAGAAAAGTTTGATGATCAAGATGACGTTTAGTAATGTGGGCATATCCTCAAGAAGATGAATCATTGAGAAGATGAAACCTCGAGAAGAGACCTCAGATGCAGAAAATGACGTCCTTCAAAAAGAAACAAGGTATCTAGAGATGATTGTGCAGAAGTGCCATGTCAGCTTCTCCAGAAAACCATTATGGATGTGGCCAAGTTGGAAGAAGACATTGGGGGCATTCTCTACATTTCTAAAAGAGTTTGTTAATTTGTCTCCTTGCTATAAAGAGGCAATAGAGAGAAAAAGCTACTACAATTACTGCATGAGAGGCGATATTAATACCGTAAAAGAGAAAGCTTCTGAAAGAAGTA
Source organism: Apostasia ramifera (assembly GCA_019297695.1). Lineage (NCBI taxonomy): Eukaryota > Viridiplantae > Streptophyta > Magnoliopsida > Asparagales > Orchidaceae > Apostasia > Apostasia ramifera. Next base: position 48,883 of record JAEMOT010000160.1, read on the forward strand.
GGCTACTATGAGGGAGATTCAAAGTGAGAGTGCTCTAGGCGATCTATTGCAAGCACAAAAGTTCTATGGTGAAGTTTAGCTAAAGACAGCCGACGATCCAAAAGGAGCTCAACTTTTTGAAGCCCTTTTGTCGAAGAAGAGGAACATCAGAAAAACTAGTTCTCTACTAGTCACCTGGAGCCTTTGGTTTCTAGGTGAGGATACTCAAACCACTCTTAGCTTGTGGCAATCTTGAGAGGGAGTTTTCACATTAAATTCTACAAAGTGTAGTCCACTACAATCTTTTTCTCTTCAATTTGTGCAAGATCCTATTCGGTGGAGTTTGTTAGAAGTTCCATGTAGTAAAAAAAATGTTGAAAATTTTTGGAGTTATTAGACAAGTGTAATCTTTGAAAATTCTCCAACGTTTTCCCTTGCATCACTACCCAGCAGTAAAGCTAAAGCCAACTCCAAATAGTTGGATAAGTTTATCGACGATAATAATCACAGAAGAGTTCTACTGTTTGTTGATAAACATCATAAATTCTATGAGGATGGATTTACCAAACTTCGCACTAGGTCTAGCACATAAGCCTCAATATAAGTTTCAGTAGCCAGCCTTCCCAATATCCTATCCTATCCCACCATCAAACATCAGCACTAAGCTACTGTTTTCTCTCCCATGTGAGGTTAAGGGGTAGGGCACTTCATTTATGATGAAAAGCTCAAACGAACCAAAGGCTCTCAGCAACACACTTGAAATCCGAAACAAACGCATCCAGTCCCATGCTCAAAGTAGCTATTTTTAGAAATTAGAGATCCTTTAGCAACATACATCATCCAAAAACTCTTCAGGGAGGCCTTCGTATTCTCCTTGCCCTTCGCTGCGGCACTCCTTCCTGCTGTTCTGCTCGACTGCGAGATTTTCAAAGAAAAGTTTCTTCACCTTCGAGCAAAAATGGGAAAAAGGCACTGAAGTGGAAGTGGAGAGCATGAAAGACGAGATAAACTGAACCCTTAGGTATAACTTACTGCCAGGAGCAGAAGATCGAACTCGTATTGCAGGCGGAAAGTGTAGCGATCGGATCTGACGAGGCAGTGAACGGTTTTCTAGAGGACGAGGTCTCGGGCATATAGACATCGGCATGCAATTTGCCGCCATAAGCGCAGTTTTGCGACGGTGAATAAAGGGCTTGAAGCCAGGGACGGAAACGAGGAGGGAGAAAGGCTTCAGCAGACCACAGTAAGACTGTTGACCTAGGATGTAGAGTATCCCAAGGCTCAATTTAGCAACGAGCTAAAAAATATGATTAAAATTAGTTATAATTAAAAATTTAAATTTATTTTAAAAAAATTTAAAAAATTATTTTATATCTCATCTCACACAAATTTCAATATTAAACAATCACTTTATTTCACATCCACTATAATTCTCAATAAATCAATCAATTTTATTTCAAATTCTACATAATTTTTAATATAACTAATTTATTTTATTTCACATCATACACATTTTTCAAAAATGTCTAAAAATTCCAACCAAATCTTCTTTTTTTTCTTATTACCAAACAGAGGAAACATCGAAAAAAATGAGAGAGAATTTCGAGAGACAACAATACGCAGAGAGCTGAGCCTATATGTTAAAGCTTAAAACGAGAAGAGCATTCAAAATAGTATACAGAAGTTTAAGGTAGTTTAGAGAGAAAATCTCCTACCGAGCGATCAGCGAAAGGGTTTCACTATACAGAAAACAGCTATAAGGGCTGATACAATGTTAAGCTAGGGAAGAAAAAGAAGCAGGGAGAGAGAGAGAGCTCCTCAATTGAGGCTCTAATACAGTGGGAATTCGAGAGAGTTGCCTATGCTTTGGTGGTTGTTCCTTGAAGCCTATTCAAGGGTATTTGTAGGTGGTAGACAGTACAGCTTTGTCCTAATTTTCCGAAAGGAGAGAGAGTAAACAAATCCTAAGTCCACACTGCTTGTCGGCCATTGGAGGGACCAGAGTCAGTAAGAGGAGAGCTAGGCTTCTTGATCTTAGTAATGCTCCTGGGGATCTGTGAGGATTGGAGCACGCGAGTCCTTGGTTTGCGCGTCTGGGAAAAGTGCTTTGTACAGGGAACGGCGCGGTCGGGCCACGCCGACTGCGACAGGTACAGCTGAGTAACATCATCATCGATGTTAGCAGGGGATGATCCTGGACCGTAGTGGACGATGTTAGGCCGAACCCTCGTGGCCGAAGTTGGAGACCTGCAAGAATAAAATATTAAAATAAAGAGTTAGTGCCACTTGGGAGCTACGTGTACAGCTGTAATACAGCGCTGGAACCACGTGTTAACATCAGCCCCCCGCATTGTCAGGGCACAAATATTAATGTGGGTCCTAGAATGCGAACCGTCGCGATGCTGCTAACGTGCTCCAGCAAGAGGAAGCGAGAGCTCTGGTCTTAGATCTGGAGGTGGAGGCTCCGCCCACCAAAGTTGCTAGGGTTCTGGTGCGGACACTGAAGTCTGCTCAAGAAACTACAGCCAAGGAGGTGACGGAGGTGGTGAATGTCTCTGATTCTCCGGTCAAGCTGCCTCTGAAGACTGCAGAGCGGAAGGAGCTGATCATGGTGGGCGAGACTCCTGCGGGGGTGAGACTTGAGCCTGGGAGGATCCTGCTCAAAGATGAAGACATTGAGCGGCTCTTTCCCAAGTTCGGGGTTCCCTCTGAAGGGAGTGTGAAGAAGATGCTCCTGGTGATTTGTGGTTCTGCTCCTCTTGGTAAACCAGTCCTTTTTCCTATCAAGACAAAGAAGCCCCTCTTCCCTCGTCTTCTCCCGGCGGTTCTTTGAAATGAAGAGAAGGACAAGAAGGAGGAAGGCAACAAGATGGAGGAGGCGACTAAGGGGAAGAAGGAGGCTCCGCAGGTTGCTCCTGAGGCTGCCTTTGGCGTTGAAGGGCCAGGAGGCAAGACAGAGGAGGGGATTAAAGAGAAGGAGGGGATTCCTCCAGTCACTCACAATGTCACCCTTGGCATTAAAGGGACATAGGGTGTCCTAGAGAAGAGTTTGCTCGAGATACTGGGAGAAGAGGGAAAGATTCTGAAGAACACCACCCAGATTATGGAGGTGGTAAAAAATTTGAAGGACAAGGAGGAAAGGGAGGCTCGCTACCTTTGGAGGATAGCGGAGCTAGAGGATGCTTTGTTATAGGCCACAAAGCGCTCTCAAGGTGATCATATAAAGGAGCTGGAGAAGATGTACAAATTGGAGGATAAGTTGGCTTCCATGGCTCTGAGTAACTCAGAATGGGCTGGTAAGAATGAGATTGCGAGAGGGGAGTTTCACCGCGCCCTCTCGGATGTTGGTTAAGCCCATTCTCCTCATGTCAAAGACCTCCAGAAAAGGATAAAGGAGCTGGATGATGAAAGGAGGCTTTGAGAAAGGAAAGAAATAGGTTTAGGGGTGAAGTTGTGGAGGCGAGGGAGGCAGAGTCAAAGGCGAAGCAGGCGGCCTTTGAAAATCACCTCCGAGAGGAGCTGCTGAGGTCCGAGGCATGCTCCATGCGCTCCCTAATAGATAACAGCTGGGGATGAAGGGGGCAGCGCATGGAGGACTTGGAGGAGGCAGTGAGAAAGGCGGTGAATATCGTCAATGCTTCGGCCGTAGGTCACCATGTGAAGAGCCAGGCAGCCTTTGATGTTCTTCTGCAAACACTGGTTGATGAAAACATCCTGAACCAGGAGAACATTAGCGATCTAGCCATTCTCCCTTTCTGTGGCCCCAAGGGTCTAGAAAGGTTCTTCGATGCTGGGAGTCGAGGCTCAGGAGATGTCCCTCCCAAAGATACCTACGTCGACTGGGGATATCCACTTGCTTCTCCTTGCGAAGGTCCTAACGAAGGCCAGAGTAATCCTCCAACGGTGCCACAGCAAGCTTCTCCCTGGGAAGGGCGATGATCTGATTCCCGCTCTTGCCATTCCTCAGCCTCATCATCAACATATATTTGAAGGAACGATCGGAGAGGAAGGAAGTTCTTGTAGCCCCCAGGTGATCTGCCCTGGTTGGAAAGGAGTGTAATAGGTCAACCGAGATATGAAGACGGAACGTTACAACTGTTCCCCATAAAGCCTATTTCAAGGAGGGAAGTTGAAACATTTGCCCGCCTTCAAACCCTAAAGAGAGGAAAAAGAAGAATCCCTTGCTCCGCTCATCGCGAATCCTAGCAATGGGGGGAAGAGAGATCGAGTAGGCAGAGTTGGCCGATCAGTTCGAGAGCAACTCCAGCTATCAGGAGAGTCTTCTGATGGAGCATGAAGTGCTCAACGCAACCAAGGGATTTAGGGGAAATCCCGACCTCATGGTCATCCAACCTTCCGCTGAGTTTCGTTCAAACAGACCCCCAGATAGAGCAGTGTGCGTCTACCGAGCTTAGGTGGAATACGGGATGATGCTCCCTCCATAGTCAGAGTTCAGGGAGATCCTGAACTCCTACCGGATCATGCCGACGCAGCTTTCCCCCAACGCTGTCGCGTACGTATACTCCTTCCTGAAGCTGCTGCAGGCCCAGGAGATACCATGGAGTCTGACGCTGTTCAGGGGCCTATTTAACTGGATGGTGGTGCCTGGATACGGTGAATGTCTAGCCCTGAGGTCAAAGATGAGGAAGACGCTATTCTCCAGGGCGAGTAGTTCCCACTCAGACTGGATGGACTACTACTTATTCGTAGGTGGGAATTTGGGGATCCCCTTGAAGCCCAGAGTTTGCCCACCTGAGTTCATCGGGAATGCCCGGTGGATGGCAGGAGCAGGGACACTGAAGAACTTGAAGAAGTTGAAGGGGCAGAACTAGCCCCTAAAGGACTTTCTCAGGCACGTGAAGAACGACACATCCTTGTACGCGGAAGCATTGGGATATGTCATCTTCAAGGAGACAATTCCACCCCCTGGCACGGTCTTGATGAAGAGGGCCCGGAGGGGACAGCCCCCAGCCATCCAACTCAGTAAGGAGGTAATTGAGGTGGTGGAGGAGCAGGGGGAGATAGAGGTTCCGGAGCCAGTTTATGGCAGAACTGCCGTCGACGTGGTATCTTCCTCAGAGGATACTGCGGACGACAGAAAAATTTTGGCCGAGGTGATGAAAGAGGCAGGCAAAGGGAAGGAACCTGCAATATCGGCCAAGCCCAAGGTGATCCCCAAAAATTATAAGGGGATCGTCATTGGGGAAAAGGAAGGAGAGAAGAAGGCCAAAGAGAAGGGCCAAAAGAGAGGAGAAGAAGCAGAAGTACAAGGAGAAGCCGTGAGTCCCTGCCTGGACTTGGTGTTGAAGGAGGTCCCTAAATGGAAGAGGGACCCCAAGGAGAAGAGAAGTCTAGAGCCCCCTTTGAAGAAGGGAAAGACTGCGGAGGAAGGTCAGTTGGCTGCCAAATGAGCATATGATTGGCAGCGAAGCATTGAGCCTCCTTACCACATCAATTTCACGGGGAGGTTTGGAGACGACGTTTCAAGGATCGTCGTGGCAACGAAAGGAGAGATGAGAAAACTCCTCCTGCTCTCCCAGCAATCGTCGAAACGAAAATGTGTACCCCCGGGTGACATGGGATTGGCAATAGGAGGTGACTTTGTCACCAAGGACCTGGAGGAGAGGATGGAAAAAACCTCGACGCCAGATGCCTATGCCCAAGTAGCGAACAACCTGTTTGCTATGAGATTCTCCCACAACTCCATTGCCTCTGCTTCTGAATAAGACCTTAAAGACGGAGGAACAAGTGCTCGAGCAAGGAGGCCAGCTTCACCAATGGGACGAAGAGATTGAGGCCTTGAAGATCCAGCTTGCAGTAAAGTCTTCTCAGCTTGATGCCCTACAGGAGGAGAAGACTAAACTGCAGGAAGAGTTTGCAGTCTATAAGTCTGCAATGGGCGCGTTGAAGGCTGACAATAAGGTCTTGCGAAGAGAAGCTGGATAAGGTTACTGAAGACCAAGAAGCCATTGTTGCGGAGAGGGCTGCGGCGGCTGTAAAGGCCTACAAAACAAACTTACCCTGCAGAAAGGAGAGGTTAGATGAGATCAGGAGGGCATGGGAAGGATTGACCTCCATTCTGATTCAGGGGGGCAAGATTACCGCCAATGACCTTTCAGAAGTGGAGCCCTTTCCTTGTCTGGCAGCTGATCCTATTTACAAAGAAGAGGGGATGGACTTAACCGACGATCTCACCCAACAGATGTTTAATCTTTTGGATGGGGAGAGTGAAAACTAACCCATCATCTTGTAAATCGAGTGAATTGTAACCTCTATTCTGTACTTTTGAGAATGAAAGAATGAAAAAAGTTTATTTTCTTTTGCATACCTGCTTATTTTGATATTTATTAACTGAACAGGTACCTTGAAATGAATGCAAACTGCATTGTATGAGGCTTGTTTGGAATTTTGATCTAAGTTGAGCCTCATAATTTCGAGAGGTATAAATATGAACATCAGTCCGTGAGAACGAGCTCCATAATAGGTTGAATCTTTACAGAGCACTTTGCGAGATCTCATGCACGAAGTAGCATCGGCAATCTACAAAGGGATCGTCAGACTGAGTGTTAAGAGAATTTGAATGGCTTGAAGCATCGTATGCGACATTTGGACTTATAGGATGACTGATCTGAGAATACTTAGAGCTTTGATCCTCAAACCATGGTCCTTTATGTAGTCATGTAGAAATATAATAGTAGTGATGACCCATCCTAGGAGGAGTTATCTAACCCAACACCAGAAGGACGAAGCGTCTGAAAATATTGTAGTCGATGTTTGTACTTCAGGTGTGGGCTGACCTCCCTGGGGGTTTGATCTGGAGAATCGTTTTAGAATTATACCTCTTTACAAACTTGCACAGGAAAGAAGTAAACGATAATAGTGGAGATCCTACCTAGGAGAAGTTATCTGACTCGATGCCAGAAGGACTTAAATAGTCTAAAATATCGTGGCCGATGTTTGTACTTGAGGCATGGGCTGACCCCCGTTAGAGCGGCAGATCATAGTGGGAAACGAAGATACTTTGCTTAGGGGGGACCTGTGTCATGAGTAGATAACAGGGATTGCCCTAAGATTATGAGCAGGCCTTCGGGCCTTCCACTAGCTAGATGGGCTTATGGAAGGGTTCCAGATATAGGAAGGAGACCCCGCCTGCCAGGCGTGACTAGGCTCAGTGACTTCCGTATATGAAGAGTAAGTATAATGAACCATCGTGTATGAGGTGCGGAACCCTCGGGTATGATAGTCGAAGAGTGAGATTAGGATCATACCTGGGACATGATGCTTGAATAAAAGATGAGCCGATCGTGCTTTAGGTAATATGAATGCCTCAGTATAAATATCATTATTATAAGAGATCCCAAAATACAAGATGTCTGAACAAATGAAAGAAACCAGGAAGAAAATATCCCCTGAATCTGTATAAAGAATTCATTAATGAATCTGCACAAAGAATTCCTGAATGAATCTGCACAAAGAATTCTTGAATGAATCTGCACAAAAAATTCTTGAATGAATCTGCACAAAGAATTCCTGTGCGGGGAGAATAAGGATGGAGATTAAGCATAAAACTTCTTCAGATCATCTCTGCTCCAAGTTCTGGGGAGTTGAGTGCCTTCAGAGGTCATGAGATGGTACGTGTTAGGTCCTGCAATCTCTCGCATGATGTAAGGTCCTTCCCAGTTTAGTTCAAGCTTGGGAACCCCCAGATTATTGCCAGCGAGCAATCGCCTTTTGAGAACCAAATCACTTTGAATGAAATTCCTAGGGTTAACCTTGCGGTTGAAATATCTTTTGACTCGACGCTTATGTTCCAGACGCTTGAGTGCTGCCAATTGTCTTTTCTGCTCCAGGAGATCCAGATTAACTCGTCGTGAATCATCGTTCTCATTCATCCAGATTTGTAAATCTTCGGGATCGAAGTTAGCTGCAGCCTCTATTTTGGGGGAGAAGTATTCCAGCTCGACAGGTATAACTGCGTCCATTCCGAAGGACAAGGAAAAAGGCGATTCCTGAGTGACTTCGAAGGGAGTTGTATTGTAGGCCCAAAGAGCGCCTGGTAGCTCTTCTGGCCAGCAGGTTTTGGCCCTGTCAAGATGTTTTTTCAAGATGTTCAGGATATTCTTGTTAGCGGCTTCTGCTTGCCCATTGGTATGAGGATGCCAAACAGATGCATACTTGAGGTTGATCTGATACTTGCCACAGAAATCATGGATCCGCTGATTAGCGAATAGAGTATCATTGTATGTAATGATTGTCATGGGCACACCATACTTGCAGACGATCTTAGCCCATAGGAAATTCTCGACGTTCCCAACAGTGGGACGAGCAAGAGGTTTAGCTTCTATCCACTTTGTGAAGTAGTCGACTGCAACCAGAATTGACTTGTAACTTCTTATAGCGGTAGGCATCGGACCCAGAAAGTCCAGCCCCCAAACAGCGAAGGGCCAAGACGAATTGATGGGCCTGAGATAGCCGGCAGGCTGTCTTTTTATATCTGCGTAATATTGGCACTGAGGGCACTTCTTCACAAATGACTGAGCATCTTTGTGGACATCGGACCAAAAGAATCCCTAACGCAGGATTTGCATGACCAAACTTCGGCCGCAGGCGTGAATTTCACATTCCCCTTCATGGAGAGCTTTCATGACTTCTTGTGCTTCCTATGGTCTCAGACATTTAGTGAGAGGTCTGGCGTAAGACCTTCTGTAGAGTTTCCCATTAATGAGGACATATTTGGCGCATTCAAGCTTTAGTTTTTTCACCTCCTGCCTGTTATCAGGTTGTGTCCCATCTTTTAAATAACTGAAAATTTTATCCATCTAGCAGAGCAGATGCTTCTTAGAGTGAATTTCTGCGCACTCAAAACTGGGCTTGTCAAATACTTGATGTCAGCGGAGGTCGGGGAGCCCCCCTTTTGCGAGGCGGTCTGCCACTTAATTTTCTTCTCTAGGAATGTGTACTAGGGAGAACTCTTCGAATTGAGAGATCAAAGACTGGGCTTTCTGCAGATATTTTTTCAGAATCTCGTCCTTTGTTTCGCAAGTCCGGTTCACTTGGTTGACGACCAGTTGCGAGTCACTGAACTCTTATATGCACCTTACGACCATGCTGAGTGCGAAATTCAGTCCCGCGATGAGGGCCTCATACTCTGCTTGGTTGTTGGTGGCCCTGAATTGAAGGGTTACTGTCTGGTGTAAGGTGGCTCCCATTGGACTGGTTAGGAGAATTCCAGCCTCCTGGGACTGTGATCCAGAAGCACCATCGACGTGGAGAGACCAAGGCGTAACCTTGCTCTTAGTTGGTGATGGCTCTGAAGTTGAGAGTTCTGCTACGAAATTTTCCAAGGCTTGAGCCTTGATTGCTGTTTGTGGAACATATTTGATGTCGTATTCGCCCAGCTCGATGGACCATTTGAGAAGCCTTCCTGAGACTTCGAGGGTATGTAATATTTTCAAGAGCGGTTGATCAGTGACAACCTGAATAATGTGGGACTGAAAGTATGGGCGTAGCTTTCTTGCCGCCATCAGGAGAGCCAGAGCGAGCTTCTCCATCGTAGATTATCGGCCCTCAGCATCCAAGAGTATATGACTGACATAGAAGATAGGATGCAGTACCCCTCTATCATCGTTACGAGAACCGCCGAGATAGCAGTGTCAGATACGCCCAAATATAAAGACAAGATCGCCCCTTCCTTCGGTGCCACCAGTATCGGTGCAGAGGTAAGATATCTCTTTAACTCCGTGAAAGCAACTTCACATTCATCAGTCCACTAGCCCTTTCTGCTGTTGCGCAAGCATCGGAAAAGTGATTTGATTCAGTTAAAATTTTTAAATCTCAAAAATCAAAATCGAAACTGAAAACTTAAAAATACTTGAAATAAAATTTAACTTGTTATCGTCGATTTGGTTAATCAAATATTTTGATTCAGCTTTTTTAACTTTGATTTAATTTTTTGACTTTCGATTATATTTTATCGGCCCTACTTGTCGTAAAGTTTAACATGCACAATTTCAATAAATCTTTTGAAATTTGGATGAAATATGAAGAATAAAATTATTTTGTTATAAATAATTATATTGAATTAAAAATAAATTTAATTTTTTATTAAATATATATAAAATGTGAAATAAATTATTTTTTAATATTTAATTTTATGTATATATAAAATAAATATAAAATGTTCATATAAAAATGTTTAAAAGTATTTGATATTAGTTTTTATTTGTAGCTCCAACAAAATGAAACTGAATTATAAACAAAAGCTGGACCTATACGAAAGATAACCTCAATATGAGGAACCCAAGTATAATTACCCAAAAGCCAAATGCGGCTCAAATTTCGAGAAGTTATTGGGTTCGGAAACGTCCGGAACCCAATCAGAGAGTGCCACGTGTGCCATACAGCTGGGTTCGGGCACACGTGGCGCCCTCTGATTGGGCGTCCGAACGGTGCTCCGTCCGCACCCAATAATTTTTCCAAAATTTCCAGCATAAATCAGGCGTCCTTTTTTGAGTCTTCTCCACATGACAATCAACGATTCACGGTCTCGCTCTCTCCCTCCGGCGCCCCCACTCAGAGCAGCAGAGCCATGCCGGCGCCAAATACAGAGGCGGAGAGGGAAGAGGTTGAATCTCGAGCGGCCGAAGCATATCGCGAGAACCTCGACGCCGGAGTCCTCTTCGTTCTCAAATCCAAAGGTTTATATCACAGAACACAAATGATTCCCACAACCTATGCATCAATTTCTAATCCCCTGCTCCTTAATGGCAGGATCGTGGCTTCACTGCGGCTACCATCTGACGACGGCGATCGTGGCGCCGGCGCTGCTTAGCCTGCCGCTGGCCCTCTCGCTGCTCGGGTGAGTAGCCGGCGTCCTCTTCCTCACCGTCGCCGCCGCCGTTACCTTCTACTCCTACGTCCTCCTTTCCATCGTCCTCGAGTACCACGCCAAGCTCGGCCGCCGCCTTCTGCGCTTCAGGGACATGGCACACCACATTCTTGGTATGTCTAGTT
>JAEMOT010000160.1:60602-82547 GCA_019297695.1 Apostasia ramifera
ATGGCACACCACATTCTTGGTATGTCTAGTTAATTTAAAGAATTTTCAAAAAAAAAAATTTCAGAAAAAATTATTTATAAAAGGGTAAATGTCATCAAGGTCTAGATATTAGGGACTAATATCAATTAGATCCACTATTTAAAAAAAATTTCAATGTTCATCAGGCTTTTTTTATAAAGTATATCATTATTTAGTCATCATTTAAAAAAAATTATTTATAAGTCTAATTTTTAAATATAAAATAACAAAAATATGTTCACCTTTCTACCACCATTAATTGTTGAATTACGCCTACAATCGCATACTAGTTACTACCCCAGATACAACTCAGCAGAGCTGTCGTCTCGCATGGCCAGTGTAAGCTGTTGCTCCATTGTATGCGGCTGGTTGCGCACTGCATTGGCAATGGCCTTGTGTCCTAGGCGAGAGAGATGGGAATAAGTTGTCAGAATGGTACAACATTAATTTTAGATTTTTAAATATAAATTTAATGAAAAAATTAAAATATTAATGTAAGCTTCAAATATTTTATTGAAAAATTTTTAAGATCATAAATTTACTTAATATTATCTCTTAATATCAGAAATTTATATGATATTTACCCATTTATTAAATTATAACCACCATAGAGATCACATGGGTTAAATTATTTATAAGTTTCTAAACTTTATTGACATTTAATTTTAAGTCCAATGCAACCTCCTTTTTGAAATAGATTAAGATAAGAGTGGGAGTTGGCATAAATATTGTGGAATTTATGTTCTTTTTTATATTTATTTCATATTATAGATAAATTTAAATATAAAAAATTAATTTTATTTTATATGTCACGCAAATCTCAACCTTAAGGATTAACTTTAGCTCTTAACTTACAAAAATTTTAGTAATAATAATAATTTTATTTTAATTTAAAATATTTTTTACTAATAAAATAATTTTATTTTATATTATAATATTAAAATTTTTTTTTTCAAAAAAATAAAACAATACTTTAACTATACGAAACCTAGGGGTGAATAGCAATTGGGACTAATTTGCACTCTATGTGCAATTGGGGATCTGACAATTTAAAAATGACAATTGATTCCCTTTAATTTATGCAAATTTGAGGGCAAATTTGTTTATTTTATAAATAGTAATGACCTAAATGTGCATAGGGAAAACTTGAGGAAGCTGCTTGCAATTAACCCACAAGACATTTAAAACCGGGGACCAGAGATGTCAATTAATTTGTGCCTAGGTCCTTCACTTCTACTAAATGAATATGAAATTATTTTTCTAACTCTGAAGAACAAAAATAAAAATTAAAAATACATTTTTAAGGAGACTCACGTTAGTTTTTGGTTGGGTTACTTAGGGAATAGTTTAGACCAAAAACTTAATTACCATGGACCAATATGTAATTGTTTATATGGACCTAACTTGAAAATAATTTATATACAAGTCCTATCATCATCATGCAAAAACAATAAATCATAGTACAATAGATTTTGAAATTTCCAAAATCTTTAAATAATTTATTTAGATTTTTTTTTTGTTTTCCCGAGATAATTTAATTTTTGGCTACTAGTTAGGTATAGACTAGAGAGTAATAGTCCGCCTGCCGAATTTGACTCGAAAAAGGGTTGTTGACTTCATAATTAATTATTATTAACAAAAAAAAATTATGTTCATTTTTTTAATTTAAGATTTTTTTTATCCAATTTAACTTAAGATTTAAGATCAAATACACTTAATCATAGCCAAACGAGCGAAAAAAACATCATTTAAGATCAACTATTTAATAACAATGCTCATATTATTATTATTTATCTCTGTAGATAATAATATCTCTTACTTTATTTATAAATTATAAAAAAAGTGTCATTCGAATTTAAGATTTTCTAGTACTCAGATAAACTTCTTCCATATGAAGCTAAAAGAACATCATATGTGTATATAGTTAATATTTTCCAAAATTCATATTCATGGTCACGTCAATAGTTAAAAGCGTTGGGATGAGCGTCGCGAGTAAGTTAGTTTGGGCCAAGTGACGGTGGTAGAAACTAGGTGGACCGAGTCACAGGTGTGACAGAGGCCAAGTGGGTTAGATTAGGCATATATAAAATTTTAAAATTTATACATACATATATATCAATTAGTTATATATCTTTATTATATTTTACCTACAATTTGTATTTATTTCTTTTTAAAAAAATTATAAATAATTTGTTATGACAATTTTTTTATTTTCATAATACTTTTTTACATATCTAATATAGTAATATTTTGAAAATAGCAAATCTACGTAAAGTTAAAATCTTTTAACAAAATATAATATTATAAAAACGCTTTAGAATGTAGCAATAATTGAGAATTTAATATTATAAATAGTAAGTGAAATTATATATGCAATACATCAAATAATAACTAATGATGACCACTCATACGAGGAATTGCACTACTACCAGGTGTGTATATCTGGTAGTCTCCTATGTCGTCTAACAGGCTCATGCGCTCTAGCATCTTCATCGGTGCCCTCTCCAAGCTTTGAAGCAAAAGTTCTTACTTCCTCTTGCATAGCCCAAACTGGCAACGTATCTTTCTTTGAGTAGTCATGTAGGTGTATTTTTTAATGAAATGCTAATTGAACCTTAGGTTCAAATTATAGTAGCTCTATAAAAGTATAACAAGGTTGCAATAAAGATAGTTATGGTGCATAAATACTTATAGGTATGGCAGAATATATTTGAGGTGATGAATATCCTGGAGTGTAAATATCTAGTGGAATATCATCCGAAATAGGACGATGAAATGATAAAATGTGTAACTTAAAATTTAACCGATAATTTAGTACCACGAGCTCCTGACAATAATCTGGCCACAAATTACTACCACCAGGACATTGAACAATAGTGCCTTGAATTGTTTATGAAAGTTCTTCCTAATAAATCAAATTTAAAAATCTATATGATTTAAAATGATATTTACTGAGTAAATAAGAAAAAATGTAACGATTATATTAATTTATGAATACGCGAATACATAGAACATGTGGTTAGTATAACGAAGGTTTCGTTGTATTTGTAAAAACAAGTGATAAACTTGCAAGTTCAATACTCATCATGTATATCTCCAAAGCTTGCCTCAGACCATCATGTACTATATATGGCACCTAAACGCACACAGCACGAGCATCCTATTATTCCTTATATAATGCATGTTCATTGAGCCAATCAGTATGTGGTTAACCCATAGCAGTTGGTGGAAAGTGCTTGTTCATATCCATTTGATGTATGACGTGATCTGGTAAATTACTCCACATACACAAATGAAATAAGTGATACACATGACAAATAAGTGTCAAATCCCTTTCGACGTAGAGGCTCTAGAATTGTGAGGATCTGGGTAAGTACGGGGTTCATGACAACTAAATTTGTCGAAGTGCATCGATCTCCTCTCGATAAAATGAAACAATGTGAAAAAGAACACTACGCACTAGCCCGTCAACCCACTGAAGAAAGAGAAGAAAATGTGTTATTGCTACTGAATATCTATTTATTATTTTTTCAAATAAATAAATATCTAAAGCTGAGTGGGAGATCAGCATACACATTCATTGCAACTACTGTCTTGTAGGTCAACTGACATGTAATCTCTCCCATGCCTAAACTTGTAATAAATGAAGTCATTCTGCGATGGTGGGACACGCAGGATGTACAACCAAAGCTAGTACTACAGCTCCAAGTGCAATATTCTTCAAGTGACAAAGGTCCTCCATCTTTAATAAATACTATTAACATATTGCTGACTCAGATGCATCAGACAATAAAAGACACCCAAGTGTATACATGATGTAAGCTTGTACATAGCGGGAAAAAGTTCATCTAGAATGTCCAAATGTGACTCGATAAAATTTTCAGAGAAAAAAACGTAGTGGAACACATATTGAACTGATTTTATCTCACAATAAATGTTGTAGTCTGCTCATCATCAAAAAACTGTCATATATAAAATCTAGTATGAGATGCTCAACGAGGAGCTCGCCACAACAATTTAGCCAACTCGGCCATCTACGACCATGCCCAACCTGAGGTCGACAAATAAATGATATACCATCAACCCGAATCCTAAGTAGAATTGCAATATCCTGTAATGGAATGTGTTGATCTAAGGACACCAATACTCTACCAAGACAATAATAAAATAGTGATATAGGACAATATAGCTCAAATGATGTAACTCTCCTATGCCAATATAGTCGAGAGTTGCAATAAATTAGAGACAATGTACCCTTTATTATTATTATTATTATTTAAATTAATATTATTTTAGTCGTGATTTTAATTATCATGCCAAACAAGGTAGCTATCTTCTCGTAAAAGCAAAATTTGAACCAATTAACCTCAGAGATTGTGTAAAAGACTACAAAATTCAGAGACAGCTTTGAAACGTCCGGTGGAAAGATTTTAAATTTATAAATTAATTTTGAAGCCCCCTATGAAATCGACGGCTGGGAGTAGTCCGAATTGATATTAATGGTGCATTTAATTGGAGGACCAGAGACCTATACGACCTGCTTTTCATGAATTTGCTTCCACTATTACATTGCTGCCATACAGTTCTTGCTCTGTTTCTCCGCGGTGGTGGCCAGCGCCCTCCTTGCGGGCCAAGGTATGAAGGTTAGTGAGCATAAATACTATTTTCTCTTAACCTCATATTTAGTATATTAAAATGCATTCTATTTATATCTCTAAAATCATAATTTTCATATTTAATTATACCATCCTCAAATCTTACCCAATATAAAGATAAATATTAATAATATTGTATTTTGAGGTATATAATTTTTTTTTTAGTAATCATACAAATTATAATCATTACCGCTGTGAGAAATCATATACGATATAGAACAATGGATCTCTTTTGATAATGTAGGTGTGCTGATTCTCATAATAGTCTTATGACATGGTGTATAATAACCCATCTCGCGAAGAGATAACTAAAGACTTATCACGTAGCTTCTTCATATAGCAAAAAAGCATAACAAAATCTATAGATATTATCTCAACGTAACAATAGCCTTCAAGACATGAAGGCATTTCTTATGCCATCCCAAGAGGGACGAGTAAAATCAATTTCTGATATGTACATAAAGAAAATGATTAATGATGTACCTGTCTCATAGAATAAAGTAATCCATCTCATAATCATAGCAGAAAATCCTAGTTACCACGTGATCTTCGCTAGAGCTATATCTTGAGATTACCACGAGATTCTCTAGTGTCTTATTAGCAGCGTTCGACTTAACCTAAGTACGACTCTACTTGTGTGTCTGGTGCAATACTATGAATGGCCACCCACTTTGCAAAACCTTAGTACGTAATAACATAGTTACATTGATCTGCTTACATGTAGGTAAATGTGAAAATTATGACATAAATTATGTAATTACAATAAATGTCGACCTTAGCATGCAAATCTCTCTTTGAGTTATAAATGTTAAACATTAACCAGTCATGGAATAAATTTATTATAGAACAAAATAACGATATTGAAAAAATTGCATCTATGTCAATAGATTTATGAAATTTACATTTTAAATATTAAAGTACAATGCAATAATTTGCAATTATTTACAATTATTTTTCTTCCGAATTTAGCCCTTGCCTATGACGAATGGTGCAGGCCATATACGTGTTAGAGAAGCCTGATGGAGCGATGAAGCTCTATGAATTTATATCGATTTCTGGGGCTATTATGGTAATTCTAGCGCAGATTCCATCTTTTCACTCCCTGAGGCACCTAAATCTTGTGTCTCTCATCCTCTGCCTCGCCTACAGTGTTTGTGCTACTGCTGCCTCAATCTATGTTGGTGAGTCATTTTATTTAATATATTGTTCATAAGTGCTTCATTATAAATATGTATTATGTTTGAGTCTCACACCTATTTGAGCCAATTATCAACTTTATAAATAACACACCTATTTTTGAATGTAAATTTAAAGACCTCATGCTAACTTTTATTTATTATTTGTTATTTTAACCCAATTAGAGTTAACATATGTAATTAAAATTAATCTATTCCTTTATATAAAGGCTAGATTGTGCTATCTATATTTTTCATCTACTTTTTCTAAAAAAAATTATTTTAATTTTTTATTATTTTTTTTTGAAATATGCTACACGTAATCTTAGTTATATATGCTAATCTTGATTGAGTTAAAAAATAATAATAAATAGAAGTTAATATGGGGGGCTGACTGTAAATATTTGATTTACAGAGTACAGCTTAATTATAAATATTTAATTTAGGAAATATGATCTGTGATAACAGATGTAAATTTATATATTTTACAATTAATTTGGCATATTTATTGCGATATGATTACATTAATTTTAAAGTTAATTGATGTAATTATTTTATTTCATATAATGATGGACGGATGGATGCAGGTAGGGCTGGCAATTTTATTCGAAAGTCGAAAATCGCTTAAAATTCACTCGATAAAATATTCGACTCGAAATCGATTCGAGTCATTTCGAGTCGAGTTTCGAGCTATTCAGTATACTCGAAATTATTTCGAGTCGATTTCAAGTTTAGCTTGACTCGTTCGAAAAAAATCGAGCCGACTCGTCTCGAAATGAGTGACAGTCGCGCGATTTATTTTTTCGTTTCATCTCTCGCCTGTCTGCCAGCACGCAGACAAGACGTGCGCAGTGCGCACGGCTCAACTTCTGTCGTTTTCAAAAGTCGAGCGTTGGGCTGGCGTCGCCTTGGGAACTTAGGGCTTTAGGTTTCCAAGCTTCCGCGAGTTCCGAGTTGCGACCTATTGACGAGTCGACCACGAAGGCGACTGCGAAGGCGAAGGCGACTGCGATGGCGTCGGCGACAGTGACGGCGAAGGCGAAGGCGACGGCGTCGGCGACGGTGACGGCGAAGGCGAATCATCTCCTGAAGTAAACTCATGGATCCCTCCATTAATCTCGATTAAGGTAGAACCAGAGAGTTTCTTAACCCCTTTATGGCTTTATCCTTCAGAGATAATCTCAAAGAAAAAAAGAAGTTTAGTATGGGAACACTTTAATCTTATTCATGAAAACGATAAGAAAGGGAAGCCTACTGATAACTGGCAATACAAGCATTGTTATAAGAAGTATAAGCATCAAAAATCTGCTTCTACTACTAATTGCATGAGACACATAGAAGTGTGCCCTATTTTAATCAAAAGAGAAAAGAAGCAAAAGTTTTTCAATCCTTTAAGAAGGTTCAACAAATTGCTTTAACAAGTGATTGTTGGACGTCTAATCAGTCTATTGGTTATCTATGTGTTACTGCTCACTTTATTGATGAGCAATGGAATCTCCAGCATAGGATCATTAGCTTTTCGGACCTTGATCCTCCTCACACCGCTAACGTAATTGCTGATGCGATTAGTGGGACTTTGCTAGATTGGGGATACATAAGAAAATTATTACTATTACTTTGGATAATGCTAAAGCTGATGATGTTGCAGCATCAATATTGAAAAGGAGTTTTGAGAATACAAATAGACTTTATTTTGGAGAAAAATTCTTTCATGTCAGATGCTGTGCTCATGTTTTAAATTTAATTGTTCAAGATGGCCTTAAGCGAATTGATGATGTTATAGCTTTGATTCGGAATGGTATTGCATACATCCGTAAATCACCCAGCCGGTTGAATGTTTTTGCTCAAATTGCGCACTTATTAGGGGTAAGTTCAGATAGACGCCTTTGTTCAGATGTGAAGACTCGTTGGAACTCTACTTATCACATGCTTGATGTTGCTTTCCACTATAGATTTGTTTTGCATGATTTTTTTCGAAAGGACAAAGGCCTTGAATGGAGTATATCAGATGATGATTGGAACAGATACTCTAAAGCAAAACATATTTTGGGAGTATTTGAAAATGCTACTAAATTATTTTCTAGCACTTCTTACCCTACATCTAATGTTTTTCTTCCTGCAATAGTATCTATTAAAGAGGTTTTAGATCAATCAGCACTTGACAGTGATGAGTTTATAAAAAGTATGATTTTTACTATGAAGGAGAAATTTGATAAGTATTGGTCAGACTGCAGCTTACTAATGGCAATTGCAATTGTTCTTGATCCAAGAAAAAAGATGCTATGTGTTCAGTATGCTTTTCGAACTATTTATTCTGTTCAAGATTGCAGTGATAATATCAAAGCTGTAAGTTTTAATTATATATTCTTATTGTCAATTATATAATTTTGAATATTTCAGTTTATTACACTAATTTGTTGTGAAGCTATGTAGTGATGTATATATTATTTATTAGTAAATAATAATCTTCATCTTCTATTTTTTGGCAGCAAGATGTTTTAAATGAAGAAGAGCTCTATACAGCTATTCCAACAATCTCATCTGACTTTATTGCCTCCACAAGTGGTTGAAAATGAAATTGCATTATAACTTGCACTCTAAATATTTTGAGCCATGATGATATGGTTTTTTTAGTTTATAATGATCTCAGGCTTTTACTGACTGGTTATTCTGCTTTTGAGCCATGGTGAAGTTGGTGATGAAACTTTTTGAACTGCTCTTTTCTGGTTTGATGTTATGTGGTATCAGTTACTTTGATATTTTAAAATAATGCCCATTTGCTCAATGATGACTTGCTAATCATATATGTATGAACTTAAAATACTTTGATTTGTTTGAGTGGGACATAATGATGATGCTCTCTTACATGATTTGAGTTTGATTGCTCAGCCGATAATTTAGAAAGCTGTATACTGCATCTTATTCTTACATGTCTCTTTTGTCATGCAGTCTGAGTGTGTGTAACAAAATTTATATATCAAGTACATTGATACTACACTTGATGAAGTGAATCATACATGTTTTACTTATTTGTACATGTTTTACAATCTCAATTTTATCGATGATAGGTTCTATTTTTTGCTACATTTTTATGTCTTATTATATTGTACTTGAATAATAAAGTAGTCCTACTGCAGTTATTTTTAATTTTTCAGTAATTAAACTGATGTATTATGGTACTACACTTGATTAGACATGTTATATTTGAAGATATATAGAAGAATAAGATAGAGTGTCTGATCATCCCACTCAAATCAAATCAAATTTTTAGTTCATCATCTGAGTCTCTGAGAGCCATGTCAATATTGCTTTTAATTATGTTTTTCTTTATTTTCATTTTAATTTTAAGTACTAGTTTTGTTAATGTATTCAATTATTACTTTATTTCTTAATGCATTTAATTCCATTATATTTATGTCATACCTCTTTAAAGTTTTAATGCTTTTAATTGATCTCAAATTTGATTTTTATCAATGTTATTACTTGACAGGTTATGAGATGACATTTTTGCTTATTGGCGATTGGCGAATGAACATTACTATTCTAGGAAGTGAATCAAGTGATAATGATGGATGGTTCTTTTTATTTTAAGACAATATTTAGAGCAAAATATTGTAAATTTGTAATTTTGTTAATTTTTTGTTTGTAAATGTAAATTTGTAATTTTGTAAATGTAAATGTAAATATTTTTTTAATTATTAGAAATTTTTAAATGGGTTTTTTTATTATGTAATTTAAATTTATCCAAAAATTGAAATCGACTCGAAATCGATTCGAACTCGAGTTAAATCGAGTCGAGTTGACTCGACTCGAAATGATTCGAGTTCGAGTCGATTTCGAGTCTCGTTGAAATCGAAATTTTCGAGTTCGAGTATAATAAAACTCGCTCGAACTCGACTCGATGCCAACCCTAGATGCAGGCCACTCGAGGAATGCCCCACAGAGGGATTATGAGCTTCCTGGGGAGGGGCAGGATCGGGTTTTTGGTGTTTTTAACACTATTTCCACCATTGCCATGACTTACGGGAATGGGATCATTCCAGAAATTCAGGTTTTGAGGTTTTTTTTTATTTCTTTTTTTTTTTATGCTTATATGGATTTAAATGAAAATTCAAATATAGAGTTTACATAGATTTATAGATATTTAAGCAATTTTCTCTTAATATATTTTGAAATTTATAATTCTGCAGGCAACAGTAGCTCCTCCGGTGGGAAGAAAAGTGCTGAAGGGCCTCTGCCTTTGCTACGTGGTGGTGGTGAGCACCTTTTTCACCGTTGCTATCTCCGGCTACTGGGCGTTCGGCAACCGAGCTCAGGGCAACGTCCTCTCCAACTTCATCGTTGACGATCGCGCCCTCATCCCCAAGTGGATCCTTATCATGACCAACGTCATTACCGTTCTCCAGATCTTTGTCGTCTCCATCGTAAGCAATCTTGAACCTTTCTATTTACCTATAAGACATTTTATTCTTAAAAATATTTTGCATTTTACTCTTCTTTTTCTCGGGGCTTAAAATATTATGCATGAGATTTTCAAATAAAGTATTAGACTTTACACTCTGTGTGGAGAAATACGAAATTTGAATAAAAGTTTTTAAATATTGGAATTAAACAACCTACCTTCACCAAAATCGAATAGAATATCGTACATAGTCTCTAATCTGATCGCACACCTCAACAACACGGGTTTAATTTGACTTAAATTTGAAATGTGTCTAGTTTGAGGCTGCTTGACTTTAATTTATTTTAACTAGAAATTATATAATTTGAATGGGGCAGTTATCTATATATCATTTAAAACTTTAAATATTACCTATATGTCATATTTTTTATAAAATTTGAACTATAAGGTGATATAAATTAATTTTAATAAAAATATAATTGTGATAAACTGATGCCGAAGAGGGAGGGGAGAGATTGTGTGGTAATGTCCATATGAGTGAATTAGAATTATTTGAACAAAGAGTGGCTCTTAGTGGGATTTTAAGTAGAAAGGCACATGAATGAATCATTGTATATCGAAAAGTGAGAGGAATGTTTGAGCTGTATAAGTAGATAACGTAATTTCAAATGATAAAGACGTAATTTGAGATAAAATTGTAAGGCTAATAATGAAAATTCTATAACTAGAATAGTATTTAATTGTCCTAAAATTTTTTTTTTAAAAAAAAGAATCAAGTTAGTTTGAAATTTCAATTGAAATTGGCAGTTCTATTTTAAATCTCGGCCATGCTAATCTGTATCAACGAGAGCAAAAAGGCAAAGAACATTAAAATTAATCTTGTATGATGAATATTTAAGTCTTGCAAATTTTATATATAATGTGAAATAAATTAATTATTATTAATTAAAAAATGTGTGTGATTTAAAATTAATTGGTTAAGATTTTAATATATATAGGATGGAAAATAAAATTAATGGGTAATTTTATTTGTGTTTTTAAGATAGATTCTTAATTTAACGTAGGTTCAAAAATTACCCATATATCTTAGGAGTTAAAATAAAATTACTCCTGAAATTAATTTTTTAAAATATATAAATATATCTTAATATTAAACTTTATATATGACCTGATAAAATTAAACTTAAATCTTGTTAAATTAATTATTTATTTACTTCTCTGTCCCCATCAAACCCCTAACCTCTCCATCTCATGATGGGCCCTAAATGGGCTTATTAAAGGCCCAACACTTACGTATGAGTTTGTTTTCAGGTCTTCCTACAACCCATGAACGAAGTGCTGGAGGTGTTCTTCGCTGACCCGAAGAAGGCCCAGTACTCGACCCGCAATGTGACTCCAAGGATAGCTTTTCGGTCGCTTGTCGTCGTCGTCAGCACCGCCATTGCCGCCATGCTTCCTTTTTTCGGCGACATAGCGGCGGTGGTGGGGGCTTTCTGCATTCTACCGCTGGACTTTGTCGTGCCAGCTGTAATGTACAATATTACTTTTCGGCCGCCAACAAGAGGATTCATTTTCTGGACCAATTTGGCCATCGTTGCCGTCTTCTCAGCACTAACAGTAGCCGGTTGTATCGCTGCTGTCCGGCAGGTGGTATTGGATGCTAAGACCTACAAACTGTTTGCGAATTTGTGAGCGAGGACCACACTAACTGGCACATTTAAACAGGAAATTGTGTCCGTTAGTTCAGTTTTAGCTCTTATTTTAACTCGAGCATCAACACCAAATCAGAACATACTCAGATATCAAAATTTTTATTTCTATTTTAAATTTAAATTTCAGGCTCATGTTAATTTACATTTAATCACGTTATCAATAAGACAGCTTTGTGATTTAATCACATTATCAATAAATATTTATATCTATACCTTGAACTTGAATAAATAATAATATTTACCCTCAAGTGTTTTCCGTATATTTTCTAAAAAATGTATTAATTATATTTTTAATATTTTATTAGAAGATGAATGGTAATTATTTACAACGATAAATATAAATACTCAATTTTACGGTTAACAAATAATAAGTAATACTGGTAACATCAAGGTGTGTTATGTAAATACCATAATCATTACTTCTTGATTAGTGAAATTTCTTGCCATAAAAAAAATTGAAAAGCGTGAAATAATAATAATAATAATAATAATAATAATAATAATAATAATAATAATGATGATGATAACAATAAATTTGTCTTTATTAATACGTGATTTCAGTGCTGCATCTCAGTCATACACATGACTCTCAGGTGGCACTAATTCTTTATTTTAATGTTTTATTGTCGTAGGTCTTCAACCTTAATCACGAGGATTCGGCCTAACATTATCCACGATGGTCCAGAATCATCTCTTGCTAATATTGATGACGATATTAATCAGCTGCATCTGTCACAGTCGAGCACCAAGAGGGCCAGCGGCAGGCTAAGCAGCGCCGGCGCCACGATCGCCGTCGTCAGATGGTAGCCGCAGTGAAGCCACGATCCTGCCATTAAAGAGCAGGGGATTAGAAATTGATGCATAGGTTGTGGTAATCATTTGTGTTCTGTGATATAAACCTTTGGATTTGAGAACGAAGAGGACTCCGGCGTCGAGGTTCTCGCGATATGCTTCGGCCGCTCGAGATTCAACCTATTCCCTCTCTGCCTCTGTATTTGGCGCCGGCATGGCTCTGCTTCTCTGCGTGGGGGCGCCGGAGGGAGAGAGCGAGACCGTGAATCGTTGATTGTCATGTGTGGAAGACTCAAAAAAGGACGCCTGATTTATGCTGGAAATTTTGGCCGCATTTGGCTTTTAGGTAATTATACTTGGGTTCCTCATATTGAGGTTATCGTTCGTATAGGTCCAGGCTTTTTTTATAATTCAGTCTAATTTTGTTGGAGCTACAAATAAACCAATATCAAATACTTTTAAATATTAAAAAAAAATTATTTCACATTTTATATATATTCAATAAAAAATTAAATTTATTTTGAATTCAATACAATTATTTATAACAAAATAATTTTATTCACGTTGTAAGATTAAAATTATTATTATTATTTATTTAAAATTATTTAAAATATTTTAAAAATATATTCTAACTAAATAAGCTCGAATATTCTCAAATAGCTCAATGAATTTTATACCATTTCTTATTTTCTTCCTTCAAAAATTAAAATGTGAATATTCTGAAGGCAGATAAGAAAGAAACAGAAAGTCACTTCTTTCACATTTTCATCTTCATATTTCATCCAAATTTCAAAAGATTTATTGAAATTGTGCGTGTTAAACTTTACGACAAGTAGGGCCGATAAAATATAATCGAAAGTCAAAAAATTAAATCAAAGTTAAAAAAGTTGAATCAAAATATTTGATTAACCAAATCGACGATATCAAGTTTAATTTTATTTCAAGTATTTTTAAGTTTTCAGTTTCGATTTTGATTTTTGAAATTTAAAAATTTTAACTGAATCAAACCATTTTTCTGATGCTTGCGCAACAGCAGAAATGGCCAGTGGACTGATGAATGTGAAGTTGCTTTTACGGAGTTAAAGAGATATCTTACCTCTGCACTGATATTGGTGGCATCGAAGGAAGGGGCGGTCTTATCTTTATATTTGGGCGTATCTGACACTGCTATCTCGGCGGTCTCGCGACGATGATAGAGGGGTACAGCATCCTATCTTCTATGTCAGTCATATACTCTTGGATGCTGAGGGCCGATACTCTACGTTGGAGAAGCTCGCTCTGGTTCTCCTGATGGCGGCAAGAAAGCTACGCTCATACTTTCAGTCCCAAACTATTCAGGTTGTCACTGATCAATCGCTCTTGAAAATACTACATACTCTCGAAGTCTCGGGAAGGCTTCTCAAATGGTCCATCGAGTTGGGCGAATACGACATCAAATATGTTCCACG
The DNA here is from genome assembly GCA_019297695.1 of Apostasia ramifera. NCBI lineage: Eukaryota > Viridiplantae > Streptophyta > Magnoliopsida > Asparagales > Orchidaceae > Apostasia > Apostasia ramifera. The sequence goes on from JAEMOT010000160.1 coordinate 74,805, forward strand.
AACAGCAATCAAGGCTCAAGCCCTGGCGGATTTCGTAGCAGAACTCTCTACTTCAGAGCCATCACCAACTAAGAGCAAGGTTACGCCTTGGTCTCTCCACGTCGTTGGTGCTTTTGGATCACAGTCCCAGGGGGCTGGAATTCTCCTAACTAGTTCAATGGGAGCCACCTTACACCAGGCAGCAACCCTTCAGTTCAAGGCCATTAACAACCAAGCAGAGTATGAGGCCCTCATCGCTGGACTGAATTTCGCACTCAGCATGGCCGTAAGATGCATACAAGTGTTCAGCGACTCGCAATTGGCGTCAACCAAGTGAACCGCACTTGCGAAACAAAGGACGAGGTTCTGAAAAAATATCTGCAGAGACTCCAGTCTTTGATCTCTCAATTCGAAGAGTTCTCCCTAGTACACATTCCTAGAGAAGAAAATTAAGTGGCAGACCGCCTCGCAAAAGGGGGGCTCCCCGACCTCCGCTGACATCAAGTATTTGACAAGCCCAGTTTTGAGTGCGCAGAAATTCACTCTGAGGAGATCCGCTCTGCTGGATGGATAAAATTCTCAGTTATTTAAAAGATGGGACACAACCTGATAACAGATAAACTAAAGTTTGTATGGACTAATGCAAATAAAGGATTATTTGTGCAGGTTTTGTCATGCATTTGACAGAGCTTGGTCTCAATAAGTAAAAAAATAATCAGTAATGCAGAAATTCCTTCACTTTGAAAACTGTTTAGTTTTGGACTTCAGGCTCATAATCTGTCATCTGCTACAGGCATGATAGTAAATCACTCTTTTGTCTAATGAATCTTGTAGTAATTATCGAAGTAAACTTCACCAAAATCTAAGAACTTCCAGAAGAAATATAATGATTTTTACAATAAATTAATTAACTTCTCAATTAAAGTTTTACTTTGTCCAATTTTATGTACAAGAAAATTGAGACTATGCAGAGTAAAAACAGTGGCTTCAAAATCATAATAAAAACAGTATCCAATTTTTGAGGACAAGGGTAAATATTATTATTTATTCAAGTTCAAGGTATTGATATAAATATTTATTTTTGATAGTTCAGTGAATAATGAGAGCAATTTGAAAAGGGGAAATATGCAATTAGTTGTTGAAAATATTTATAGCAAAATTCCACTGTTTATACACATCATTGAAATTATGAAATATCAACTAAACACAAAATTATGTAATTTGGATATTCATTCGCTTGTATTTATGAATACTCATTCAATAAAATTCTGAACATACTCATATCTATTTTCTAAGATCTTTTATGTTTATATTAAATCACAAAGCTGTCTTATTGATAACCTGATTAAATGTAAATTAACATGAGCCTGAAATTTAACTTTAAAATAGAAATAAAAATTTTGATATCTAGTATTTTCTTATTTGGTGTTGATGCTCGAGTTAAAATAAGAGCTAAAACTGAACTAACGGACACAATTTCCTGTTTAAACGTGCCAGTTAGTGTGGTCTTCCCTCACAAATTCGCAAACAGTTTGTAGGTCTTGGCATCCAATACCACCTGCCGGACAGCAGCGATGCAACCGGCTACTGTTAATGCCGAGAAGACGGCAGCGATGGCCAAATTGGTCCAAAAGATGAATCCCCTTGTCGGTGGCCGAAAAGTAATGTTATACATTACTGCTGGCACGACAAAGTCCAGCGGTAGAATGCAGAAAGCCCCCAGCACCGCCGCTATGTCGCCGAAAAAAGGAAGCATGGCGGCAATGGTGGTGCCGACGACGACCACAAGCGACCGAAAAGCTATCCTTGGAGTCACGTTGCGGGTCGAGTACTGGGCCTTCTTCGGGTCAGCGAAGAACACCTCCAGCACTTCGTTCATAGGTTGTAGGTAGACCTGAAAACAAACTCGTAAGTGTTGGGTTTTTCCTAAGCCCATTTAGGGCCCATCATGAGATGGAAAGGTTAGGGGTTTGATGGGGACAGAGAAGAAAATAAATAATTAATTTAAAACTTTAATTTTATCATATCATACATAAAATTTAATATTAAGATATATTAATATATTTTAAAAAAATTAATTTCAGGAGTAATTTTATTTTAACTCCTAAGATATATGAGTTTTTTTTAACCTACTTAAAAACACAAATAAAATTACCCATTAATTTTATTTCTCATCCTATATATATTAAAATATTAACCAATTAAATCTGAATCACACACAATTTTAATTAATTAATAATTAATTTAATTTCACGTTATATATAAATTTTCAAGACTTAAATATTCATCATATAAGATTAATTTTAATGTTCTTAGCCTTTTTGCTCTCGTTGATATAGATTAGCATGGCCGATAATTAAAATAGAACTGCCAATTTCAATTGAAATTTCAAACTAACTTGAGTTTTTTTTTTTTTAATTTTTTTAGGAGACTTAAATACTTTTCTAACTATAGAGTTTTCATTTTTAGTCTTACAATTTTATTTTAAAATATATTTTTATCATTTGGAATCACATTATCTACTTATACAGCTCAAAAACTCTTCTTCCTTTTTTATGCAGAATAATTCATTCCTGTGTTTCTTTACTTAGAAGTCCACTAGGAGCTGCTCTTTGTTCAAATAATTTTGATTCACTTATATGAACATAACCACACAATCACTCCCTTCCCTCTTCAGCATCGGTTTATCACAATTATATTCTTATTAAAATTAATATATATCATCTTATAGTTCAAATTTTATAAAAAATATAATATCTAGGTAATATTTAAAATTTTAAATGATATATAGATAACTGCCTCATTCAAATTCTTGTTAAACAAATTATATAATTTTAAGCCAAAATAAATTGGAGTCGAGCAGCCTCAAACTAGACACATTTCAAATTTAAGTTGAATTAATGTTTTATGTGTGATCTGATAAGAGACTATGTATGGTATTCCATTCAATTTTTGTGAAGGTAGGTTGTTTAATTTCATTTAAAAACTTCTATTCAAATTCTAAATTTCTCCGCACAGAGGCTCTGCTTGGTGTAAGGACCAAAATCAGAACTAAAATGGTACTAGTTTAAAAAATAATAATAACAATAATAATAAATAAATTTTTCGAATTATTTTACACAAATTTTAATATAAAAAATATTTTTTATTTCACATACTCAATAATTTTTAATAAAAATATCAATTTTATTTCATATTCTAAACCAAAAAATTAAATTCTAGTATTTTGATCTAGAATGTGAAATAAAGTTGATATTTTTATTAAAAATTATTAATTACAAAAAATAAAAAAAAAATTTATATTAAAATGTGTAGAATGATTAGAAAATTTTATTTATTATTATTATTATTATTATTATTATTATTTGTTTTTAAATTAGGACCATTTTGGTCTTGATTTTGGTCCTCACGCTAAACAGACAAGAGAGTGTAAAGTCTAATATTTTATTTGAAAATTTCATGCATAATATTTTAAGCTGTGAGAAAGATGAGTTAAATGCAAAATATTTTTAAGAATAAAATGTCTTATAGGTAAATCGAAAGGTTCCAGATTGCTTACGATGGAGACTGCAAAGATCTGGAGAACGGTAAAGGCGTTGGTCATGATGAGGAACCACTTGGGGATGAGGGCGCGATCGTCAACGATGAAGTTGGAGAGCATGTTGCCCTGAGCTCGGTTGCCGAACGCCCAGTAGCCGGAGATAGCGACGGTGAAAAAGGTGCTCACCACCACCACGTAGCAAAGGCAGAGGCCCTTCAGCACTTTTCTTCCCACCGGAGGAGCTACTGTTGCCTGTAGAATTATAAATTTCAAAATAAATTAAGTGAAAATTGCTTAAATATCTATAAATCTATGTAAACTCTATATTTAAATTTTCATTTAAATCCATATAAGCATAAAAAAAAAAGAAATAATAAAAAAAAAACTTTAAAACCTGAATTTCTGGAATGATCCCATTCCCATAAGTCATGGCAATGATGGAAATAGCGTTAAAAACACCAAAAACCCGATCCTGCCCCTCCCCAGGAAGCTCATAATCCCTCTGTGGGGCATTCCTCGAGTGGCCTGCATCCATCCGTCCATCATTATATGAAATAAAATAATTACATCAATTAACTTGAAAATTAATGTAATCATATAAAAATAAATATGCCAAATTAATTGTAAAATATATAAATTTACATCTATTATCACAGATCAGATTTCCTAAATTAAATATTTATAATTAAGCTGTACTCTCTGAATCAAATATTTACAGTCAGCACTCCATATTAACTTCTATTTATTATTATTTTTTAACTCAATCAAGGTTAACATATATAACTAAGATTACGTGTAGTATGATATTTCAAAAAAAAATAATAAAAAATTAAAATAAAAATTTTTAGAAAAAATAGATGAAAAATATAGATAGCATAATCTAGCCTTTATATAAAGGAATAGATTAATTTTAATTACATATGTTAACTTAATTGAGTTAAAGTAACAAATAATAAATAAAATTTAGTATGAGGTCTTTAAATTTACATTCAAAAATAGGGGTGTTATTTATAAAGTTGATAATTGGCTCAAATAGGTGTGAGACTCAAACATAATACATATTTATATTGAAGCACTTGTAAACAATATATTAAATGAAATGACTCACCAACATAGATTGAGGCAGCAGTAGCACAAGCACTGTAGGCGAGGCAGAGGATGAGAGACACAAGATTTAGGTGCCTCAGAGAGTGAAAAGATGGAATCTGCGCTAGAATTACCATAATAGCCCCAGAAATCGATATAAATTCATAGAGCTCCATCGCTCCATCAGGCTTCTCTAACACGTATATGGCCTGCACCATTCGTCACAGGCAAGGGCTAAATTCGGAAGAAAAATAATTGTAAATAATTGCAAATTATTGCATTATACTTTAATATTTAAAATGTAAATTTCATAAATCTATTAACATAGATGCAATTTTTTCAATATCGTTATTTTGTCCCATAATAAATTTATTCCATGACTAGTTAATGTTTAGCATTTATAACTCTAATAAGAGAGATTTGCATGCTAAGGTCGACATTTATTGTAATTACATAGTTAATGTCATAATTTTCACATTTACCTATATGTAAGCAGATCACTGTAACTATGTTATTACATACTAAGATTTTGCAAAGTGGTGTCCATTCATAGTATTGTACCACACACGCAAGTAGGGTCGTACTGAGGTTAAGTCGAACGCTGCTAATAAGGCGCTAGAGAATCTCGTGGTAATCTCAAGATATAGCTCTAGCGAAGATACTGTGGTAGCTAGGATTCTCTGCTATGATTATGAGATGAATTACTTTATTCTATAAGATAAATACATCATTAATTATTTTTTCTTTATGTACATATCAGAAATTGATTTTACCAGTGCATCTTGGGATGGCATAAGAAATGCCTTCATGTCTTGAAGGCTATTATTACGTTGAGATAATATCTATAGATCTTGTTATGTTTTTCTGCTGTATGAGAAAGCTACGTGACAAGTCTTTAGTCATCTCTTCGCAAGATGTGTTATCATGTACTATGTCATAAGATTATTATGAGAAGCATCACACATATATTATCAAAAGAGATCCATTGTTATACATCGTATATGGTTAAAAAAAAAGTTCAAAATTTTATAAGCATTAGTGCAATTTGTATATTACTAAAAAAAAATTATGTACCTCAAAATACAATATTATCAATATTTATCTTTATATTGGGTAAGATTTGAGGATGGTATAATTAAATATGAAAATTATGATTTTAGAGATATAAATAGAATGCATTTTAATATACTAAATATGAGGTTAAGAGAAGAGAGTATTTATGACCACTAACCTTCATACCCTGGCCCGCAAGGAGGGCGCTGGCCACCACAGCGGAGATACAAAGTGAGAACTGTATGGCAGCAATGTAATAGTGGCCCCATCCAGGACCTGCAAGCAAATTCAAGAAAAGCAGGTCGTATAGGTCTCTGGTCCTACAATTAAATGCACCATTAATATCAATTCGGACTACTCCCACCGGTCAATTTCATAGGGGGCTTCAAAATTAATTTATAAATTTAAAATCTTTCGATCGGACGTTTCAAAGCAATCTCTGAATTTTGTAGTCTTTTACACAATCTCTGAGGTTAATTGGTTCAAATTTTGCTTTTACGAGAAGATAGCTACCTTGTTTGGCGCGATAATTAAAATCACGACTAAAATAATATTAATTTAAATAATAATAATAATAAATGGTATATTGTCTCTAATTTATTGCAACTCTCGACTATATTGGCATAGGAGAGTTACATCATTTGAGCTATATCGTCCTATATCACTATTTTATTATTGCCTTGGTAGAGTATTGATGTCCTTAGACCAACACATTCCATTACAGGATATTGCAGTTCTACTTGGGATTCGGGTTGATGGTATATCATCTATTTGTCGACCTTAGGTTGGGCATGGTCGTAGATGGCCGAGTTGGCTAAATTGTTGTAGCAAGCTCCTCGTTGAGCATCTCATACTAGATTTTATATATGACAATTTTTTTAATGATGAGCAGACTACAATATTTATTGTGAGATAAAATCAGTTCAATATGTGTTCCCGTACGTTTTTTTCTCTGAAAATTTTATCGAGTCACATTTGGACATTCTAGATAAACTTTTTCATGCTATGTACAAGCTTACGTCATGTATACACTTGGGTGTTTTTTATTGCCTGATGTATCTAGATCAACAATACGTTAGTAGTTGTTAACACGTGGTTCCAGTGTTACATCCCAGCCGTACACGTGACGTCGAGCTGACATTAGCTTTTGCTTATTCACTTATTTATTTATTTATTCTTGCAGGTCTTCAACCTCGTCCAAGAGGGCTCGGCCGAACATCGTCCAAGACGATGCAAGGCCATCTCCCAGCAACATCGATGACGATGTTTCCCGGCAGCACTTGTCGCTAACAGCCTGCTTTGACTACACCATTTCCAAGGCAGCATGCTTCTCTCAGTTATGCAAATTTAGGATCCGCATACTCCAGTCATCATGAATCCCTAGAAAAATTGCCAAAATTAAGAGGCTAAGCTCTTCTTTCCCCAACTTCCGGCTCCACCAGTGGCCGACAGAGGCGGGACCACTAGTGCAGATTCAGCAAATTTTATACTCCTTCCCCTCCGGGAAACCCGGACCAAGCTCCATTGTAATAATCCGTTTAAATAAATACCTGTTAATATATATACTCTTCTGGATTTAATATAAGTACATATGTCATCTGAGGACTTTAAAATAATTGCTACATTAACTAAACCATTCCCTGCAGACAGTTTGAATAAAATATAGATATATTTATTTCTCCTCTGACTTTCTCCCACCTTCTCACCCACCAACGGTCCCGCCCTATTAATGTCATCTCCCCAGCCACCAACTACTAACCGCCGACGGTCCCGCCCTAATAAGTTCACCTCCCCCTATAAATAGGCCTCAGAACCCTCAGGAAGAATCACAACCTCCAAACCTCCTCTGAGTTTTAGCTCATCTTGGTGCACCTTTCCCCCAGCGGCAAGACTCTGTTAGGTAAGAACTCTGGTCTTATTAAGTTTATATTTCATTCGGTGATTTCTCTTGTTAACTCAATTTGATTGGTGATTAACCTGTGTCGACCCACNATTTGACCCGAGTTGACCCGTTTGACCCGTTTGACCCGAGTTGACCCGTTTGACCCGAGTTGACCTGTTTGACCCGTTTGACCCATTTGACC
>JAEMOT010000161.1:0-127264 GCA_019297695.1 Apostasia ramifera
TCCCTTCTTCCTCTTCTTCCTCTTCTTCCTCGTCTTCTTCTTCTTCTTCTTCTTCTTCTTCTTTGCTGGCTGCAGCTGGCGCTGCAGCTCGAGCTTGGCGGAAACCGGCCGGACGCAGACGGAGAGGTGGGCACGGGCAAAACAGAGAGGAAGAGAGAGAGAATGCACGGGCGGCACGGGCGACATGCGGAAAAAGAGTCCGAAGGCGGTTCCCGCGATGTCCTTATCCCATTTAATGGGAAATTGCATTTTAATCCCTCTGTTTCCATTCTTCTTATAAATAGGTCCAAAAAATATTATTTTTCAGTCCAAAATAATTTCAATTTTAAAACTTCAAATCATTATTCTTTGGTCGTCACACTAGTCATGCTATTTGGATCATGTAATATACCAGGAATTTTCTCACGATTGTTTAACGATATACTATGATTGTACGTTAATGACTTTGGTATAGTCTGTTTTGATGATATTCTAATTTATAGCCAAAGTATTGAGGAGCATGTGAAGATCTTTGAAATTCTCCAATGACATTAATTGAAGTTGAATTCTAAGAAGCATGAGTTTGTACTATTCACCTTGATTTACTTGAGATTCTAGGCAGAAAATGGAGAGATTAAGTTCGTTGTGGCCAAGTCTAATGTTGTGCAGGATGTAGGATCGTATGGATGATGTCTAGAATTGAGGTGAATAAATGCTATTGTGAAAATTAAAAATTCAATTTTATTTAATTTAATATATAAATTTAATTTGTTATAATTATAGGACATTTAATTGAAGAGCAAGTTAGCAACAAGAAACAATATAAGTGCGAAAGTAATAATAAAAATTGAGCAACAAGATTATAAGCTAGCACGTTTTGGTATTTTAGCAAAGTATAACAGAAAATGAACTCAGGCTAAATAGACTTTACAACATTTAAATTAATTTGGACTTAACTCACTGCAATGTAATGAAATCAAAAGCAACTTTGGATGAACAGAGAAATTAGGGAAACAACGATAGGAAACTAGCAGAAGATCATGAACTTGACAAGAACAGCAATGCACTATGATAAAACAAGAACAAATGCGCTTAGTCAATCTAAACTGCAAATCACCAAAATACGACCACTTTCGCTGATTATATTCGTACATCACCTACTTTTCCCAACTCAAATCACGAATGTAACCTCTCTTTTCTGAACTTTCACTTATAGAAATCTCCTTCACAACCATTAACATTAGGTTCTGAGAGCTTTGTGGAGGAAGAATGGTAGGGTTGGGCAGAACCTCCCTGTACAGGATTGTGTACAGATTCGATTGAGGGAAGGTGGAGATGTGGAAATGCTGGCGATGTAAGGCCGGCATTGGCGTGATATGCTGATCTTGCTCGCTGTGGGCTCGGTAAGAAGGGAATGCTTGGCATCTCCAGCGAGGCCTTTGATTTTAATTTAGGGCTGATTTGAGTGATCCTGTAGTTAATGGAGGAAATAATGGAAAATTTTCATTCCCCTATTTCAGCTTCTTCGCAGCCAAACTTACTTAATTTAAGTCTAATTGGATCCAAATTGGGCCTAACTTCATCCAATTTGAATTTAATTGACCTAAATTAACTCAAATATATTCTCACCAACCAAATATAAGTCTAAATAATAACTCAAGCATAACTTCAGCTCAAAGTTGATCCAGATGAAACATACAAAAAGTAAGATAACATATAAGGATGATATAATCTTTGTTCGGGATTGTCGATTATGTCGGCATCGTGGCTAATCTAGCTCTGCATCAACTTCGTGCTTGATTTCACTCCCTATCTTCTTTTACTTTAGTTATTGTGTGGAGCACCAAGTTAGCTATAAATTATCAATCTTAAGCTCATTAAACTCAATAGGTCATTAGTCATCAACCAACTTAAATATTATGAAGGCCATCACAATACATGATTATATCATAATCATAATTGAAGAACTAACATAAGCGTGACCAAGGTTGAGGTACATTTTTGTTATTAGGAGTTCCGTGGGAGCTTGCTAATGCCTAAAGAAGTTTATCAAAGTCATCTTCAATATAAATGCACTATTACATGTCCTCACACGAGCAAGTGCGAAGTTTGAGTGAAAAGAATAGTGGGAGGAGCGATCGTTTCTCTAGAAAGGAAGATATTCGAAGCACTATGAAGCACAAATGCAACACAAAGACAAGGGTTATCGCACGACACGACTTGACACATCGACACAATAACTTTCTAAAATATAAAACATTGACACGACAAGATATGTTAAATCATAAAATTAATTACATAATGCATATGTATGTGATGGTGTAATTTTATCATAGATTAATATAAAGGCACCTTGGAAGCATGGACAAAGCAGGAGGGAGAGGGGACACGACATGACACATTAGGATATACTAAGGTGTTCATGCTTCCTTGGCAAAGAACCATGCTAATTTTACCCGAGTTACGATAGATATTTGAGATAGAGGTAAGCGAGTCATATCCATACCTAACTAACGACAACTATGTAAGATAGAGTCGTGTGATGGTGTGCGTTAGGATATGTTATCAGAATTGTGTTAATGGAACAGAGAAATTCAATAGCTTGTTATTTTGGGTTATAACAAGCTTTTTTGAGGAAGTACTTGATGTATAATATGGAGCTACTAACACTGCTTGAAGTCATCTAATATTGGAGATTGTATTTATTAGGGGAGGAGGTGATAGTCCATTTTAACCACCAACTACTCCAGTATTTAAAGATGCAAACCAATGTGGAGCAGGCTCAATACTTGAATTGGACATCCTACCAACAAGAATTTAATATCATCATGAAGCACAAGAAAGAAGCCCAAAATAAGCTTGTCGATATTTTGTCTACCTAGTAAATAAACTTACGCTTGTTTGTAGTGATGCAAGTTTAATCAAAAAAGCATGAAGATTGTTAAGTATTCTGCAAACTCTAACTTCCAAAGAATTGTAAAGGAGTTGAAGGAAGGGAGAACATCATGATTTCATTTGCAAGAAAGGATACTCTATCGTGGACAACAATTCTATATTCCACAAGATGGAAATAAATTAGAATGGGTTTGACTACTCTAACAAGGACGACGACCATGCATTCCACAAGTTGAAGATAGGTTGCAATGGGTTTGAGAAACTCATGAATTGAAGGTAGTGGTACATTGTTGTGTTAGCAGGACTACCTAGAATTTGTTAAGGCATGTTTGATGACCTCAAATGAACTTAGATTTGAGAGATTTGTTTAAAGATGTGTTATTTGCAGTATTACGAAGTTAGCCAATCGAAGGAAAGGACTTGACATGCTGCTATCGATACCCAAATTGACCGTGAGAGGGTATCTCGATGGATTTTTTTGGAAGATTGTTGAACACTTAGTTTTATTTTTTGGGCGGGGAGGAAGGGAAAAATGTGGTTCAGTTTAGAGAGAAGGAACTATGGGTTCCTTTGCCTTTCTTTGTATGCTTGAGGAAAAATCTAGGAGATTCGAGGAGATTCAAAGGGATTTAATCCTCGAAAGAGCGAGTGTGTGATCATAAGATCAATTTTATATCTCGAATAATGGGATGCTTAAGGAATACTATTGAAATCTTAGACAAACCCTCAGAGCAAGAAGACATCTCAGCAAGTAAAGTTAAATCTCAAAATATGTTGCGACAAATAGCTTAAGGAAGAGGTTGATATCTCAGAAGAAAATACCTCATGAAGTCTCGAGAGTATCTCATGAAGACATGATTATAATTAGATGCCTTAAGAAGAGGCATATAATATGTTGGAAGGCATCAAGGAAGTAGATTCTAGTTCAAGGAAGACATCCTACAACATCTGGAGATGAAGATTTGACCAAGGAGAAGATATCTTGTGAAGATGAGCTGTTGAACCAGGATGCATGATTGACGCTTGAGGAGGATCTTGGATAACTCATCCAGTTGAATAGTATGGGTGAGATTGTTTTGGTGGCATGGTATTTTTGGAGTCAATTATGTCGAGTATCGGGGCATAGCCTCCATTAGAAGGAAAAGTGGTTATATGAGCATAGAGTTATCAGGATTTTCTTGTATTTAAGGACACATGTAGGCACATGTAACGAGTCTTAGGATTTGTAAATCAGAGTAGGATGATGTAAATACCCTATAAGGATATTCAAAGAGCAACCAGATGAATGAAAATTATTTCAGCTTCCTCTTCTATCTTCTTGTATGCCTTTTATCTATTGCTCTTATCATACTCAAAGGTTTGTATTTGGCTAGTTCTCCACAAGATGACGCTATCATTTCTGCTTAGCTGCCACTGCTAAAGGTTTTAGTCTTTGTAGATTAAAAATCAAATATATAGAATATAAATATAGTTAAGATATAAGTACTTGTGTTAGAGAAATGACAATTAATGATCGAGTTATCTGAAAGTATGAACGGTTTAGATATGTTGAATCAATCATACAAATAACAGTGAAATAAAGGTGATGTTATTAGCAAAATTCAAGTAGGATGGATAAAGTGAAGGAATGCATCTGGTATATTATGTGATAGAAAATTTTCACTCAAACTTAAAGGTAAATTTTATATAATAGTTGTAAGACCAACGATGTTGTATAAGTGTCGTAGAAATGAGAATACTGAGGTGGATGAATTGGTATATGTGAAAGGATAAGATTAGAAATGATTATATTTGCGGGAAAGTTGGAATTACATCAATTGAGGATAAGCTCGGAGTGAGTCAGCTTAAATGATTTGGACATATAAATTGTAGGGCGATAGAAGCTCCAATAAGGAAAGTTAGATTATTAGATCTACATGCACTGAGCTTTGAATCTAAGGTCCTGATAAGCTAGAGAAAAATGTTCATCTTGATACTTTCAGAGAAAAAAGTTAGTAGAAATATCAGTTTGCAATGGGTGTGCAAAATGGAGATATGAATGAGACGATTCAAGTTCATGGGACTTGTGCGCAACGCTGTTCAAATCTTAGATAATCAGATTTATTGTATAAGGCTCTTACCATAGTGCAACTTAGGTTGAGTTTTTTTTTTTTTTTGAGAACTTCGATAAAGTTAATGGTAGCCTTAATTTGGAACATTTTTGGACCGTTCTTCATTTGACCATGAATCTTAACTAGCAATAGGCAACCTAAGTATTGCACTAAGAAGCATACATTTTTAAGTATGTGGTGCTTCTCCTACCCATTAGAGAATGAGTTTGATTGTTGAGAAGCCAGAGGTCTCTGGTTCGAAGCTATGCCACAACAATTTTCAAGTAGGGTTGGCGAAATTGTGTTGTTTGGAGTAAGTAATTAATAAAAAAAGCTCTTAAGTATTGAGGCGAGTAAGAAGCATGAGGCTCCTCATTTTCATGGCACATAACACTTTGGTCTCTCTATTTTCAAGAAACTCCCAATTCTGTCTCTCCATTTTAAATATTGTTAGCATTTTTAGGTCTAATACAGACAATTGCAGTTTCCATTAATGAGCAAATTCCTTTTTTTTTGATAATCAATAGAGTTAAAATGGTAAAAAAATTAAAATGAGTTTTTTTGGTCAGTTATTAAAGAAATATACTTGTTTTCCATTGAAAGGACCTAATGCTAACAACCTTTAAAATGGACCAAAGTTAGGGTATCTGATAACCGAGTAAAAAAAATGTTACGAGCCTTGTAACCCTGGGACCCATATACATTTTACCCTATTGAAGATCATTATCTTTTGTTGGAAAAAGAAATTGTTGTCATTCTGCTTTTAATGAAAGTAGGCTTGTTATAAAGGCATTCGATGTTATCATGGATCCTGATACTGGCTTGATCCAAATTTATGTCAATTGTCAACAATCTCATGTTTTGGCATACGGAAAACCTCGAGGTCACTATATTTATGGAATGCCTTTACACTTAATTAGACAAGTTTTCATTACCTGTGCTTTGGCTACTTTATACCCTACGAACTTTTTCGTGTGCATGCACATATATATATATATATACTAGTTTATGTAAATATGTTTGAATGAAGTCTGGCCTAATGAAGCTCTGAAGTCCTGAAAATAATAAGCTTTCTTGGCTGTGAACAGGTTTTGGAGGAAAATTTGGACTGGGAGGATATACAGTGGTCACAGACTGGTGTGTGGGTGGTGGGGAAGGAGTATGCTCTTGCTCGAGTTCACTTTCTCTCGCCTAATTAGCATCGAATACATCTTATTCTGTATTTTAATTGATATCTGCCTCCATGTAAAATTTGTGCATTTAAATTATATATGTAAGGTGTACAACTTTAATCAGGCCCAGGCTTCTTCCATCCATTCAAATTAATATTGATAGGCTTCATGTCTTTAGTGTGTTCAGCCATGCCTAGCTGCTGTTAGAGGCTTTTTCATTATTATTTTTTTGTAATTCAATACATTTATAACATATAAGACCAGGTGCTGGATTATTTCAGAAAAAAAGAGAACGTTTTATAGCTTCCAATGTAGCATACCACTCTTCAGAAATCGTTTGAATGAACTGATTTGTTGCATTATCCTCAATTCTCCTCCTGTAATTGTTGTTCTTGATATTTATCAAAAAAAACAAAATGTTGTTCTTCATAGGTGTCTTTAGCAGGTTTTTAGTGTTTCATTTAGAGATGCAGATTTCTGGTTTTCAGGTAGTCTGGGGAAACCTGCAGCGTTTCTCATCTTGCCTTCAGGTGAATATTTTATTGGGTAAATTGCATCAGGTCCACTGAGGTTGGAAGAGCTTTTCAAAGTTATTTGGACTTAAAAATAAATTTGATGCGAGTTTCTAAAATTATAAAAATATTGTTGTTTAGTTACAATTAAGATATAATTATTAATTTTTTATCTTGATTATTTTCTTAATTGTTAATTTTTATCTGTTTTTAGAATTTAAATTTAATTTGGGTTTGTTTGTTTGTAAGGTTAAATTTAAGAAGGTTAAAATTAAATTTGGATAGAGATATTTTTTTATTAAAAGTTGTGAATGATGTGAAATAAAGTTAGTTATTATATTGGGATTTGTAAGGAATGTGATATAAGTTAGTTATTATTTTAATAATATATGTAGGATATAAAATAAAATTAAATTTTAATATTAAATTTTATGTGTGATGTGATATAATTAATTAAAATTAAATAAGATTAATTTTAAATTCTCAGATAAATAGGGCTAAGGATAAATTATAAGTTGTTTTTTTGGTCATACGTGCAAGTTGGTATTTACTGTATAAAACTATTCAAGTTGTTTCATTAATAGGAGGTAATGTGCACTCTCAAGTCCAAATGTTATTAAAAACAATATCTTTATTCATAATTTTCTCTCTCCCCAGAACTCTCTCTTTCTCACTCAGGCAACCTATAGCTTGCGGCTACTATTGTCGGACCCTGGGGTTCCCATTGCCGCCACCGTAGGAGGCCGTCATTGTCGTTGTTGGGTTGTTTGCTCCCGCCAAACTATTTGCGGGCGAGTTCATAGCCACCTTTGGGGTCTTAGGCCGCTGCTGCTGTCGGGGTCTCGAGTCGCTGCAGCCTCGAACGAGTTCTTGGCAGCGCTCTCTCAAATTGCAGCTGATGTCAACAAAGAGTGGGGCGGTGGTAGTCGCGAGTTGTGGCTTGCCTGATCAAGAGAGGTTAGTGGATAGAGAAATTATGAGTAAAAATACAAATTAATGGGCTAATTTGAATAATTTTTAATCAGTAGGGACCTATTGCACATATGATTAAATAAGAGGAATCTACTTATAATTTATTCAATTTTAAAATATTAATATTTATATTTTATAGTTTTAAATTATTACGAGATAGAAAATAAGAGTTGCTAGAAATTAAATTAGTTTTTTTTTTAAAGAGAGGAATAGTTTTCATTAAATTGTATAAATTATTTAAATTAGTTAAAATATAATTAAATTTTATATATTTTTGTTTAAAAAGTCATTGAAGAGATGAGAGATTCTTAAAAAGTGATAAAAATTATAGTGTTTTTATAATTTTAAAGATTAAAATTAACTTTTTTTAAATAACTAATTTCTCTAAATAATGAACATAAAGTTATAATAATATTGAATTAAATGCACCTAAATCTCCTTAATTTTCTAATATTTGGCCTTCTCCTTGTGATTTTTAGGATCAATACTCATGCTTTTCGTCTTAATATTGCCTCTATTTTTCTAAATTAAAATTTTAGAATATCTATAGATTTTAAACTGACAACAACAACTATTATTGCTAAACTTTAATTTCAATAAGTGAGGTCGGTTATATAAATTTTTTATTTTTATTATGCTCTATCAATTAACAAATTTTTATTTAAGTTTAAGTGAGTAAGGTCATTTTTTATAGTTTCTTGCGATGTATTCTCAGGTCTTCCTCTTCCTCTTTATATGTGGGTAAAATTTAATAATTTGATTTTTTTAACTGAAGCTTCAATCAGCCTATGATCTATATATCGAAATCATCTAATCTGACTTTTTTTAAATTTATCCTCAATTGGTGCAATACCAATTTTCTCGCTGATATACTCATTTCTCATTCTATCCTTTTATGTACATCTACTTTAGCATCATTATTTGTACAACACTTATTTTATTTATATATTTTCTCTTTATAAGCTAGCATTTGGTACCATATATCATAGCTGATTTTATTAGAGTTTTATAAAATTTACCCTTAAGTATATATAGAATTTTTTTATCGCACAATATACCAGAAATATTTCTCCATTTTATTCATTCTACTTAGATCCTGCTAATAACGTCATTATCTATTTCATCATCATTTTATATGATTGATCTAACGTATTTAAAGCGTTCACTCTTCTTAACAATTTGATCATTAATTGTCACATCATCAATATAAATGTATTTTTTCTTAACTAAATGTGTACTCTATATATTCAATTTTTTATCTATTGAGATAAAAATCTTTAAATTTTAAAGTATTCCTCCAAAATTTAAATTTCTCTTTGGCTCCATTTTAGTTTTATAAATAAGGATAATATCATCTAAAAAAAATATACACCAAGATACCTCATCTTATATATATCCAGTTAAGATTTTCATAATCAAAGTAAAAAGATACGAATTTAAAACTGAGCCTTTGTGTAATTTAACTGTAATAGATTTTAAATTGACCTATTTTTTATTTGAAAACTTTTGTTAAAATGGAGTTTATTCAATTTAATAAAAATAGATTGATTTTGGGTCAACTTTTGATTCCTGTCCTAATTATCAAACGTTGATTCTTTAACTAATGTATGTTTGATGCATATTTTTGGTGTCTTAAATTATTAGTATTCATATTGAATACAATTACTTGCACTTATATGGTTTTCTTATTTGTATTTATATATTTGGGTTAATAGAATTAGGTCACTTTAGTTTGAGATTAGGTTTAATTTTCAGATAAATTAAATTATTTTTTTAATTTAAAATAAAGTGTAAACAAATCATTCAATATTAATAAAAGTGTTCAATAATTTTCTTTTAATTATTAGATGAGATTGAATATTATGTTCATTTAAAATATTAATGTGACTTTTAAATTAACTAAATTAATTTACTAATTAAAAAAAATGTCATGTAGTAGGTTATTTTATTGATATCAAATAACTTATTTACATATTATTAAATAAGTCATGAATTTTGACCCGTTTATTAAAAGAGTCGGGTTTGAGTTGGGTATAATCGGGTCAAGTAGAGTTCGGATTAGGCATTTATCAAAAAATACTCTATAAATGGGTCGGGTTGACCCGCCAATCCGACCCATTTATTAATCGGGTCCAATTTGGGTCATAGATTTTGACCTATTTAATAAATGGGTTAGATTCGGGTTGAGGTTATTCGGGTCGGGTCGAACCGAACCCGACCCACCGACCCATTTTGCCACCCCTAAATTTATAAGCTAGACGACAAATTTGATTAATTTTGAAACTATTAGGATTTAAGTGTACATGTGCTTAAATTAGAGGGATTTAATTGTTATTAATCTTATATATTTTAAAATATACATTTAAAATATTCATTTACGCAATATATAATTGAAGTGCCTTGGTTTATTGTGGTCAAAGATCGTTTTGAATGTTGTCAGATCATGGAATAAAAATGATATAAATGAAAAAAAAAGGGGCAAATTTCACCCAGATCCCTGAGTTTAAGGGTTATTATCACACAGGTCCACATTTTTTAAATTTATCATCGGGGTCCCTAGGTTTTCAAAAAATATCATCTGGGTCCCTTTTTTATTTTTTTATTATTAAAAAAATATAAAAATTACCATTATACCCTTACCCTCCCTCTCTCCACCAGATTCGGCAGCCGATTAAATAGATCTTTATAGGAGCTAAGTTTATTTGAAATATCTCATTCCCAGGATGGCAAGAAGCATTTAAAATATTTATATAAAAAAAACATTTAAAATTAAAATAAAATAATTTTAATATATATATAATTATTAAACATGGTATCCTGTTTTCTCTGTCAGTACAAGGCCCCACAGAGGTCTGTTTGTTTAATAAATTAAAATTAATATGATTTAATTTTAAACAGATATATACCATCATATATAAAATGAGATAAAATTGTTAACGAGTTTAGTACAATAAGTTGGCTTCAACTCAAACTCGAGTTTTTCAAATTTGACGCGATCTTGCATCAAGTCGAGTAAAGTTTGAGTCAATTTTTGAGTTGAATCATGTCCTATTTTTAATCTTATTTTAAAATGTATATATTCATTACATATATTTTATAAATTAAATATAATATTTTATGTATAGATAATATATATTTTTGCATCTCAATCTCTTAAATATATATTATTTAAAATAAATTTTTATATATAAAATATCTTTAATACGTATTAAAAAACATATATATATATTAAAATACAGATATTAAATTAATTGTAAGTTAAAATTAAATTTATATCGAATAAAATATGAGCCCGAAATTTTGAACAAAATTAACTGCCAAAAATGGGACGGAAGCTTAATAAAATATTTTTTTTAATCCAAATTTAAATATAATTATAATGATTCAATCTGCTGCAAATGTCCACCGTCGATATGGTTGAGAGCTTCCGATCACCGTTGATTTAACAGCAATCACACGCCGTAAGCCCGCAAGCCCGTAAGACCGTTTTTCATCGTCGGCTTCACTGGGGTTTCGCAAGAGCCCGATTTATCGAAGCCACTGCTCTCTTGGCTGTTGCTCAGTTTGCTCGTTCTCGCGTAGAATTGAGGGAGAGAAGGGACGAAGAACATGCAGGGAGGAGAAGATGTGAGCGTTGAAGAGCTCGCTTCGAACCTCTCTACGTATAAGGAGCAGCTCAATGAGGTTCTATACTCTCTAGCCCTAATTTATGCTCTACGTTGGGATTGCGTTCTTGATCTCCAAGTTCAGATCTTCCTAGAATTTGTTTCTTTCTGTGGCGTGTCTTCTCTTTTTCTTGCTGCGTTTTGGGTCTCCTTTGTTTCTTTTTTGGTTTTTAGGGTTTCGTTTGCTAGCTCTTTCCGCCGTGTATTGGTTCTAACCATAGTTGGAAAAATTATGATGGATTTGTTAATGATCTACCCAATTATGTGATATGAGGGAATCAAGTTTATTTTCTCGAAATGATTTTACAGAGATTTCAAATGATGCAAGGGGAATGATTTTATTTCTTTTTCTGATTTTGGTGATGAGAAAATATCATCTCAGCTAGTTGTTAGTGTTTGGGATATTTTTCTCTGATGTTGTTGGTTATACCTTTGATTTGGTGATGATATCATTAAATCTGAACTCATATTTATGTTTGAAAACTGAAGATTTCTCTGAATTCATCTTCTTTCTACCATATAATTAATTTTCTGGCAGTGATGGCACACAATTCACTTCCATTTCATTGTGAGGATTTAGAGTTATCTCATACTCAATTCACTTCCATTCCATTTAATTGTTGAGTTCAACTTTTTCCAAATAAAATTTTGCTGCATTGTTTTGTTCGTTTATTCGTATAAGTAGAGTTTCTATATGTATTTGTCTGGTTCATATATATGTTAGTGTAATTTTCATCTTGTTTTGTTTGTTACCCTGGGGTGAGTTACTAAACTGCGACGCATAGTACTAGGTTATCACAGGTTAACTTCCAAACAGTCCTTTTCCTTTATCCCCCAAACCAAATGGCCCCTTCAGTTCTAGTGTTCAGGTTAGTTTCTGTTTTTCTTATGAATCCTTTGGGTGGAATTGAGGCTATATGTTATGAAACAGCGTAATAGGATTAGTAACTATAAGAAGCTTAAAGTTTCGAGCTGGTGGGATAAGATTCTTTAAGCAGAAAAAGTGTTTTAGTTATTAAAATAGATTTAAGCTAATGTAGGCTGTTAAAAACACTTTTCTCCCTGGAGAAATTCGTTAACGTTTTTAGTTAGAATAATGATTAGGAGAATATAATAATTTTTTTCTTTAATTGCACTGAAAACATAATAATGTAATATAAACTTGGATTAAATTCATAATTAAATAGTTGACAATCGAGAGTTACAATGTAGAAGCAGCTTATTGTAATCAACTTGAGTACAATCTGGAGGTACTAGGCTAATAGTTATCCAAATGCAATTTCACTTAAAAAGATGCAAAGTTCAATGTTGGCTAAATAGGTCTTTGGCACCTTCATTCTCTCTCGCACAACTTGTAATACAAAAAATGATTTGTTAACTCATAGTCTTGCACACACACATACATGTATATAATAAAATATGTGTATATGCATCAGAACGGTAATAATGTGGCCTACAGTGTGTTTGCAATTTTGTGGTCCTTGTGATTCTTTGCATTTTTTTCCCAACCCAAGTCATGGTTATTGTCTCTTTCTCTTTATGGCCTTCATCTTTTCCTCTCTCATCATTAGTATCCAATCTTCATCATTTGAATGTTTATCATTTATATAGTAGATATCAATGTAATTATGTTTCGCACAACATGTAAGTAAAATGTAGCCTTGTACAAAATTTCAAAGGGTTTCATACTTAACAAGCATGTGAAACCTCTTCTTTTAGTGTCTCATATGTTCTTTTAACCACATCTCGAAGCTGAGCATGCTTGAGGTTATACAACTTCTGAACTCTATTCTATCTTTTATGTTTACCTTGATTGCATTCACTCAAATGATATTGATATCCTATTATAGGGTGCTAAGAAATTTTTGGTATTTGTGTAACTGACATAAGAGGCTTTCTGCTTTTCAACATAGATAGTGATGGAATCCAAATATATCCATTTAGATGCTTTCAATATCAACATAATTTCAATTTGTTGGCACAAAACATGTCAACGAAATTAAAACATGTAATGAGTGAGAACAAAAACTATGATGGAACCTTAAGTCTGTGGATAAGCATATATACAAAATAAATGATGGTACATTATTGTAAGCATGATCCATCTGCTTTACATGACAATACCTTAACCAACAGTTAGAGTTGAAGTTCCCTTCATTTGGTGGCATATCTTCTTAAAAATTCCCCAAACAAATTTTAGCCCCAAATTTTGCAACCAATCACTTTTCAAAAAAAAAAAGAGAGAAACACTTTCAAAAATGCCATCACCATAACATCAAACATCTCTTTGTGAGTCCTACATTGGATAAGTTTTCCATTATTTACTATTCCTCGTAGTTTGTTCGATCCATGATTTAAGTCTCTTCTTTGAAGTTTATGAAAATATTTTCCATACGCAGGATGTGCTATTTTGGTTTTAAAATAGCTAGGATAGTAGTTTGACTTAATAATGGGATTTCATAAAGTATCTTTAAGCCATCTTCAGGCATATTTTGGAGTTGTATGATTTATGTATTCACGATTTTGTTATATCATTGAAAGTTTCCACCGAAGCCTCTTTTACATCATCCTTTCTTAATTTCTTGTTTGCCTTAATAAGGTAGTGATGTGGGACAAGAATGAAATTATATACAACAATAACAACAACCACAACCAAGCCTTTATCTCACTAGGTAGCGTCGACTACATGAATGCTTTGTTTCCATTTCGCTTTATCAAATAATAAGTTCTCATTTATCTTCAAATATATGGGATCGTTTCTGATGATTTTTTGTCATATCTTATTTAGTTTTCCTCTTTCTCTTTTAATACAGGCAAAATCCAATAACTTAGCTCTCCTTATATATCCAGACCATCTTTGCCGACTCTTCCTGAACTTATCTTTAACTGAAGTTGTTCCAACCTTCTTGTTGATATACTCATTTTTCATCGTATCTTTCGGTGTATGCCTATTCATCCATCTTAGCATTCTCATTTCTGCGACACTTATTTTATAAGAATGAAATAATATGTGAGTTTTAAATTCATAATAAAATATTCAAATATAATTTTATGATAAATAATATTTTTAATTCGTCAAATTAAAAGTCGGATCATTAATAAATTAAGATTTATCAAATTAGTTTAGGGTTTGTCGATTTAAATTTAGATAAGATAGATTTGGGGTTTAGAAATAAATAGGTTTCTCACAAATGAATCATAACAGTGATTTCTTTTGATTAACTACTAGGTCTCTCAAATATAGCTCAATTTGAATAATCCATATGATTGTATGAGTTCAATTGAAATTTAAAACTAGGAAACAATTGTTTTGGAAATAGGTTTACCTCGAAGAGGAAAAATAGTCTGATTAAAAGTGTTTTTGAGTTTTGAGTGGGACTTGGGTTTGGGCCAGGTGGATTGGGTCTAAGCCTAAATGGCCTAGAGGTGCAAGAGGTGCAAGAGGTGCAAGAGTTGCAGCACATGGAAGCATGGACCGATGATGATTGGAAAGCAAGGTCTTACCTACACTTTGGTATGAAGGTTCTGCGGGCTTGTCGCGGTTGTGCAAGGGTGAGACGACGTTGGATGGAGTTGGGCAGTGATGGGATGTGGTGGAGAGTTGGCGCTGCTTAGGCGGAGGGATCCTGCAAGGTCATGATGGAGGGGTTTGTGGACATTGGTTTGGAGGCAACAACGGGCAGGCAAGTGGAGCTTGGTTGTGACGTGTGTGCCTATCAGTGCTAGGTGAATCACGCAACAGATTGTCGTGTTATAGGCTATATAAAGGTGTTGGAGCTAGGACCACATTGTTTGGTTGTTGGTGCCAAGCTGCATTCAGGAACAATGAGTTCCAAATCGGGTTGTGCAGGTCAAAGGATTTGGTTGCGAGAGGTGCATCAAGTCGAGTCGGAGAACAGTTGGAAGGGAATGGTGGGCAAAGGATTGAGCAGACGAGGGGAGCAAAGGTATAGGAAGAACCTTTTTTTTTCAACTTAATAAAGGGATAGCTAGAGTATTCGATGATTCTCACTCAAGATGAACTATCATCTTTCCCTTAATTGGGATATTGATTCTGAAACCCAAGCTTCATTTCATATATCTCCAATTATTACAAGAGTAGACAACTCCTTATATATAGAATCGTTGCAATAAAGGAAATGCTAAAAATAAAATACTAAATAAATAATGGAATCAAAATAGCTAAATATGATGGATTTTCAAATTTTCTAAATCATCTTTGAATCTTCATCAAAACAAATCAAGTATGCTTTCAAGTAATCAATCAGCCACAGTTGCCAAGATGTCCAATCACTTGAGTCTTCAATCAACATCCAATCTAACTTAAGCGTTCCCGGTGATCTTCCATCAATCAATCAAATAGTGCGATCTCATCTTGACCGTTGGATGCGACATTTGCCTAATATAGGCATGTTGCTGAATTATGTCCCCACTTAATAGGCTTCTCAAATAAGTTGAAAAACTCATTCTAATTGTTTTTGACTCCTTAAGATGTTCAATAGGAATTCCATGTATTTGAGAACCATGAGGAAGGAGTTAATCATATCCTAGGCTTTGTTTTGGATCCAAAGCAGACATGTTGATTTGTATCATAGTTTTCTTCATCTGCAACATCATCCTAATGCAACATCATCCTAATCATTAACCTTGATGGCTGCATCAACATTCTCTGGATCTCCATAGGCACAAATCAATAGAATTCTTAAATCTATTTCCTTTGGCATTCGAATTATCGCAAATAAGTATTATGGAAATGTTTTAACCTCAAACATTTTCCATTCATTATTGGTCTGTATTAAAAATTACTTGATTAAATTAATCAAAATTTATGTATAAATATGTTTAAGTAGGCATTTCGTGTGCACGTACCTTGATTAGTTCATCCCACAATTCTGTTGTACCTACTGGAACATGTATGTCTTCATTTCAATCCCAACATGAACTATTAGCAAGCTCACTTAACTTTTGTAGTTGAACCTTATCTTTTCCAAATGTTCTTAGCTGCAATTCAATACAAGGTTAAAGAAGGAACATTGGTGAATCACTCTTTCCGCTCCAACCAAGAACCAATCTTGCGTTAAATGACTGCATGGTGGTATCTCATAATTCCTGTCAAAATCGGCGTATTTGATGATATTGGATGATGACGGTTCTCTTAATTTTATTAATACAGAAACTCCTCTATACAGGTGCTAGTTCAGTTGAAGTTTACAAGGCTTCCCCCCTCACAAATAAATAAATAAATAAATTAAACTATGAGTTTGTATCTGGAGCCATTTGACTTTGTTTTTTGTTAATAAATAAAAGTGAGTTATAGTTTTATCTGCTAACTCTTGACTACAATCGAGTAGGAATTTTTTCGGCTTATATAATTTAAACAAGTAGATAATGCTATGTTGAAGTAGAAATTTATTCTTGTACTAACCACAAAGTGCGTAATGCTTTGTTTCTTTATTTATTCATGTGTTGCATACATAACTTGAAGTTCATTTTTGTGCATTCTTACGAATTAGGTGAAAAAACTATTGTTTGAAGATCCTGGAAACTCCGAATATGTGGACATGGAGAAGGAGCTTTTAGAGGTGAGTTGTAGAACACATTTGTCCTATTATAACTGCTATTTTGCTGCCTCTATATGTTTAATACACGAATTCATGTCCCTCTTTAGAATGGTCTTGTATAATTACATGATGTTGGATAGATATGTTATTGTTTCTTAGTTATACGAGTGAAGTATATATTAGTGCTCTTCCCTTTTCCTTTTTGTCACAAGGAGCCATCAGATATTAGAAAACAAGGGACAATGAAATGGCAATGTGATGGCAGATGGCTTTACCCGGATTTTAGGTTTTACTTTGTACAGAGAAAGGTGAGAGTAGTCTTTTATCAGAAAGCCATACGAGCAGTTATGTAGCGGAAGCAAACATGTGGAAAATCATGGCTTTGATTCGATGGCCATCACCCTTTATCTTGGTTTCCTTGCAGGAATACAGTGATGGCCTGCCTGCTTTCAAGACCTGATTCAGATTTGATGCTGCTATTATAAGTTGGAAACTTAATTCTAGTTTGGATTGTTATAATGACAAGAAGTGTTTTACTGTCATTTCTGAGTTAGCTACAAACAATTTTTGAGTACAGGTCATTGCATTGACAGAGGAGCTCTTGGTTACTACAAAGCAAGCTGAGAATTCCAGGAGTACTACTGAGTTGGATGCATACATTTCTTCTTCTAAGGCTCAGTTTGGTGCTGGCTCACCGTCAAAAGGGGTAAATCTCTTATCAAGTTGTGCCAGCTTCTTTCAGTTAACATCTGCTGAATATTTTAACTTGAATTCAGGCTTCTGCACTGAAAGTTTCAAGAAGTCCATAGATAAGCTAGAACCCCATGCATCATGAAGGTGGGACTTACTGACATTTGGCATTGGCCAATTTTGCATTAAAAACAAAGAACTGCATCAAGCACTATCACTTAATAGGATGTTATGAAACTCAGTTGTGAGTGACATACACCTGCCCCAATTGGCATTCTTGAAAGAGGCAAAGGATGTTATGTAATCAGCCGCCCTTTTGGCGGATCTATACACATGTGTGATCCTATGACTTGCAAAGGAAACTAAATCATATACCAACTGGTAATAGACATTGTGTGGATCATGGTCGCGCTTCGCCTTGAGTAGGTTAGCAATAATAATGAAGGTGGGACGTAATACGAAGTATTAGACATGATTATCAATTTTTGAGTTTAAGTGTTTTGTGGGCATGGCGTCCTTCATTTTGTGATAGGCAGGCGATCTCCTGCAGCAGTTAGCTATCTTTTAGAGATTAGAAGCGTGAGCTTCATTACAACAACAACAACAACAACTTAGCCTCAACTCTAAAATAGTTGGATTGGCTATGTGGATTTTTCCAATCCATTAAATGAATGAGCTTCGTTGATTTGTTAACTATTCTTACACTATATGAAGTTATATTTATCAAGGAAGATTGGCATAAATCGAATTTACTCTTGTAGTTCCATACTAAAATTGGTTGTGATTAAGGACTCATAGAACCGACCTTGAATCATTGGGATAAGACTATTGATGACTACAGGTGAAGTTTGAATTGTAATTTATCTTTATTTTGTTTTAAATGCTCTCTCCTTAAGTTATATGCAGAACCTGTTTCTTGCAAATGAAGCTTGCATGTATATAGCTAGCAAACTCTCTCTTTTGGCTTGATTTTCAGGGCCCCAATGAAGGAACTGAACAAAATATTGATGAGTATCACAGGTTTGCTGTAGGTACAAAAGTCCAGGCTGTTTGGAGTGAAGATGGAGAGTGGTATGTGAACTGGAAGTTTTATAAGCATCTTATTTAGTTTATTCTTGTCAATGATTTTACAGTTCTGTTTTTATGTGTTTGATTAGTTGAATGTGTAGGTATGAAGCAACTATTGAGGCACTGACTCCCAATGGATATCACGTTTGCTATAATGGCTGGGGAAATAAGGAAGAGGTAAGTTTAATGGTTATCATGAGTTTTAATGTTGTCCTGACACAAACTATAAGACAAGCTATGATGATTCTTCTCCTCTCTCTCCCACATTATATCTCTTTATCTGTCTCCCCATCCCTCTCTGTCTCTCCCCCCTTGCATTGGGAAGGTGCAAATTAAGAGCATTGAAGAGGAGGATAGGGAAGGAGGAAAGGTCAAAGGGTAGTTAAATTTAGGACATCATTGATTGAAGCAGTCAAAAACATCGGCGGACTTAACCTGGGTGCTAAATTACCGTGATCTTGGTATAGTATACTATTTTCTTGTGGTGAAGTTGAACATCCTTCCAAAAGGGAAAATTTGGTGGTGCTCTGTTGCTTGCGCAGGAATATGTTTAATAGATTCCATAAGACTTAAAATCAAGCTACCAGCATAAACAACTTTAAGATTATGAGAAGTAAACCACAGCTTGTAAATATTGTGTTTTAGACATCTATTGTCATTTGAACTGCTCACTCTGTTTACTGTTTTAGTATGACTCTTGGGTCAAACGTAAAGTAGTGTATTCCGCCAGTAACTAAGAAATGAAGGGGACCTTTTGATAAAATAAAATTTGTCCTTCGTTGTGATACCCCCCTGCCAACACTCCCCACACCCCCACGCCACCCGCCACCCAAAAAAAAGATAAATAAATAATAAAAAAATTTAGGTTACATTAGACCCAATATATAGTTAAATCATAAATTTTGATATAGAAGTGCTCTGGAAGACTGGAATGTTAGATATTCTTTGATAAAGGCGTAACAGGCGTACATGCGAGTTGGTTAATTTCACACCATGCGTCATAAAAAAAAAAAAAAATTCACACTGTGCTAGTTCCTTGACCTGGTATACTTGTGATGGTGAATTGATGCAGAGTTGAAAGCATGTTTGTGGTGACTATGATCCTAGTTAAAATTAGGCTTGGACATACTATTTTAGATAAATATAGCTTATATGCAGAACTTATAAGCATGTCCTTTCTTCATTTCTTGGAATACCTTGTTAATCACTTTATGCTCCTTGTTTATATGGAAATTTTGAGATAGCTTGTTTCCATACTGCATGCTCATTCTTTTGTCTTTCATGCTTCACAGCATGTGACAGACATTTACATATGCCAAAGGAACGTCCAAAGGATTGCCATTTTGGCTTACTGCGTAGAGTTATGATCAAGGTTTTGAAAACCGGACCGGCTTCAGAACCGGTAGACTGAAAGGTTCAAGGTTCAATGGTCGAACCGGGGTCGAACCGGGGTCGAACCAGGATGAAGTAAAATTAAAAAAACTAATAAAATATAATATAAACATAGTTAAGATATATATTATTCACACATCAACACAACAATTAGACATAAAATGAATGTTTAATAATTGAATTTAACAAATAATATCTTATGTCAATAACCCAAAAAATAATTCCAAGCAAATCGAAATAACAATAACCCAACAAAATATTCGCAAATCACAAATTGAGTATAATATTTAGTACATATTTAAAAGATCTGAATAAATAGTATGCTTTGTCAATATTAAAATACTAAACCATTTCATCATTTCATATCACTAAAATACTAAAATACTAAATCATTCCGAGAGGATGGGGGCTGGAGAGAAGAGTGCGAGGTAAGGGGAATCGCGAGTTCGTGACTGTCGCGCGAGTAGAGGCCGCAGAACGAAGGCTGAGTTAGGGACCTAGGATTTAGGAAAGTTTTTTTTTTAATTTTAAACTCAACCGGTCCAACCTTACCGGTTGACCGGTTGAACTGCGGTTTAGACCGGTTCTGGCCGGTTTTAAGCGGACCCGGTTATAAAATTAAACCGGACCCGGTTATAAAATTAAACCGGACCGGTTGGCTGACCGGTTCACGGTTCGACCGGTTGAACCGGCCGGTCCGGTCCTGTTTTTAAAACCTTGGTTATGATACTGAACATAATTTGATAAATTTACATATGTAAGCTCACTGAAAACTGTATAACTTGTGATGGTGCCTGTGTGTGGTGGTATGTATTGGGCAGTTGTTCTAGTAGAGGTTCAAATGGGCTACCCTCTCAGCAGCGCATGTAGTGTAGACTTGTTGGGTTTAGGCTCTGACATTTGTACTTGAAATGAATGTGCTTCTCCTAGTGCAATCAAAGTACTTATGTACATAATTCAGCCCTCATCTAAGTCCTATCATCTTTTTTGTAGTCATCTATTTCACCTTATATTATTTTGCGTAAAAAATTTCAACTGAATGGCTTGTCATTTAGATCCTTATCCCCATGAAAAGGCTTTTGTTTGTATACCTTTTTGCTACACAAGAATCTTTCTTTTGCTACTTGAGTATATTTATCCATAAACTATGAAGTTGTGAACAAATAGTAATATGAATGCCAATGTCAACAGATTACATTTATTTTATTTCTTTCATTTGAACTTATGTGATTGATGAGTTTTTTGTGTTAAATAGTGAGAAGCTTGGTTTTTGTTAAAAGACAATTTGGAACATTCATTGCATTAGTTGTAATGTAACTAAAGAGTTTGGATGGCCACTTAGCAAGTACTCTTAAAACACAAAAGGTGAATATGTAATTCAAATTGCTACTGTAAGGACCATGTCTAGAATCAGAAATGGGTCGAAGTCTTAGTCCATGATTGAGTATCAAGCAAGATTATCTTTGCTAAACTATTAGTTTTTTCTATGAGATATTATGATTGCACCCTCTGTATTTTATCCCTCTTTTTTTTTAAAGGGCATCTGACTGAAAATTTTTGGTGTTCTCTTTTTAGGTGGACCACGATAATGTTAGACCAATTGAAGATGAAGTTAACACTTTGCTGGAAGCTGAAAGACAAGCTGAAGCCACCAGGCAAGCCATTAAAAGGAAGATTGCTCAAGCAGCTGTCATGGATTTTCAGCAACGTATACTACCTCAAAAACTTCGTATTGATCCTGATGACTCGGAAGATGTGGTATGTTTATTGCCCCTGATTTCCTTAGAAATTTATTCACTCTAGTGATATGCATGTGTAATCATTTTAGTAAGAGGCATTTGGATCATTATTATTTTAGTGTTATGTCATGTAATTTAGTTGTCATGATATTTGGATGTTATTTTAAGTGTGATAATTCCATAAATTTTTGAAATATTTTCTATACATTTCATTAAACTAAATAATTATTTTTTCTACGTAACATGGCATAACATCAAGATAACATTGAACCAAATGCTCCCTTATTAGTATTTTGGGTAAATATCATCCAGGTCTCTCAATTTTAGGGTAATATAAAATAAGTATATAATTTTAAAAATATTTCAATGAAGTCCCTGAGGTTGACATTAATATTTCAATTAGGTCAGTTTTTGCTTAATTTGATATTTTTTCATCATTTAAATAAAATTTAAATTTAAATTAAATATTTGAATATAAAATGACAAAAATACCCTCCCCTCTCACCTCCTATCCTAGACTGTCATCACACTGGGCCACAGCGACGCAGGAACACCACGCGCACATAGAGCCACACCGCCGGCCTTGCTTGAGCGGGGAGGTAGGGGAAAGGGTATTTTTATTATTTTATATTTAAATATTTAATTTAAATATAAATTTTATTTTAAAAATAAAATAAATATCAAATTAAGTAAAAAGAACTTGATTGAAATATTAATGTCAATCTTAAGGACCTCATTGAAAGGTTTTTGAAATTATGGATCTTTTTGATATTATTGTCAAATCTCAGGGACCTAGATGGCAGCACTCTAGTGTTTTTATTTCTTTTTTTGTATTATCATTAAATTTTGCAAGAATTACATATATTTGCTAATTTTTTGGGTACAAACATGGCTTTATCATCAATTTATTTGGCAGTTTTTAGATGGTATAATTGGTATTGTTGTAGTTATATATATCCACACACCTCTAAGCATGAGAGGTCAATCTGTTGAAGAGAATAAAAATTTTAGCTTGCGTGTTGATATGATTTGCTACTGCTATTGTGTCTAGAGGGTGATCTTTAATGGATTGATAAAGGTTGCTCCTTTGTGATGGGAAAGTTATTGGTTTAATTCCTAGAAATAGCCTCTTCGATGAAAATAATGGAAATGCAGCATACAATGAACTACCCTCTCCCTACCCTGGTGTGGATATGCTCTTTTTTGTTGGCCCTTAATGGAGGCATCTGTCACAATTAAGTCAAGGCTGTAATTAGGTTTTTTTGCAATGATATTATGCCTAATTGCTACTATCCTTCGTTGGCAATCTGTGCCTATAGATTGCAGTTTCACATACATTTGATCGTTGTAATTGACTGCTCCTATTGATTTGTATGTAGAATATTTGAAATCTTGATTTTGTTTGGTTTGCAAAATTCCTTGAAAATTTGTGTATATAAATATGCAGAAAGCTGCTAAACGCAAGAAAATACATGCATTCAAGTCAAAAGCTCGGCTTGAGCAACTTGAAGTAGTGCAGAACAAAAGGCAGAATGCTTGGCAACAGTTTCAGTCAACAAAAGGGAAGACTAAGAAGGTTATGCTTCACGCTTTTGTTTATTTTTGCTTTTGTATTTTTAGCTGAATTATGCTCTTAAATATCAAATGTTTTTCTATGTCATCCAGTACTCTTGTGTGATCATAGTTGTTCCATAGTATAAAACTGTCACGGAGACCAAAAGAGTGAATTTTCTATTATTGAAAACTGAAACAGAACCTGATAGAACGGTTAAGAACTTAATGGAATTTATTTTTTACTTTACTGAAATTTTAGTTTTTTGTCTGATAATCTAAACCTATAAGAAGATTCACTTATGATTAAGTCTCACATTAACCTTGTAAAATATTTTTGCTGATTGCATGACATTTCATAAGAAAAATACATAAAATTATCATAGTTTTAATAATACAATTTCAAATTTCTTGCACTTCTGAAAAATAATGCTTTAAGCACATGTCAGAGTCCAATTCTAGATATTTTATATACATAAGGGCCTATTTGGCATGATGCCAAAAAGAGTGGGGAAAACCTTTTTGAAGCTTTTTGAAAAATGAAAAATGTGTTTTTGGAAATGAAGTGATTAATTATGTTAAACTTTGTGTAGGATGTAAAGTAATGTTAATTGATTTATTGAGCATTATGTGGAATGCGAAACAAAATAATATTTCAATGTTAGAGTTTGTGTGAGATTGAGATATAAAATGATTTTTATATATTTTTAAATTAAAGAAAAATGAAAAATAAAAATAAAAACATGATGGCTCGTTTATCATTGAGCCAAATGGGCCCTATGAGTACGATTGCTGAAGAAAAGCTGGAACATGATTGTCCCTTTTTTCATCTATATTTTCTTTAAAAGCGCCATATCAACTATATTTATAGTTGCAAGATTATCTGCAAATTTATTCTTTTTTTTAAATCTCTGATTTACCTTATTTTCATGTTTGAGGTTTTTGTGTTTTCTGGTGCATCACTTTTTGTTTGTATTTGATCCCTCAACCCAGACAAAGCTAACAACAACAACCCAAATATAAAATTATTTTAATTGCAATATATCTTGACAATGCAAGCAACACTAAGATTGTTCTTGATTTTTCTTTTTTTATGTCATTGGTTTGATAAAATCTAGATAGTATTTTTTAAATGCCATTGTTATCTAGATTGTCATGATTGATTCGACAAGTTTTACGCTGGTTGTCGACTGCCTAACGCAATCCTCCGCGTTTCTCATCCGGGACAGATGCCTCCAGCAGGATGGGTAAAATGGAGAAATGCTTCTGGTGTGTTGTGCGATAGAAAAATTCCATCCAGAATCAAGGGTAAATTTTATAAAACTGTAGTAAGACCAACGATGATATATGATGCAGAATGCTGGCCTGTAAAGAGGAAACATACAAATAAAATAAATATTCCAGAAATGAGGATGTTAAGATGGATGTGTGGATATATACGAAAGGATAGAATGAGAAATGAGTATATCCGAAAGAAAGTTGGTGTTGCACTAATTGAGGATAAACTTAGAGAAAGTCGGCTTAGATGGTTTGGACATCTAAATCGTAGGCCGATTGAAATTCCAGTTAGAAAAATTGAGTTATTGGATTTTGCCCATGTACAAAGAGGAAGAGGGAGACTAAAGAAGACATGACAAGAAACTATAAGGAGTGATCTTAGTTACTTAGACTTAGATAAGAATTTGGTAACTGATAGGGCGCAATGGAAACAAATGATTCATGTAGCCGACCCCACCTAGTGGGATTAAGGCTTGGTTGTTGTTGTTGTTATCTAGATTGTGTTATCTAATAATTATTATTTGTTTGGTTCATTATTATTACATTATGGATTGGGTGTCAATGATTATTGGCCTTCAGTGATCTAAAAGTATTTTACCATTAAAATTGTTGTTTCTAGCTTCTCCACCATAGAATCAGATCTCCATCTCTCTTACTTTGATTTCCTCTCTTCCCTATCATCATTATCCATTCATAGGGGAGGTAACATCTAAATGCCACCCCATTTTAGAAAGTAGCATTTTTGTTATTTTTTGCAATGCTATCTAAATATATCATCAAATCAAATAATTATTTTCCCAAATAATATAATATAACATCTCAATGGCATCAAACCAAATAACATCACAATAACTAAACTACCCATGTGTTTGGTTTGTTATATTTCCTTGGGCATTTACTAAATATTCCTTATTGCAGCCTCGTGCTTTACCTGCTGCTTCTGGTGGAGTATTTTCCTCTCTTGAACAAGTTTTGCTGCTTTCTGCTTTCCTGAAAGATTATTGTTTCTGACGGTAGCAAGTTTGTGTTTTTCATGTTTTATTTTTATTTTTGGATTGATGTGATCAACCATAAAAGAGCATTATCAAATATGAGCCTGAAATGCATAAAACTTTGCAGGTTGGGTTCTTCTCTGGCCGCAAAAGAGAGAGCATATTCAAGTCACCAGATGATCCCAGTGGAAAAGTCGGGGTCACCGGCAGCGGAAAGGGACTGACTGAGTTTCAGAAGAGGGAGAAGCACTTGCACCTCAAGGGTGCCGCCGCCGACACAGAAGAAGTCGACTAGCTGATCTCTCTTGTACCTTGGTTCCTGACGTTCCCGTGCTGAAGTAAGAATGTCAAAGATATGCTGTATCGGGTTTACTTAGATTGCGAGATGACCTTGTAGAGCTTGTCTTGAATATTGCAAATTTATCTGTGACTGCTATCTCTGTTTTATCGTGTTAAAAGCAGCGGCTTTTTTCATTTGATTCTGTTAAAAAGATGTCGATGCCGTGCGAGGTCCAATTTGAGTAGCAGCCTCTTTGGAGATGAGCTGGAACAGAGGTTATATTACTTTTCTTAGCAGGTTCATATATTTTTTGAACTGTTTTGCATTGATTTTTGTTGTCATTTTATTGTTTCATTCCCCTTTGAAAGTAACTGCTGAACTATGACCTTGAAAGAATCAAATTGGTCTCCTTAAAAACCATAAATTTGGCACTTTATATCCCTCCCAATAGCACTCACTCCCCTTCTCTTGTGATGTATAAAGTATCGAGTTTGTGATCTCTTTTTTGAAAGATCGAGCTTATGATTTTTGAGGAAGTTAATAATACTTAGCAATCTCTTTTATGGAGCTATGAAAGCACCACAAAGCATAATAAATTTAAAGATACAAAGAAGTAATAAATGGATTGAGGATGTTGATCTGCTGAGAGCATCAAACAGAACAGGTTGACAGTTTGTAAACATTTGTAGTCCAGAGTGACAATGTGAAGATAATTGCAGCTATAGGCTTTTCAAGGGATCATTTAAGGAAGAGTAAATATCATCCAGTTCTTTAAGGGTATGATTAATATTATATAGGTTCATATTTTAAAAAAAAATTTATTTCATTTTCTGAGTTTTGAAATATTTTAATCTAGTTTATCTTAAAGAAATTTGTTTGTTCTTTGTTACCATGTTTATCTTGAAGATTTACTATTATTTTTTTGTACAGTTGAATCTTTCTTTGGCTTAAGTGAGGCAAGCTCATTTTGGAGCCCCTTTGTAGGCTTTTTAGGTCTTTAATCCATTTATCTATTAGATCAATATGGTTATTATAAGATAAATTGATTGCCTCAAGATCTTTGTGGGGTTCATCTTATTTTTCCTTTTGTTCGTAATGACAATTAATACTGTGTGAGCTCTGTGTGACACTTATGTGGTCGAAAGAGTGTTTTGAGTTAGAATTATCCCATGATGATGTTGCCAAAACCTTATTCTTTTTCTTGGTCGCTATAGCATTTTGTCTCTTTGGTTTCTTTTGTTGTTCATGTTAGTTCTCATGAAGTTTTATATGACTAAAATTATCATATATTTGGTATGTATCTACCTTTTCTTCGATTGTTCATAATTATCCCTCGGCTTTGTCTTTTTTTTAGAGTCGGTGTCACTATGGTAGATCTTTTTGGACCATGGCAAATCACTTTTGTAACATGATTGCATTCATGCTACAATCTCGCAATCCCATACATATTAAAAGTTATCAAAATTATTTCTAAATAAAATATTAATTATCATTTTACCTTGGAGGTTACTTCATTGAAATCAATCAGTTTGTGTCCCAAACCCTTTTCATAGATAACTATCAAGCTATCTTGATGACCTCCTAGGCTCCTCCTCCATTTTGGGCACACAACAAGGTAGTAATATTATTAGCAATAGTCATATGCATTTTCTTGTCTTTTAGACCAGCTCTCTATGTCATGTTTGTCTCCATCATTATCGAGAAAAACATACATCGAGCTGCATGCTCTTTCCTCTCATTACATGGAAGCTTTCTTACTCTTCCTGTTTGGCGCGAGGACCAAATCAGGACCAAAGTAATACTAATTTAAAAAAATAATAATAATAATAAATAAATTTTTTTAATCATTTTATACAAATTTTAATATAAAAAATATTATTTTATTTCACATACTCAATAATTTTTAATAAAAATANTTTTTAATATTAAAATTTGTGTAGAATGATTAAAATTATTTATTTATTATTATTATTGTTATTTTTTAAATTAATATCATTTTGGTCCTGATTTAGTCCTCGCGCCAAACACGGCCTTAGCTTTGTTTAGCGCGAGAATCAAAACTAGAACCAAAATGGTACTAGTTTAAAAAATAATAAAAATAATAATAAATAAATATTTTTAATTATTCTATATAAATTCTAATATAAAAAAATATTATTTTGCTTCACATGTTCAATAAATTTCAATAAAAATATCAATTTTATTTCACATCCTAGACCATTTTGATCGAATTCGAGTATTTTGGTCTAGGATGTGAAATAAAGTTGATATTTTTATTGAAAAATTATTGAGTATGTGAAGTAAAAATAATATCTTTATACATTAGAATTTGGTTGAATGATTAAAAAAATTATTTATTTATTATTATTGTTGTTTTTAAAAATAGTTTCATTTTGGTCCTGATTTTAGTTGTCGCACCAAACAAGGCTAAGGCCTCGTTTCATTGGAGCTTTGTTTTTGAACATTAATATATATATATATTATTTTTTAAATTTAATAGGAAAGAAATTTATTTCAATATTAAAAAGTATATAAGATGTGAAATAATATTAATTTTAATATTTGTATTTGTGTTGGATGTGAAATACAGTTAATATTTATAGTTGAAATTTATGTTAAGTAAAAAAAAAAAATTTGAATCAGATAAGACCTAAAAGTAAATGAATCACACTCATCTCATCTAAGTCCTAAATTAGAAGCCCTCTTCAGGCCCTAATGAATGAATGATAAATAAGTAATATATTACAATATTGCAAATAAGAAAAAAAAAAACTTTCAAGATCTCTTTGGAACACTTGGTCCTGTTTGGCGCGAGAACCAAAACAAGATCAAAATAGTACTAATTTAAAAAATAACAATAATAATAATAAATAAATTATTTTAAGTATTTTACACAAATTTTAATATAAAAAATAATATTTTACTTTACATACTTAATAATTTTTAATAAAAATATAAATTTTATTTCACATCTTAGATCAAAATATTCGATTTGAATATTTTAGTCTAAAATATTAAATAAAGTTGATATTTTTATTTTAAATTATTGAGTATATAAAGTAAAATAATATTTTTTATATTTTAATCTATGTAAAATGATTTAAAATATTTATTTATTATTATTATTGTTATTTTTAAATTAGTACTATTTTAGTTTTATTTTGGTCATATTTTGGTCATGTTTTGGTCCTCGCGCCAAACAGGGCTATCTTAAAAAGAGTCTTTCGATGAGTTTTCATATCACACTAATATTCGGGCACGAAATTCTTTTTGTAATTATCTCAACGACCTATTAATTAAATTAGATTAAAGTGTGGTTAATTGGATGATTAAATGAGTAGTTGAGAAAAGCCAAATAGTAGTAGGATGTGGTCCATCTAGGCCTGTGCATTCGGTTTAATTGGTTGGTTTGGTGAGCAAACAAAAAAAAAAGATTGAGTTCGGTTTTAAATTTAATGAAATCAAACCAACCAAATAAATATCGGTTTGGTTTGGTTTGGTTCGGTTAAAATCATATTTTTTATCAAAAAAGTTTTTGTTAATATTCTTATAATGATATTAAATATTAATATATTAATAAGATCTAGATAATAGCTTTAATATAAGAATAATTTAGCACAATAAGTAATTTTATTTAATAACTCAATTGCATTACCAAAATAAACTAACAAAAAATTTAGAAAAAATTCAAAAGTAATTGCACATCATTACATCAATATCATAGTATAATCAAAATTATATAACAAAAATTTCATTCATTTATCAAAAATAATTAATATTTTTTTAAGTTTTTAGATAGTCTCCGTTGTAAAAATTCATCCTAATTAACACATCTAAAAAAAAATACACTATAAAAACTATAAATATATACTATCATTTCAATAGATTTAAAGTTAATACTGTAAAACTACTATAATACAACTGAACTGACCCAATCTTAAAATCATATTTATATATGTGTTATTTAATAATCAGTTAATTTGGTCGGTTTGATTTCTAAACACATGAAACCGAACCCAAACCAATTAACCAAAATACTCAAAATATCAAATCATCACCAAACCGTTAGATTCTTAATCAAATTAAACCGCTAAATTTAAACGGTTCAATTTTTCGATTTAAACCATAGTTTGCACAACCCTAGATCCACCTATATAGACCTAGGTTGACCTTATTAAAGTCGTGAATTGACCTAATCTCCGACAATAGGTGAACTCGAAGGCTCGTATTCCGTTAACCTAGGCTTGAAATTGCGTCGACCTAAAGCTTTTCAGTTCCACTTTGGAGAGTATTTCTCCCAAGCCAACTTTGCTCCTTTCTACTCTTCTAATATTTCGATTAACTTCATTCAAGATGGGCCATCCTCTCTATTCCATTTGTTAGTTTATTTTTATATTTAATTTATATCAATAGAGCATCAATCTTTATGTTAATATTTTTAAGAAAAAATTATATGTCACTCTAAAAAGAGTTTTTTATTTAATTAATCTCCAAAATTAAATATTTATATATATCATAGCATATTTTAAATATATAATTATAATCTACACTCCTGCAGTAAATTCAAAAAAATGACATTTTTAAAGAAAAGCATGATTTAACGTTCGTTAATATCATCAGTATAGTTTGTAATTATACATTTAAAATATGAAGTAATATATATAAATATCTAATTTTTAAATTAAATAAATAAAAAAATATTGTTCACTGATGATATATGCTATTTTCCTTTCTTTGAAACATACATCATTAAATTTGCTAACTTATTTATTTTATTAAATATCAAAATTCTTGATTGATGTTAATTTGATAACATATTTTATAAAAAATTATAAAAGTTATCATCACTGAAAAAAAAAAAGAGATAAGCTGAGATTGATATTTTTAAGGCCAGCATGGAGCAATGTTGTTTAAATTTTAGAATAATAAAGATAATTTAATAGCACTTATATTAATAAAGGAAACTTTAA
The DNA here is from genome assembly GCA_019297695.1 of Apostasia ramifera. Classification (NCBI taxonomy): domain Eukaryota; kingdom Viridiplantae; phylum Streptophyta; class Magnoliopsida; order Asparagales; family Orchidaceae; genus Apostasia; species Apostasia ramifera. The sequence continues at coordinate 30,807 of JAEMOT010000161.1, forward strand.
TTGATAGATAATCCGAGTATTTAAAATAATATTAATATTTAAATAATAATATTACTTAGTCTACATGGAACAGATTAATCTGCGACATTTATTTCAGTAACTATAAATTCTCTGTATTTGCAATTTCATAACTTTTTATTTATTTTCATTTTTTTCATAAAATATAAAATTTATTTTCCTGGATAATAAGAAGTTAATATTAATGTAAAAATATTTAAATTAAAAGCAGAGTATTTCTAGGTTTTTTTTTATTGGGATATTTCTAGTTATTTATAATTTATTTATAATTATATTTTAATATATATGTTTGTTTGAAAATTTTTATTTAAATTGTTAGCATTTTAAAAATAAATCTTAAGGCCATGTTTGGTTCAATTTTTTTTGATAAAAAAAAATTAATTTATTTTTTAAATTTAATATGAAAGAATTTTATTTTAATATTAGAAAGTGTATAAAATATGAAATAGATTTGATTTTAAAATTTATATTTATATTAAATGTACAATAAAGTTAATTTTTATAGTTAAAATTTGTGTTTGATTAAAAAAATGCCACAGAATAAGCTTAAAAAGTGAAGAAAATAAAAATTTGAAGTAAAATTTTGAATAAAACAAATATATTATAGAGACCAATATGTAATTTGCTCTTAAATTAAATTTGATAGTCATGAAATTATAGTTTCGGAGGCTATTTCAGTCATTCTGAAGCCATTTTGCTGACGTGGCTCAAAATCTTAATACGTTTTTTTTTAATTCAAGTTTTCATGCTAGAATCAAAGATATTTATCCAATAACTTCACTTATAATAATAATAATAAATAAAATCTTGAAAATTTTGGCCCGGGCCCGACCATGTGGGACCCAACAACTCATCCCCCGACTGCCACGCAGCACGTGGCTCTTTTCCCCGCTCAATTCTTGTTCACCCACACTTTTACCCACGGGAGGGCCCACTAACTTGTGGTTTGTGTGCAGCGGGTCATTCACCAAGGCGGCGGCTGATGATTTTGTGGATTCGACGCGAAACATCCGGGAACAGTCTGTATCGGCGCTGTCAAGCTCTCAACCTTTGCTCCCCACTGACTGCGTTCCAACGGCGGTGTTCTGCTGAGGAGCTGCCGAGGAAAACGGAGAACTTTCGCGGAGGCGGGAGAACCGGAACCCTAGACGTCCGTGGGTTCCTCTGATAGGAGAATCGAGCTCGGGAGGTAAGAGAACTGTAGGCCAGGGAATGCGGAGGCTATTTGGGTCGCTTTAGCTGGTATGTATTTTGCTTGTTGCAGGTTGTTTACTGATCTGGACTGAGGCTGAGGCTTGATTTGGATTGCTTGATATCAGCTGAGATTGGGGATCTGAAACTTTGCTGGCGGACTTCATCAGCTTTTCTGGTGCGCTTGCGCAGTGTGCCTTCCATCGGCCGTTCCGATCGGTTAGTATTGCTTTCTGAACGTAGATTTGCCGATCCGGAGAAGTTTTTCGTTGTCTTTTTTGTGTTCGTATCACATGCTGCTGTTGTTTTAGTGTACTTTTCTGTTCGGTCTCGTTAGATTTGCTTGATGGTGTGCAGGCTGCACATTTGCTGATGTCTAGTTTGTCTGATTGCTGCTATCTATGATTACTTGAGGAGAAATAAGCTGGGTTTTCTTTCTCTCCTGTGCCCAAAATTTGTGAGTTCTCCGTCAACTTCAGGAAATTGCTGTTTCGGCACGATGTAGTTAGAGTGCTATTCTGCGATGTTGCCTTTATACCTATATATGACAACTTTCTGGCGCAGAAGCTCGTTTCAGTAGTTCTACTTCTACGTGTAGTATTTTGAGCAAGCTTTGATATCTGCAGGGAAGGATTCATGGCTGCTGAAATGGTTAAGTCAGCAACTTTGGAGAAGCTCAAGGAGATGGATTGGACAAAAAACATCGAAATATGTGAACTAGTTGCAAAAGATTCAGGGTGTGCTCTTCAATCTTGACCTTTATATCATCATATCAGCTCTTAACTTTTTTTTTTACTGGTTATCCTATCCTGTTGATATTTGCTTGCTATTCTGGGGAATGTCTGTCATTGTTAATGATTGTAATGTCTTCGCACAGATGAGTCAAGAAAAATAATGTTGTTAACTGATACTTTTTAGCTAATTTGCGTCTACATGAATTCAACAAAATCTGATATTATATGGTGATCAGGCAAGCTAGAGCTGTTATAAAATCCATCAAAAAACGTCTGGGGAACAAAAATGCAAATACTCAACTTTTTGCCGTCAGGGTACGTGCCTTGTTTAGTTGACTCATCAAACATCATTTATTGCAACAGTGAAATATATTGATTCTCTTATAGTGATTAGATGATGCTGCTGTTTCCAACATTAGTCAACTTCTTTCTAGTAGGAGCTTTTTTTGAATGATATTTTTTTTTTGAATGATTCTACTAGGAGCTTTTGATGAAATAGATTTGTACAGCAAAAACTATAACATAATACTTTTCAATTGATATTTTTGCTTCTTACAAGTTTATACATGGCTGACTGAACCTTGATGATTAAAAGACTGTTCAAAATTTCTTTGCTACTGAATTTGGGTTTTAATATACTTTTTTTGTTGCTTCATTTACATGTGACAGTGTACTTGAGCTTTTCTTGGAAATGATAGTTCAGTTCATAAGCTAAGGCGCATTACAAAGGTTGATTTTGAGGAGATACTAGAACACATCACATGAACATTATAGCTAGGGATGATGGTGTGGAGCCGGAGTTTCTTCATTAGCATCAGATTGGACAGAGGTTGTATTATCTTGTGGACAATTGGATGTGAGGAAGAGCTTAGTTGCAAGAATTGTACGATACATCGGGATGTACGATAAAAGCAGCAGTCCTTCCAATGGGATGAAGCATCCCATAGGAGATTAAACCCATTACACAATGATAACAAGAGGTTGATCGAATAGACTTTGATGGGGAGAATTGATCGTCCGCTGTGGCAATAATTGCATGCCTATTGTTTGTGGGTTGAGTTTGTTATGCCATTTTCTTTATATGTTAATTTTTTTCTATCAACGTAAGATAGTAACTGATTCTTAATCTGTCTATAGCATTAGACAACAGCTTGAACCTATAATGCAATATTCTTAGATCTCAACAATGTTGGCAACTATTTTTACTCATCTAGGTTAACCACACGGAATATACCCGTTTAGTATAAGCTGGAATATTTGATGTATAACTTTTTTGTTTGAACATAAAGTGGAGCATGGTTGAGTTGTCTTGAGAATGCCATGACGGCGTGTTCCCTTTGAAGTGGAACGACTGCAATTGTTGTTGAAGGAGCCGCCACAACACACTTTAAACCGCCCCACCCTTCTTCTATCTCTTGGGTGCGCTTCTGCTTCTTGACATTATTTGAGATACTAACATAGCAGGTGCACTCAGTTTCCCTTTGCTAAGTGTGGCTTTACCCTCAAATCCTCAATGGTAAACTTTCCTTTGTCAAAATGGTGAGCAAAAAAAATCAATGGTAAAGCACCTTATTTGAATATTCATGCTTCTTGGATTAGTCTTCATCAGCTAATTTAGATTGAGATCTATTGATGCAGAGCCAGATTACCATCGCCAGCGACTGCGTTATAATCACGACCTCGAGCAGAGATTATAACAATTTATGTTATATATAGTTATCTTTATTTTCTGCACATTTTATTTGGGTTATCGTTGAGTCAAAAATTGGGTTATGTCGGTGGGAATATCCACTTATGAGTCCTGTACATATTTTATTTTAGTTCAAGTCAGTTGGAGTCAGAAAGATTCCATTGGAATCAAATCGAGTTCGATTTGATCCCAATTTGAATCTTTGATGGGTTATTTAAGTCTAATATGAAAGAACTTGGACCTATTTGCAAAGGGGGGAAAAATGTGCAGTCTGCTTTATAATCCATCAATTAAAATCCCTTTTAGGGATTTTAATTGCAGGTGAGGACGCCATTAACCGGCTGCAGCTCGTTCGGCCTCAACCTTCGACGCCAACTCCGCCGGATTCGGCGGTTCTCTTCGCCGGCCACGTGCCCAACCGCCGGCCACGATCATCTTCCCCAATCGCCGGCTACACGTCCTGCGCAATTAAGAAATCGCACTCTCTCCTCACTTTTGGCAGCAATTATAAAGGGAGATGGCAATGCAAAAAAGAGGAGGGGGGATTTTAGCTTTGAGAAGAACTTCGTTATCGACTGATCGATCTCGACGCAGGTGGCGTCGATTTGTCGCCGGCACGGCAGCAGGTGGCTCCATTCGGCGTTTTCTCCACTGATCGGAGCCGAGCAGGTGGCTATGGCTTCGTTTCGGGGGCTATTCGGAGATCCGGACAGGTGGTCACGGATTTTATCGTCGGCACGGCAGCAGGTGGCTTCATTCGGCGTTTTCTCCACTGATCGGAGCCGAGCAGGTGGCTGCGGCTTCGTTTTGGGGGCGATTCGGCTTCGTCTGAGGCTACGGCAGGGGGCTGAGGCTTCAACTTCGAGATCCGAATTTCCTTGGTTTGCTTGTAGTGATTCTTAGTTTTCCAATTTCCTGCTTTGTGTTTCCCTGTTTTTCCTTTCATGGTGTCATTAAACTACAATTTTCTGATCAGCAATTCCATTAGCTCCCACTTGTTCTTTGTTCACAGGCAAACCTAATTTTCTGCAGTGCTATGAACCTGCTAATTCCCTCCAAAGCAAGTCATAATTGATGATAAATTTTCTGTGCTTGGTATTTAGAATCGAATTCCCTGTTTTGAACCAATATTAATTTCTGTTCTAAACTATTTTATATCATTCGTGTTTGGTGAAAGTTTTATATATTGAATAGTTTGGATAAAATTATCATGTGTCGGAATTTTCAAGGTAATTGTGTATGCGGTAATTCATCTTGGAGTTCGAAAGTTTATTATCTTAATTGTATAAGTTTGTTTGAATTTGTTTGGATAGCATTTTAATCATCTCAATTATTTCATGACGCTTATGTGAATATGCAAATATTTATATTTAATATAATTTGAAAAAAATTGGTTTAATCTCCTCTCCATTGCATTTAGATATATATACATATAAATAGAAACTTAAGCATTATCCTAGTATTGGTGGTGTGAGGATCGACTCAAATTGATTCCCGTGCTACATTATCTATGATGGAAGCAGAGTAGCACATTTACGAAGTAAATCACCAAACACTTCTTTACTAGCGTTTGTTTCTGTACATGGTTTTTCACATCACTATAGTGACATAAGTGGTAATGGGCAATTTTGCTAGAGTGAGTTGTTTTTCTTGTTTGATTTTGTTAGGACATTGACAACATTGTGTTGAAAACACACATAAGCACAGGGACTTAATGAGGTTCGTGTCCTTGGGGAGCAGCTTTCAAAGAAATTCATGATCACGTACAATTCAAAATTATAGAGTGAGAGAGAGGCTATATATCTAGAACTCCAAGACCTTTAAGTAGTGCACAATGGTCTAGAGCTTGGATTGGGTGGTTAATTAGGAACATTGATGCGAGACTGAAAATTCAAATTATATTTAAATTTATAATCAACAAAATTATTTTAATTAAGTGCAAACTATTTCATAAATTAGATTTATAAATCTCACAAGTACATTATTTTAAATTTAAAATTCAAGTAGATCGTCTGACAAATAAAATTTATTAACTTAGATTAGGATAAATCAATTTAAGTTCAACAGATCAGATCCGAAGTCTAGGAATTAAGGGACAGACGTCTTACACTTAAAATCCAACAATAATTTTTTTGCTCGAGTAAATATATGATCGTATAATTAGTGCCAAAAGAATAATTGAATAAAGCAAATAATTTCTTCAAATTGAATAACCTGTGATTAATTTAATTCGATAAGAAATTATAACTTTTAATTTAATCGTCGGCTAGGGCTGCAGCTGAATACAGGCGAGCTCACAGGATCGGACTAGTTTCAGGTTGTGCTGGTAAGGGCCAAGCGAAATAGTAAGATCGATTAAGTAGGACTGCATTAGTCGAGTAGGATGGTCGCTGTGGCAGGAGCACACAAATGTGTGGCAAATGCTACATGCGTGTGGCCGTGTGTCAGAGGTTGGTGCTCATTAGAAGTGCTCGGAGGTGATCCAGAGAGAGAAGAAGATTGGAGGTGTTTTTTTTCACTCAAATAAAAAGTGACCTGGCTTTTTAAGGATTCTCACCTAAGGCAATGCTCCCTCGATATTTTCTTCATTGGAATATCCTCTTATCCTGAATATAGGCTCTGGGAAAACTTAAATATAATTTTATTCATTAAAATAGGCTCTCTTTTACAATGTAAGACGATCTCTATATATAGAGATCCCATGATGGAACATATAATACTAAGGCCTCATTTGGTTCGGGCTTTTTTTTTGAACTAGAGAAAAAAAATATTTTATTTTTAAAATTTAATAAGTAAGAAATCTATTTTAATATTAGAAAGTATATAAAATGCGAAATATTTTTAATTTTAATATTCGTATTTGTGTTGGGTAAAAAAAATGTGTTGAACTAGAGGCCTAAATGTTGAAAATAAAATTCCAAATAAATCTAAATAAATATGAAACTAATTTTACTACAATAAAATCAATTCCAAATATGAAATTAAAAAATCGGCTCCAAATATAACGAGTCTTCAAATTTTCTAAATCTGCTCTAAAGCAAATCAAATCTGGATAAAGCTAATATAAAAACCTCCAATTAGCTCTAATTAATCTAAATTTGAATTTTAATTTAGTACGTAATGTCATACTGGCGGTCAGATTCAATGTTGATCTGTGTTCTCATTAATTACAAAATATCACACTTGTTAAGAGCATTGAACAAATTAAAACTTTAGGGCGGTCAGATTCAATGTTGATCTGTGTTCTCATTAATTACAAAATATCACACTTGTTAAGAGCATTGAACAAATTAAAACTTTAGGGCCCGTTTGATACTTATATCATTTTGGTCATGCAAAAGATCATAATGGTTCATTCATTATAAAAATAAATAATATTAAATTAATTTCTATAACATCATATATAACTTTTAATATAAAAAAATTCATTTTGTTTCATATTTTTCGTAATTTTCAATATATCATTCTACATTATTTCACATCATACAACATAATTAACTAACTTTATTTCCCATCATACACTTATATCATGACAAGACTATAAATTTCATGGCATGACTAAATTGGTCTTATTGCTAAACAGTTTTACTCAAGCAGAATCTTATTTTTTCTAAATATTCCTTTTGTAGATAATATTGGACTGCGATTTCTAATTCAATTATTGAGCAAGTTTTGTGTCTTTCTTTTGACCTGATAACATGTAGTATCTTTTCTTTGACTTAAAAATGTTAATTTATTTTGTTTCTCTAGTTATTAGAAATGTTGATGAATAACTGTGGGGAGCATATCCATAGACAGGTGATTGATAATGGTCTTCTTCCAATACTAGTGAAGATGGTGAAGAAGAAGGTGCTAAGTTTCTTGGCATCCTTTATGACGGAGCCTTTTTTTTGGATTAGTTTGATGCTGGATATGGCTTTCTACCTTGTATTTGCAGACTGATTTTCCAGTTCGAGAAAGGATCTTTCTTCTTCTGGATGCTACCCAGACAGCTCTTGGTGGGGCTAAGGGAAAGTTTCCTCAGTATTATGCTGCATACTATGACCTTGTGGTAGGTTCTAATAAACAACAATTTTCATTTTGCTGCATGACTTGTGATCCTGGAAAACCCTTTTGTTATTGGTTTTTCTCACTGCATGCATAAAACTTAAATGTGGTGGGTTAGTAACAAAAGAAATGCATTTATGGCATCCATTTGTCCATCTGGACTTTTAGAAGGCACTAGGGAAGTAGATGGAGGTGTAACTGGTATCTTGCCCACTACTGCTAATGCAGCTACCTATGTTGCTTAAGATGTCACAGGATGTTAACAGGATGTATGAATTGTTTCGTTTTATTTGTCCAAATGCCGGGTTTTTGTTGTTGACCGGGAAGATTCTACTTGGTTTCTTCATTTTCAGCAGAATACATAAAATATTTGTTGAAATTTGGCAGTCTGGGTCCACAACAGATGGTTAAATCAGCTTAAAGGATGACCTTGTGTAACATTATCGTAAAAATATGGCATCTGAAAATCTTGTTAATCAATCTACTTGCCTTGCTATCATGCTTCTTAATAATCTTTATGTTTGTATTATTTTTGGTCATAGTTTTTCCATGTGTTTTCTTTACTTTTGCTTTCGCAGCATATGGTAGGCTATGAAGCACGAGTACGATATGACGATACCGATACGATACGATACGATATGACGATACGCCAAACTTAAAAAAGTAGGATACAGATACGTCAGAATACGACTATTATATTTGTATATTATACGTCATATTCTCATATTCAAGATATAAATCTATGGTAGATTATAATAACTTATATATCTTGTTGTTATAATTTTCAAAAATATCTTTTAAATTTTTTTCAAATTAATTATATTTTTTAAACATTATTAATATCACTAAAAAATATTATAGACAATTGAACTACAAAAAATAAAAATATCCTCAACAATTATTGAATTTAAAAAGATCTTAAATTAAAATAATATTTTAAAATTTATTTAATTACTTTCAACTTATCACAAATTATCTAAGTGAGATAAGAGTTTAAATATATATTAGTAAATCAGTTTCAGTTTTAATTTAAATCCGACCTAAATTAATTAGCTCGATGTAAATGATATATAATTGAAAATAATATAAATAATGTGACATAAACTCAGATATACTAATCTGGTTAAAGTAGATATATACCCTTCTCTCTCTCTCTGAGTCTTTAATTAAATAAATAAACAAAATAAAAAAAAAATCAAAATTCTATCTTTTTCATAATATGAGCTTGATTAAAGTAAAAAAAAGTGATCGGTGTCTAACAGAAGCAAAGATAGTATAATTGAGATAGAAAAACTAGATGATACAGTTGCTTGCGAATACTAAATTCTTTTTCTATTGCCGGAACAATAGCGTGCATCAAGCATTTTGTAATTCCAATTGTGTAAGTTCAGTATATCACTCAATCTTATTATTTGAGTTTATGCATGGGTTATGTTTTATGAATAATATATATATATTTTTTTTTATCGTGTAGGTCAGACCAATTTTTTCAATATTTTTTCTTTAATTAAAAGTATCTAAAAGTATCGGACAAGTATCGGGCAAGTATCTGACGAGTATCGGATTTTTAAAATTAAAAATAAAAATTGATATGCCACGTGGCGTATCGGATACGTATCGGAGGAGTATCAGGAAGTATCAGTATCCGATACGGATATGATACGGATACGTTAGGCTCCACAAAGTATCGGTGCTTCATAGATGATAGGCTTCTCTGGATGCATGTATTTAAGGGATTTGATTATTCTAGTACATTCACATGCCATCAGTTCCTATAATGTAACAATTACCAACTACTCAAATTTATCATGATGGCATCACCAGTTATTCTTCCCCACTTACTCTTTTTGCACAGTACTTTGTCAAACTCAGTAACCAACATGTCATCAACCTCTTCTTTGGCTACCTTTTTATGGATCTATAACCATCACTACGAAAAAGTTGAATGAGAAATTTTATGCTTCATGGGATTTAAAGTTTGGTTCATGAGTTTTGGGCAATTAGAACATTTAATCAAGGGGCTTCAGAATTTAGATATACCAGAGAATGAGAAGGCAGCTTGGGGGAAGCTTGATGCTTAACTTTTACTAGCTTACTAAAGCTTGATACTCAACATTTAGAAATGCTTCAAATATCCAAATTTTATGAATATCTTTCGATATTTCTTTTCTTGTTACGAGGGCTAGACAGAATTGCTAAACCTTTATATTAGAGATATTTCTTGAGCATATGAGATTAGAAATTTATTGCAGCTCTGTCGATTAGATGCAAATATGACAGCACGTATAAAAATAAATAAACCACAAAGCCCTCTCTTCAAATTCTTGTGCATACAGAAGATCAATTTCTCACAAATAATTCCTGTAGACAACTCCTTTAGCAACGAACCTTAAATAATGAACGTACAACAAGATATATCTGTCATATGCATCACTCAGTTAACTAAAGGAAAAGAAACCCTTGCGATAGATTTTATAGGCCTTATCCTAGTTATGCTTGATGTCTGTGCCATACAGGATGGCACAAACAAACTTCTAACCATCATGTTTCTTTTACATTGTTCGTCCAGAACTTGAACTTGTTAAGATATAGATCTTGGGGGTACCTCTGTAACATTTCTTTCTAATGCTCATACGAGTTGTGCGCCTCCATGATATCCATCCTTGTTCCTGCTTTCATTCTTGATCACTCTATCCTTGTTGCATAAACTGGACTAAGAGGGGTAAGAGGGAGAAAGGGGTGCTAACAGTGGAGGGCATAATGGACGTGGATGTGGATGACACAATGGCGTTGGGTGTCTTAACTATACATTTTGTAGTATGATGTGACGCATGATGGAGATGTGTTGTTTCTTACATGGATATTATTCTAGTGATCACTTGCACATTGCTAGTGTCATGTAGTATCAACTGCAAACACATAAGGGAATTCTTAGCAGCCAACGTTCTAGTATTAGATCTAAGCATCTTTGTTTGTGTTGAGGAGTACTCCAGACTACTTCAATTATAAGATTCTCAGGGAAGCTACCTTTCATTATATAACCTCCTTTGGCACAGGGGCATATCAGCAGCCTAAATTTCTTATACTTTTAACTCTAGTTCTTGGATTTTTGAGTCAGGTGCCAGCATATGTTGGTAACATCTTTTACTTTTTCCTCAAAAAATGATCTTGTTATACTAGTGTCCGACTTGTTGATAGGTCTATATCATCAATAAATAGTATTTGTAGTGTTGCTCCTACCCTTTTATTACCATTTTTTTTTCTTTTATTTGCCTGAGTCTACCCCTTCTTTATTAGTGCACCTACCATCTTAAAAGTCACTCACAGGCGCTTCTTGTTACTGTGCATCTATTTATTCCTTCTTTTGCAGAACCATCGGTTTCGGCGGTTAAACCACTACAGGTATATGCTCAGTGACCTAAGCATGAGATAGTTGAAGCTCTCGAGGTCTTTGGTGCCTTTTTGTGTACCTCTCTTGTAATATCCTGTCCTAAATATAGAGGTATTGTCTGCTTTGATTTTAGAAAATCACGTGACTTGAATATTTCGACCACTCTAGATCAAGCACATTGAATTACAGAGTTCTTGTCACTAGCTGCACGGTTTTTCCCAAATGACGTCTCTATAATTTGCGATTACATTATTCATTTATATAGCTCAGGAACTCTCTTTTTTTTTTCGATGTGGAACAATCCATTCTTGTGCCTCTCTCATCACTTATTCTACTTAGAAGCCTGCTAGTAGCTAACCTTTGAACTAGTAATTATTTTCTTTTTGAACTTTACTCAACGATCTGTCCCCGCCCTCTTCGACCAATTGCAAGGGATGGCACTAATGGGATTGTCAAATGCAAAGTTCATTTCCATCAACAATTTCAAACCAAGATTTTGGGAGATTTGAGATGCGTTTTGGGCATTAAAGTTACCCATTCAAGCGGTGATATATACATGTCACGGTGGATGTTGTAGGCAGCTTGTGGAGGGTGGTATGCTATGAAGTATGGATAATTCAAAAAATCATGCTGTGTCGGATACATGGATATGGACAGACATGCGAGGACACGTGGGGACATCGTGTTGGATACGCCACATGGCATGTCCAATACGATAATATTAAAAAACTAAAGGACACTTTTTGGATACACGAAGACACTTTGGAACACCTTAGGACACTTATGAGATACTTTCAGGATATTTTTAAGATGCAGGATGCTTTTAAAACACATGACATTTCTGGGATACGTATGGGATGGAATTAAATACATTTAATATTAATATTAAATTTATTTATTAATATGATATTTTTAATAATATTAAATATAAGACTAACACTTATTAACACATCTACCTCCTCTTTGGTTTTTTTATTAATATTTAAAAAATTTTATTATTATTAAAATTTTATCTAATAAAATTAAAATTCTATATCTTATTGTTATTAAAATTTTACTTAATATAAGTCAAAATTTTAAGGTAATTAAACTAAATCAAATGTTTTCCTTTCTCGATGCCCTTGAGCTTTACGAAAATGAACTAATCCCAAAAAGCTTAGAATGCTAGCTTCACCTCTATCCTTCTCTTATTCTCAACGTTGAAAGCTCTTATGTCCTCTTATCGTCATACTCGTCGTGATTGTCTTAGCAAGAAAAATTGTATTCTCTTTTATTTTTTCACTCACTTTGCAAAGTGAACCATTAATACAGGCATCGTCTTTTCTCAAGTTCTCATCTTGATTTTATGAGACTTTTGTGCTAATCACAAGTTTATACTTAAAAATTAAAGTTTTGTTTTATATTTTATGTATTTTTTTAAGTATGAATTATTAATTTTATTATTATTGTTTTTGATGTGTCATGCCGTATTTATGTTCTATGTTTTAAAAAATTGTCATTGTGTTGTACTATGTCATGTCCATGTGTTTCAGTGTCATGTCTGTGCTTCGTAGGTGGTATATTGGTTGTTAGACCAGTTGACATTTATGTGGATCCCAACATGAAATTAATGTTTCAAACAAGATTGCTTATATTTTACCTATGAAAATATCACAAATTAGATGGCAAACTTAACTACCTTGTTGTAACCAAATCTAAAATTTCATTTTCTAAGTATGATCAGTTAGATTCTAGAATCTCCTTGTAAACATCTATGGGAGGCAGCTTTGAGGGCTCTTAGATAAGGCAGACTCAACAGAGAACTTTTATGTTGTGACTATGGTCATCTTCAAGTGATAGGATATACAAATGCTTACTGGGTAGGTTTTCCAGTAGATTGCAAATTTGAACTAGGCAATTGTATCCTATTAGGTGGAAACTTAATATTTTGGAAGATTAAAAAGAAAAATGTGGTAGCAAGATATATTGCTGAGGCAGAGTACAGGGTAATGGCACTAGTGACTTATGAACTTGTGTGACACTATTGATGCAGGAATTAATATTTAGTTAATCTGAGCCTATAAAGTTGTGTTGTAACAATCAGGCTGCTGTTATATTACCTCTAACCTTGTATTTTATGAGAGGATAAAGCCTATAGAAATTGACTGCAACTTTGTAGAGAGTTAGTCCAATCTAAGGAATTCATTGTCTTTTGTCAATTCCAATGATTAATAGATTAATTAATTAAATCTTTCAGATGCACTAGGATTTTGTATATTTATAACATGATAGGGCTTTATGATATTTATGTATCAAATTGAGGAGGATTGTTTAGAACCTAGATATGATTACATAATAATTTAGAGACCTGTATGTAAGTAGTAACCATAATTGTTTGTATTGTATTGTTGAGGTGGAGGGCCAGTTGAGATTTATTTTCATTGTGATTGATACCATAATTTGAGATGAAATACTCAACTTCATTCATTCTTTATATGACAATATATACAGGGAATTAGTGAATTCAGAAAAAAAAATCATTAATTATAAAATCCTTATGAGTGACTCCCCTAGGAAAAGGACTTCTTCAATTACGAAATTCCTGTAAATGGAGAATCTCTTAGATGAGGGTGTTAAGGAGAATCAGTAACTTCCATAAGTGGAATATTGTATATAGGCATAAATCCCCGAAAGAAAGCCGCAATTAAACCTACTTTCCTACACATATCAAACTATGTTCTCTGACCTTTTCTGATTCCTTTGTCAAACTTATGCACTGAAGGTGTTTTTGTTCTTCTAGTGGACTAGTAATAAATGTTCTCTGCTAATTAGTGGTAGCTGAAAAACTGTTAATGTGCTCTTAACCTATTTATATTTTTTAAACCATGAAAAGTCATATTCTCTTGCTCAACATTCTTCTGTTTAGTTAAACAAGTATGTTTTTTCTTGTCCTCAGCATGCTGTCATTATTACAAGCTGTTCTGCTAACAATGCATCCTTTGTTGAAAGATGGTTTTTTCTTAAAGATATAATAATGCATCCTTTGCTTCCCTAGATTTCCCAGTTTTATGTCCCCATTTTCTGCTAATAATTCATCCTTTTGCCTGTTTGTTTGTAAGGTTTAATTTAACAAGGTTAAAATTAAACTTGGATAGAGATATTTTTTTATTGAAAATTGTGAATGATGTGAAATAAAGTTAGTTATTATGTTGGGATATGTAAGGGATGTGATATAAAGTTAGTTATTATGTTGGGATATGTGAGAGATGTGATATAAGTTAGTTATTATTTTAGTAATGTGTGTAGGATGTGAAATAAAGTTAATTTTTAATATTAAATTTTTATGTGTGATATGATATGTCAGGTTAAAATTAAATCAGGTAATTTTTAACTTCCAAACAAACGGGGAGTGTTACTTTTTACCTTCATGTGGATATTCATTTACTGATTGTTCTCTTTTAATTTCATATGAAACTAGCTTCTTATAATTATGAATTTTTACTTGAAATGTGCATTTTGTTTAACTTGCCAAATCTTGCGTACACTTTCTATTCCCATAGGGTTAAAATGCCGCCAATCCTAATGAACTACTTTAATTGGATAGGTTTTGCTTGTGATTTCCTGTGAACTTGCACTACTATTTGTGTTAGACCTGACTTTATGTCACTTGAATGGTCATTCTCTGCTTTGTCATCTACGCTTGGAAATGATATGCAATTCTACATCCATATATATATCTATCAAATTTGAGTTGTGTTTCTTTTTTTATGTTTGGATGAAGAAGGCAGCTCCATGCGTGCCTCAGGTACATAAAAATTAGATCCTTTACTCTTAAGTTATGTATATATGTGAGCGCTCAAAATGGGATTGACATCTTCACCTCTCATTTGACTGATGAATTTATGCTTCTTTTATTTACTTCAATTTTCTCAAAATAAGATGGCAATATTAAGCTAGTTTTCCAAGTGGGAATTGAATTTCACTAGACATAATATGAACAATAGAGGCAAGTTACAAGGGAAGGGTAAGCAAGATGAAATTTCATATATAATATCAATTGTTGTTTTGCAACATATTTTGCATTTTTTACATCATTCTATGAAGATGATAAAGGGAGCTTGTAAGAGTTTCCTAAGTTGTTCTAGTCGGATTAAAACTTGGACCTCCAGTATACAGGCACTAAATATAACTCTTGGGTAAAGTGCATGAATCAACTCTTGGGTAAAGTGCATGAATCAACTCTTGGGTAAAGTGCATGAATCAACTCTTGGGATGAATATACTAATCCTTGGACAACCCAACACGTATATTTTGTTGATTTTAACTGGTACATCTTGAATTGTGCTTCTCTTGTGGCTGGGGAATCTATTGGGCGAATTTATACTCCATCCAGGCTTCGCAGGTACAATTTCCACAACGGCAGAGTATTCCATCCACTCAGACATCTCAGTCAAAGGAAGCTTTGGAGGCTGTAAAAGAAATTCCTGTAGAAGACCCTCAACCAAATATATGCCATGTTGCTGTGAAACAACCAAGTTCTGAGGGCCTCCCTGATCAAAGGTTCTGTCAACTAGCTTTCGTTGTTACAAAATTTGAAAATTTCTCCAGCTTCCAAATATGTTGGCGTTATTTGGTCATTCTTTTCTTTAGCAATTTTTTCCCAATATTTATTTTTGTTTTATTTTTCAATGTGTTGTCCTTTGTGTGTATCATACATGCATTTCCGGGGCTTTGTCTGGTGTTAATCCTAGTTAAGATAAACCCTTCCTACTGAGTACTAACCATTCAACGGAATTATTAAATGGTCTTATGGTGTTTCTTCTTCTTTTCAGATCAAATCCTCTGAATGTTTGCTTAAATCTGTTTTAATGTATTAGTAGATGCTTTAGAGGATATAGGCCCCACACAGATTCATTCATTTTTCTTGAAAGGTTATCTTTTTATATGTAGCTAGGCTGAGTTATGAATGTGAGGATTGATACATTTTGAATTTTCCTATAATGTAATGAGCGTGCATGTACATGGCACTATGCACAGTAATTAGGATTTTAAACAGTGTCTGGCTTATTAATTCTAGATGATTTTACAATGATTATGTTTTACATTTCAGAATTTGTAACACAGTAATACGCTCATGTCCACTGAGGGTATTCCTTTCATGTTATTCCCATCACAGCTGAGCTCTATATTATAGTGGAAAGATGATTGAGTTCCTGTCAATAATCTATTCTGTTTTATGAAAACATTAGTCTGCTTAATATTACTTTGTTAAATTTGTGGTTGGGTAACTTCTCCTGGATACCTGGTTCAGTAGCACGCATCTCTTGGATGCTACGTTGCCATGGTTATTAAGTATGTATCAAGATGCAAATGTTTGCTGCTTGTTGCCATTTTAAATTGCTATTGTGTAGAAACAAACTGCATGTCGGTGGTACATATATATATATATATATGGAAACCGATGATTATATAACCAAGCGGAAGTTTTGGCCTTGGCATTTTGCCTGAGCACCAGTGATAGTCTGAGAAATTATATACTCATTGAGTTTGCTTCGCCTGACATGTAATGAGAACTTATTTTTTATGTCAATTCTGTTTTCCAGTATTATTCATAAGGCTACCAGTGTCATGGAAGTTTTAAGGGAGGTGTTAAATGCTTTGGCTCCTAGACGCCCTGAGGTACATTGATTGATGTACTTAGCCCTTTTCACAGGGATTATTCTAATCGTGTGTGATCATCTCTGAGATCGACAAATAATTATTTGTCTGTGATTTTGCATTCTTTTAGAAGTAAGCCTCCTTTGATTATATTCTATAAATATTTGCGAACTGGATAGTTTAACATTGGATTTGGATCATAACTGGCTTGGACATGCTCAAATCTTGATTTTTTTTGTTTTGAAAATGTGATCTTGATATTTTTTTTTGAAATGATTTCTTGATTATTTTTGGTCATAATATTACTGTGCTATTAATTTATGATTTGTTAATTAAAGTCTTTTGGCATGAATATTTAACCTTATGCTGGCATGCCGTTATTGAATATGAACTTATCAATGAATTAGCATGAACTTCTTGAAGCGTTCAGGTTGTTGACTTTAATATGCACTTTAGTTTTTTTGTCTGATACACTAGTATCATCTAACAAAGGGTGATGCTTAGGGATAGATACCAACTTGGTCTTTCATATTGAAAGGGATTTTTGTTTTTGTATGATGGAAATTTTAGTGGAAATGATCTCTTTCTTGGAGTCTAGCATATATAGTTGAAATAGACATGTTTTTTTACTTTTGGATGATCTTTGCTATTGTGCTGACTATCTGATTAAGCAATGTTCTAATGATATATAGGCCACCACCAATGATGATGACAACCATGCTTTTATCCGACTATGTAGGGTCAACTACATGAATCCTTTGTTTTATTGAACTCTATCAGATAATAAATTCTCAGCTAGCTGCTAGTACATAGAATCATTTCTTATGGTTTTTTATCATGTCTTTTTTGGCCTTCCACTTTTCACTTTTTACATAAGCAAAATTCAATGATTTAACTTTTTTACTAAAACTTTAGCCTATAATTTACACATCTAAACCATCTAAGCCGACTCTTGCTGGGCTTATCTTTAATTGAGGCTACTTCAACTTTTTCGTAGATATATTTATTTATCTTATCCTTTCTCGTATACCACGCATCTATTGTAGCATCCTCATTTCTATGACGTTTATTTTATTTGTATGTTTCTACTTTATAGATCAATATTCAGCACTATACAACATTGCTGGCTTTATAATTTTTTTATAAAATTTACTTTTAAGTCTGAGTGAAATTTTTCTCATACAATACACTAGATGCATTTTTTCACTTTATTCATTCTGCTTGAATTCTGTTAGTGATGGCACCATTTATTTCATCATTATTCTGTATGATTAATTCAAAAAATTTAAATCGTTTGCTCTTCTTGATAACTTGATCACTATCAGTCATCTCTCCAATACAAGTATTTTTATCTCGATTAAATTTGTACTCCATATATTCAGTTTTTGATATACTATGACAAAAATCTTTAGATTTTAAAGTATTTTTTCATAACTCGAGTTTCACATTAGTTTCATCTTTAATCTCATCAACAAGCAAAATATTATTTACGAAAAGTATATATCAAGCACTTTTTCTTGAATATGTTCTGTTAAAATTTTTATAACTAATGCAAAGAAATATGAATTTAAAGATGAATCCTGGTGTAATTCATCTAAAATAGAAAAAAAATTTGTCAAATTTTCGTGTCTGAACACATGTGACATCTCCTTTGTACACATCCTGGATCACTTGAACGTAAGCAGGTCAAACTCCTTTCCTTTCAAATACTTGCCAAAGCATTTCCCTTAGGACTTTATCTTAATTTTTTCTAAATCAATAAAAATGAAATACAAATCTTCTTTTTTCTTCCTAAACATTTTCATTAATCCTCTCAACAAATGAATAGCTTTCATAGTATATTTTCTTGGCATAAGATCAAACTAATTTTGTGATTTATCCTATTATCACATAATGTAATCTATGCTCGATCACTCTTTCAAAGTTTTAAAATATGATTTATTAATTTAATTTTTCTATAGTCAGTACAATTTTGCACATCACCATTATTCTTATAAATAAATATTATTATACTTTTTTTCATTTATTTGACATTATTTTAGTCTTGAAAATTATATTAAACTACCTAGTGTGCTAAGAAACTCTTTATCTTATATATTTTCAAATATTTATTGAAATATCATTTAGTCCTATCGGCTTTTTTGCACTTTATCTTTTTTAAAGCCTCACAAATTTTAGTTTTACTAAGATGTCATGTAATAACGGTTTTTATCTTCTTTTTGGATGCTAAATTCAATAAGATCAATCATATTGCACAACCGTTATTAAAAAACTTGTCAAATAATTCATCCATTTATGTTGAATATTCTTTTCTTAAAAAGTATTTTTTAATTCTTATTTTCAATATATTTTACTTGACCTGGGTCTTTTGGTTTCTTATCTTTTACTTTGGCAAGTTTATATATATGTTTTTCTCTTTATTTAATATCCAACTTTCTATATAGGTCCTCAAAAGTCATATTTTTTGTATTACAGATTGTTTTCTTAGATTTTCATTTAGTAATATTATACTTCTCTAAATTCTATTTGTTCTTGTATTTATACTAGTGTTTGTAACACTTTTTTTTAAAAATATTTTCTTATACATCTTATTTTTGCTATCATGCATCTTTATTGTTTAAAACTTTTCTTTAAATTATACCAACATATCCTTTGCAATCCTTAACCACATAAGTGGTGCTTCTCCTTCAATATCTCATTGCTCAAGTTCTGGAACCTTCAATATCTCAGTGACAGTCTATTTCTGTATGCGAACATGGTTAGAGGAGATGTGCATGATAGCTTGGATAGGCGTTAGATTGATTAAGTCCTATTTCCTACATCAATTATTTAAGTCATATGAGCTCACATGTCATATCATGTACTTCGCCTCAACACTAGATCTTGCTACCACATTTTTTTTTATTCATTCAAGATATTTGGTTTATTGTAGGATACAATAGCCTGATATAGATCTTTAATCTGTTGGAAAACCTGCTTAGTCAACATGTACATATCTCATCACTTGAAGATGGCTACGATCACGATATAGATGTCCCTTTCTTGGGGATGCCTTATGATATTTGACAACCCTCAAAGCTGGCTCCCAATGATCACATTTACAAAAAAATGAAATATCTGGTATGATACTGTAAGGTAGTTAAGTTTATCATCTAATTTGCGATATCGTCTTGGATCAGTTATCAGTTCCCTTTATTTTGGCATTAGTTTAATATTAGTATCCATAAGAGTATCAATGGATCTAGTGCCCAGCATACTCGCTTCCTTGATTGTGTCTAGAACATACTTCTTCTATAATATATATTTATGCCTCTAAACAAATAATTTCATTGCCCCAAAAGTATCTCAAATCTTCTAAATCTTGGTTTAAAATTGTTGATGTAAATAAATGTTTGATTTTAAAATTCCATCATTGTCATCCTATGTGATGCTGATATCATCAACATAGAATAAAAAGAATCTACCTGACAGAGTCTAATGTCTTATAAAATAGTGTGTGATCCTACATACTATGGGACATATCAAATCGAATCAGAGTTGAGCTGAATTTACCATGCCAATCCCGAGGAATACTGCTTCATGCCATATAGTGAGTTCTTTAATTTGTAGACTAGTCGATACTCCACTTGAGCAACATTCGTAGGTGGGTGCTCCATACAAACCTCTTCATTTAGGTATCTATAGACTATGAAATGCATTATTAATATCAAGTTGATGTAAGATCTACTGAGAAATTACTATTAAGTAATAAACATAGTTAATCTATCTTTTCCACTAATGGAAAGGTATCTGTATAATCAATGTCATATATCTGAGTGTAGTCCTTGGTTATAGGCTTAGCCTTTAAATGGTCCACTGAGCCATTAGGAGAAATTTTCAACACCTACTTGCATTCAACTGTTGACTTTCCACGTATAGAGAAACTAGGTCCCAAGTATTATGGCATCTTATTCATTGTACCTAGTCACAGTCTTTGATGGAACAAGGCCTTTAAATACTGAGGATAGGGTAGAAATGAAGGCAATAATTTGGATATATTGCAGTGTAAGATACATAATGAGAAAGAAGATGAGAAGTAGTACACTGACGAGCATTCTTCCTGAATGCAATGAGAAGATTAAAATAAATCATGACCAGAGGTCGAATCTGGGATTGGAGATGTATCAAGAAAGGCAACGTAGTCCTGGTATAGTTTTGTCGGGCTAGAGTCGTTGACTATATACCTTTAGTAGTTTAGCCACTGGTACTATTGGTTTTGCATAGGAAAATGATGGAACGAATAAGGGTACGTGAATTGGAAGTATCTCTTGAGGTGTGTTATGAGGTGGTAGGTGCACTAGTAAAGATGGGAGCAGATTCATAAATCACATAAATTTAACGATATAATTGAAGTGAAGAACAACAGTCTTGTTTTTTTAGGCGTAATATCCTTGGGATGACACAATTGATAGCCGAGATGACAGCTTATCCCCACCAAAGGACAGAAGATGGATAAAATTGGTGCAACCAAATTCACGAGGGGTGGGATTATAAACTGCTTCTCTGGGAAAGAGGATGAAGAATGAGATCTAATCATGAAGGGCTAAAGAGGGCATGCGATTGATAAGGCTACATGTTTTGAGAACTGCATTGTCCCAAAAATTGTAGAGGAAACCTCATATGAAGTAGTAGGTTAGGTGTAGTCTCAACCAAATGCAGAAAGGAAAAGGGATGCAACATGAATCTGTAGGGGGAGCTTGCAAAGAGATGTGGTTTGCTAGAGAAGGATAGTTGGAGAGGAGCACCGTGCTTGGAATGAAAGGAAAGTGCCAAAGAGTCCTCATAGGAGATGAGATCTTCTGTAGCCTATCTTTGTGAATTGAATAGAACCTCTTCCTTCTGCCTAGCTTGTCGTGAAGTGATTGTAGTTGATCCATTGAAGGGCATTGGCTTCACAGTGTCTTCGCAAGTGTTTCATAAGCTGTTGGGATCACCTTTTCTTGCCAATTCCTAGGAGGTCTGAGAGAACTGTAGGAGAGTAGAGATGAGCTCAAGACACATTGCTTACTGTCTTTAGAGAACAATGCGTAAGAGAAAGCTGGGATGAACCCTAGCAGCATAGAAGACACAGCTCTGATACCATGTCAAGATTGTGAGGGAAAAACTACACATTGTGTAACTTTCATATATCCCTAGAATTATATCATAATTATATCTAGATCATCAGCAATTCCAATAGAGGAGATTTTTGAAGTAGTTAATTAAAACCTAAAAATTTTCTGGAGCACTATATAATCACAAATATCCATATTGTGTAGACATAATGGTACTTTTTTTTTTAATATAAGAGTACATGTATTTTGAATGTAAACATTCAAGTTTTTCCACGATAACTTGAAGCATAAAGAAAGGTAAAGAATGGAGTCCTATGTGAGTTTTATGTTATATGAAAATGCCTGCCAATTTAAATGAAACATTTTATAAGACTTGTTATACAACCAGCTATTCTACAAAGGAGTGGCTGTTAGTTAGTTACTAATAAAATATTTATAAGATTAGTTTAATGGAGATTTCAAATGCTTATATGAATGTTCAAATTCGAGGGCTACATTAATTATGATTGTATTCATGAGAGGGTGCCTGTGGCACCTAAAGAGGAAAGGATGGGTGTTTAATGTTGTTTACATCATTGATTGTAAACCTTTAGATGCTATCATAGATAAAAATGAGAAGCGACAGTCTCAACCTTAAAAGTGAGGGGGTGAACAAAACTCCTCTGGATATGGTAATTAAATATATCTTCAGGTGACGTAGCATTGTTTTAACTAGAACTGAATGGAGACATGTACTTTGACCACATGTAATTTGTGATCCAAATTCAAACTTTTGTTGTCATTGTTGTTTTTGTTATTATAATAATAATAATAATTATTATTTTTAAATAAATTTTGAAATGAAGCTTGATTGTTGTTTTTCTATTGGAGATAGCAACGAAATTTATTTTATAAAATTTATGTTAATTTTTTCTTTTCTTCTGTGAGTGTATGAATGGAGCAGATAGAGTTGCCTTATGTTGCCTTTTGAATTCCTTTTTGCTTATCGTGGATATTCTACCTACAATTTGGGTATTTACAGTATATTCTCATTATCAGATCTCTATAATTCTCAGGGAGCAGCTGATGAGTTCATTTTGGATCTTGTTGAGCAATGTTCTTTTCAGAAGCAGCGAATCATGCATTTTATATTAAGTTGCCAGTAAGAAGCCTCCCTTTTCTTTGAGATGTATTTATTGAGATGGATTTTTGTACTCGTTTAGAGAGGGAAAAGTACCCCGCGTAACTTTAATTTTCTCTATTTTCTTTTATGGTCTCCCAGTGTAAATTCTCATTGTTGCCATTATTTTCCAGCATGAAAACTATCCACTTTTTTTGCAATAATTTTGATCTTTGATCTGACATGAATAAGCGATGAGAACATGAATATTGAGATCAGTGAATGACCTATCTATGCCAGAAAACATGTTGCCTATATTAGCGTTCTAATCCTTCAAAATTTCTAATGATAAAAAATAGCGCAAGTATCAATTTCCAACTTTTTTGGATGATCAGGAGTTTTCAAAATCACAAAGCATTTATCGCACAGTGTAAGCTTTTTGCTGTGATGAATTTCATACATCCAATCTATATTTTGGCGATGTTCAAATATTTTGGTGATGTTCAAATCATTATATTGCTATCATTGTTAATCCGTGGATGTATTCTTAGCCATAAATTTATCCATCCTACCTTTTCTCTAAGTGAGCTTTTATTAGTCCATCATAATTTTCAACCTAGTTACATTACTCTTAGGATTTCTGTGACAGTTAAGTATGTGTGTGTGTACAGTTGGTTGGTTAAGTTTCTCAATATTCATATACAATTTACTTCTATTGCAGTCTTCCCACTCATAGGTTTAGTCAACAAATTATGTAGCTATAATTTTTTCCCAAAACTCTGTTTCCCTCTAGTAATGCAACGTTACACTTGTTGACTTTTTTAGTAATGAAAAGTTGATGGCTCAAGCAATCGAGCTGAATGAGCAGCTTGACAAAGTTCTTGCCCATCATGATTCTCTTCTTAATGTTGAAGTTACCTCCATTAAAAGTTCATTTGGTAATGAAGAAGCTGTGGAAGAGGAGAATGAAGAAAGCTTTTTTCGGAGGTAGGCCCTGCCTCTCTTTTGTATGATTTAGCAACCTGATTGCTGTAATTTGCAATTTTTACTTTTTTTGAGGAATATACTATTTAATGCTAATTAATCATGTTTTGCAAAGATTCATATATTATTGCCTGCCTCCAGTGTCACCAATGCATTACTAACTTGTTTCTGTCAAAATGTACCACACATCTTTTTAAATCTATGAAGCCTTCATGCCTATGGTACTTTACTGCTTCTGCTTGTTAGTTGATATTGCCTGCAAACAATATTTCAGTTTTTTATCACGTCAAATTTTTTATATTTCTATTCACATTTGGAGGAAGATCTGAAAAGCATATTTGTGGATGTAATTTCCATCAACTGCCAATTCAATATTGGTTTTATGAATACTTATTCACCTGTTTTCCAGTGAATAGAAGCATCTGCTGTAACTTGGGATATATCAAACGATTCTTGTTTACAGTACGTAGTCAGCACTTTAGCAGGCCCACGTATTTTTCTTGACTGGTTTGTTTGTTGGACTCAAAGTAGAAAACTTGGCCTCGGTCTTATTTTGGCTATGTCAAATCTGAACTAGGTGAGTTCAAGGGTTAAGCTCATCCTTGAGAAACCCAATTTAACCCCAAAATGAAGACTGAATTTGGCCAGTTCTTTTTCACGATCTTTCTTAATGACCCTAGCATAAATTGTTTATATTGTGGAATATGTATTTTCTTGAACTGGCCTGAACCGCACTATGGTAGTAGCAGCAGCCATGGAACGTTATGGAAGAACTCACGTGAGGAACATAGATGTGATGTCTCCCTTTCGAGACACCACACGTGACGTCCCCTTTTCGGAACACCATGAAACTCTCTTAATTCATAGGGAAGATTATACATAGAAACTTTTAACTTTAACAAAACAGAAACGTTTATCTCATACAGCGGAAGTGATATAATTTAAATAACAAACTGAACTATAAATATCATGTTAACACATTTATTTATTCACTGGCCGTAATATACATCTGTCTTATTACAATAAGAAAAGGATAAACTGAAATACAAACCCCCTTGATTAGTGCTCGTAGACCCCTCGTGTGTCTCTTTCTTCACCAGTACCTGCCAATAAAGGCATTAGTCCACCGACCCTAGGACTGAGTAGACAATAAGTACTAATTTGCTAAATAAAAAAAAAATATTTACAAGCAACATACATTATTCTTTCTTAACAGCATCAATAACAAATCATCATAGCAAATTAACAGTCATAATTTAAATGATGATATCAATAATATGCTGCAAACCCTTTTCATTCTTTATACATTTATCTTTCGGGCCCCGGTTTCTTGGATTGTGTCTCAACTGCCTCTTTTTCATCACATATACATAGGATCCTTGGCAACTCCTATACCCCGCAAATGGAGGAGTGCTACATATACAATCATTCCCTGTAGTTGGCAGATTGTTTACACATCTTGGCAACCATCACCAATACTTGGCAGGTTACCACATCACATGGCATGGCTCGAGCATAGGCAGAGACATAAACACGACAAGAAATCCTTTTTAATTCGTTGTCGATCTTTAAAACATCTTTATAATTACATTTAGTTGTTCCAAGTCCGCAAATCACATTTTGCCTTTAAACTCGGTAAACAACTCAATAATGCTTTAAATACACATCATGCTTTTGACATTCTTGCAGATTTATTAATCATGCAACTTGATCGGAAATCATGCATATAACGAATTATACTTAAAAAAAATAATTTCAATAACATGGATTTAATCATAAAATAAGCATTTAACTGTACATGCCATTTTAAATTCAACATAACCCATAAAATCACGTATATCAAATTAATTGATTAATTTGCAGATTTAATTTAATAAATAATTTAGAACTCTTGCCTATTTCTTATACGTCGTGTTGATAACTCAATATAAAGTCGAGAAATACGAGAAGAATTTTGGATGAGAAAATCCGCTTAATTCTTTTCCTCCTCTTTTTCCTTCTTCTTCTTCTCTGCTGCTAGCTACGACTGCTGCTGGCGCTGCTTGGCTTGGCAGAACGGGCAAACGGACAGAGGCGGGCGCGAGTGCGGGCGAAACAGAGAGGAAGAGAGAGAGATTCTTTTTCTCTCTCCAAGCGCACGCAGCACACGGGAAAAAGGGGCGGGCGAAAGGTTGTTCGCCGCTGTTCTTATCCCATTTAATGAAAAATTGCAATTTAGTCCCCCTATTTTCTTTCTCTCATAAATAGGTCCAAAAATATTTCTTTTAGATCCAAAATAATTTCAATTTTAAAACTCCAAATCATTATTCTTTCGGCGTCACAATAGACCATCTTTGTATTAACAAATTGTTTGGTTTAGTGATCTGAAAATTTAGTTTTCCTCCATCTTATAATTCGTTATGTTTTAGATTTTACGAGTGTGTAGCCTAATTCCTAATCCCGTACTTCGAATAATTTATTTATTGAGATTTGAGTTTATCTTGTAGAAGTGGTTGCCTTCTACTCTATTATAAATAAAGGGATGAACTTTCATTATAATTTGATAGCTTGAATAAGAGTTTTTAGTGTAGCCATGGACCTAGGTGAAAATTTGCTAATCCACATAAATTTGTACCTGCTTTTTTTGTTACTATTTGATTCAAATTGGTGTCAGAATGTTCAAGAGAATAGTGGGAGATGGCAGTGGAGAAGGCAAAGTCAAGATCAGCAAGTTTGATAAGGAATATGCTTGTTGGAAGATAAGAATCGAAGTTTATATTTGTATCAGAATAAGCCACATTTGGCGCTTTTACGGCAATAGGAGGGTTGGGATCTATTAGATTGACCAGCACTGGGAGTTTTTCGGTTGATGTTGATGCCAAATGATGCACTGAACATAGTGAGTGCAAAGACCATTGTCAATCTTATGAAGGCTCTGACAAATACATAGGGGAAGCTAATTGCACCGAAAAGGGTATGCCTAGTGCACCACTTGTCTAATCTAAAAGTGGTGGATGATGCTTCTGTTGTAGCACATACCAGTGATTTCTGTTTGATTGTGGGTCAATTGTTCGGTGGACATTGTCTTTGAGGTTGAAGTCTGAGCGTTGATTATGTTATCTTTACTACCTGAAAGCTGGGATGCCATGGTACCTGCGGTCATCAATTCTTCAGGTTTCAAGCAAATTGATACCTAATGATGCTTTTGGGTCAATAAGGTTATCACGACAACATACTTGATTAGCAATGGCCATCATAGATAGAGATTACTTGTGGCATAGACATTAAAGGGGTGAATGTAGAACATCTGAAAGTCTTTGGTTGCATCGACATCTGATGAAAGAGAGATGCTAGTTTCAAAATTCATGAAATGCTCTTTTTTATTGGGTATGGTTTTGATGTGTTTGGTTAGTCTTTGTAATGAAAAGAATAAGAACAGCATAAAAAAAAAAGAATGGTAAATTATTGTGAGGAACCTATGGCTATACATAGTTACACATAGGTTCAATAAAATAAAAGAACTTCCATTTAGGTCCTTGATTCATCATTAAACAGCATGAAATGATAAAAACCTTGAACATATCTTTTTTTTGTCCTCTATGCTTTTCCTTTGCTCTCTTTCCTTTCTTTCTTTCGTCTCTCTAACCATCTCCCCCTCTTTTTCCATCTCTTTTTCTACATGTTTGTATCTTTTTGCTGGATGTAATGCTGGGAAGGAGGAAGGTTAAATTTAGGAAACCCTAATCTTAATAATGTTGACATGTGGCTCCAGCGCTGCATCACAGCCGTACATGTGGCAAACATTTAGCATGATATTTTGCTAACCAAGTTCCTTCCCTTGCAGGCATCGGAACTCCAATCATCGACCACGAGGTTTGATCGAGCCCACCAAACATCGGCCACGAGGTTACAGCTACAGCATTGCCAATCATCAGACACAATGATTCAAACGTGCATACCATTGTCCACGATGTTTCGCCGGATTCTTTCAGAACATCCTAACAGCGTAGGCCCCCACCAACCGCTGCAAGTCGGCTATTTTCTTTCTGAGCTCTGGTCATCTTTGTACTTGGCCTGAGCGGCCTTTTCTTTGAGATATAGTGAAACATTTCGAGCTCGTCCCGGTGGACGTAGGAGATCTCATCCCTGAACCACCTTAAATCCTCTGTGTGTTTTTCTGGACACTCCTTTCTTCTTCTAAGCCTCAATCAGCAGGTTTTAGCCATCTGCGCGCCGCTGTCTCTCGGGACTCTCCTCTTCTTCTACTCCTCGTGGGACCCCCTACCTCTCACGTCAACAAATGTATTCTATGGTATACACTAGACTATACATAGCACTTGCAGTGGAGTTGTCAGTACATGACAAATTCTAGAAAGCAACATCGGGTAGTTGTTAAATGAATCCTTCTACTTGAGATATTTCACAATCATGTCCATTTGTTTCAAACTTTCAAGAAATGTATTTTGCACGAATTTGTGGATACAGATCTAGGTGGTGATGTTGATGATCAAGACTACCAGTGGTTTTGTTCACACTGGATGGTATGTGGCAGTAATCTGGGTTTCTCGGGTACAGAAACGTTGTTGCTTTAGCTAGTACCGAAGCCGAGTATGTTTCTATTAATGAGGCCGACAAAGAGAAAATTAGGTAGAGAACAAGGTAGTGATGTTCTTTTTGTGACGATTAGAGTGCAATCCATATTGAAAAAACAAAATCTGCGTACCATGGGATTACAGGGCATATATGGTTGAAACATCACATCATTTGTTGTTTATTGGAGAATGATGGGACTTTGTCACATGATAAGGTAATTGGAGCACAGAAGCTCCATGATATGTTGACGAAGGCAGTCATTGCTGAGAAACAGAGGCTCTGTACAGCCTTAGTTAGCCTTCATTGATTTGATATCGATAATGTTGCCTCAATGAGAAATGAGATTACAGGAGGTTTTAAAAGTTTAATGGAAAGGATTGTGGGACAAGAATTAGCCTCTATGAGATTGTTAGAGTGTGAAACCTAATTCTCTAATTATGATTCAGGTTTCCATCCTTCAATATATTGTAAATAAAAGCGTGAACTTTCATTATAATTTGATGTCTTGAATAAGAGTTCCATGCACAGTTGTGAACACGTAAGAGAGCTCGCCAAACTAGTGTTCTTTATTTTTCTCTCTATTTTCTGCTATTCAAACTTCACATTAAGAGGGTTACTCATCCATGCATATCTAAGTTCGTTTATGCATTCTATCACTCAATCTCCACGATCTCCTCTTTGAATCAACGAACTGCCTTCTGAGGAAATTCTTGGTGTGAAATACTGCCGCGAGTTCAAGCCGATAGAATGTTTTTGTGTGCCAAGAGTTCCATCTGATATCATTTGAATGAAGGGAGAATTACATACCCACCCTTAAATTCTTCATCAGTTACTCATTTTACCCAAAGTCTAATACCTCTAGGCCCTCCAAGTAAAATAAACAGCAGAGCAACCTTTTTCGTTTATGTTTATGGATTTACAGGCTCCGGGTGTACTATTAAATATTAGGAGAAAAACGAGTGATTCTAAGAATTTTGAGGGTGCTTGGTATTGTCCTGCATATCATGTCTCTTACCACTTCCCATCTATTGGTTCACAGGATCCGCAAAGGAAAGGCTCGTGCAGATGACAATTCGAAGAATTTGGCCAGTTCTTTCATATCTATTTCCGACAACGACCTCCGACGCCCTCTTATCCGCCCTCTCAGCATACAGCCAATGGATCACAATACCCGTTCACATCCACCTCATCCTCTAGCTGGCTCGATTCCACCACCTCCAGCAAGATACATGGAAAGAGAGAGGTTCTTCAAGGAAAAGCACTCCGACAGCCCCAGCCTCACCGGCCACATGAGAGGCTTGTCCCTTCACAGTTGCAATGGAAGCAGCTCGAGGAGCGGCAGCACGGATTTCAGTGATGCAAGTGGTTTCCATGATTGATTTTTGATTATTAGGTCTACTAACCAAGTTGCAGTTCAGTTGTTCCAGTAGGAAAATTTACTGTTAACTTGGCATCTTTGTGAGCTGTTTGCTGTTCACAGTGGGCCGGAGGGGGGGTCAAAGCTAAAAATAGAAGGGCTCATGACTACCTGTTTATGCTTGTGAGAGGTAAATGATTCTTTTTTCTTTCAGGACCATTGTCCTCTTTTATTTCTTTATATATGAGTGTAATTTTTCTGGTACTTCGATATTGGCATAATGAAATGGCATGTTTATTTATGAATCAATTTGTAATTCTTTTGAATTATATGTTTGTTGAGATGCCTTGAATCTTAATCCGCTCGAGTCTCAAACAGTTATCTTATTCAAGCTATAAGATCATGCGCGCTATGCAGATGTTTGGGGTTTAGAAATATATCCCTTGTGGGGGATCTTATCCTTTGAAGAAATATAAGATCATGCACGCTATCTGTAGAGTGTTTTTTGAATGTGTTTATGACTCCTGTTCTTAATTTTGGAATAAATGTCTCTCATTGTAATTTCTAATTTTCATATTGATACCAAAAATTTCGACCCCACCT
This sequence comes from Apostasia ramifera, assembly GCA_019297695.1. NCBI lineage: Eukaryota > Viridiplantae > Streptophyta > Magnoliopsida > Asparagales > Orchidaceae > Apostasia > Apostasia ramifera. The sequence goes on from JAEMOT010000161.1 coordinate 61,223, forward strand.
AGTGGGATTAAGGCTTGATTGTTATTGCTGTTGTTGTATATTGATACCAAAGATTGACAATTATGCACGACCTTGATCTCATGTGAGGCTTGAAGATGAAGATGATAAAGATCTATGTGAATGTGATTTGCTAACTTATCCCACTTATTTGTTTCCACTTTCTAAATTTTTTTTTATTTAGGCGAGTTTCCTAGTTTCATTCCAGCATTCAAGAAAGGCATTTGATTTATTGATAAAATTTTCTGTCAACATTCATTCACATATACTAGAATCAGAACAATATTGCACATGACAAATCATGCCAGTTTAACTCAAACTATACAATATCTTGCTGCATGAAAGAATAAAATTTACATAAAGAATATAAAGAACTTTGGGTTAGCTTTGTACAAAGGTTAGATGGCGTCCAAGGCTACACTAACTTGGAGGGATCTTCATTGCTTCAAAACTCCTGCAGATCAAGAAGTTTGAAATCAGTAAAATCTAGAAGAAAGAAGGAAAATGTTTTCAACTCTTTGCAAAAACATCACTGTTTGACATAAGTTGAGCCAAAAACATGTAAACTTTTGATCGACTTAAGTTGAGCACAATATAATTTGTGAATAACCAAGGAAAAAAACCTTTTCCCTTTACAATAGCTTTTGTGAAATGATCAATGTAATACTTTTGTTGAAGTGTAGGCACGTATGCCGTGTTCAAGAAGAAACTGGCGAGCTTTCTCTACCTCTCATAATCAAAATTTTGCACTGCCAAAAGTGGGCCTCGATGTTTCCTCGACTTTCAAACCAAAAGCATTATATCATCTATCATCGTTCTTTAGAGAAATTGCATCTTTAGACTTGTCTGTTTCACTCTCTTTTTGGGCCTTTTTCTTATCGAGTTCGGCCTGCTTGCAGTTCTCTTCATGTGCTCGACGAAACATCCGTACAAAATTTAGAAGAGTGGTGATAACTGCAACATGCACAAATGTAAACATATACCTTTTGAAGTATTTAGGATTTAGGATGCCAAGAATATAAATGAGCACGCACATACAATGAATTATGTAATTGCATGTTTCCCTTGCAACACAAAGAAAAAGTACGAATCTACTGGAGGAAGGCAGAAAATGCAGTAGGAAGTATTTAAGATTGTAATCTCAGGCAAAACCAACATTTCCAATGCTCCATACAGAAAAATTATAGCACCTCCAACTTCTAATCTCTAATGTTACTTCAACCACTGTGAAGTTAATCCCGAGAAAACTCAGTTAATAGGATAGATATGCATAAGCAAATCACTAGAATACTCTGGCAAATGGTTATAACAAATCCAACTCCAGAATGTTAGTGAAGGCAATTAATGATAATCGATGTTCAAAGCAGCAGATAGATGGATAAATTCGTGTTGTTGATGCAACATTAATAAAAATAGATCTAAGGGAATGATGGCTTAGAAATTGTATCTGAGAGCACCAATTGAAGGAAATGACTACACAAAGGAAATCCTTCTCGCGAGAAGTTATTGGGTTCGGATGGCGCACCGTCCGGAACCCAATCAGAGGATGCCACGTGTGCCATACAGCTGGGTCCGGGCACACGTGGCGCCCTCTGATTGGGCGTCCGAACGGTGCGCACAGCGCACCTAATAATTTTTCCCTTCCTGCATGTCCCAAGTGAAGGAAAAAAACTTAGGTTCGGAGAGCTCGCCACATCACATTTTCATACCTGTTTGTTACAGGTATAAAAGTGTTTGTTATAGAGCTAAAACTGCTTGTTATAGAAAGTGCTTGTTATAAAAGTGGTTATAACAAGCACTTTTATACCTGTAACAAGTAGGTATGAAAATGTGACGTGGGGAGCTCTCCGAACCCAAGTTTTTTTCCAAGTGAAGGGATATGTAGCGAACGTTCATCCAAAATATAATTTAGGCATAGTTGCTGCAAGTTTTATCAAAATCACTCTAAAAAATAGCCTGATTGATTGAAAATGAGCATGATTTTGGGCCCATTAAAGCTTGAAATTGCATCCAATCCAACACAAGATTTCGAGTTGTGGTCGGGTTTTCCTTTTGTTGTTAATATTCCTGGCAATTGGATTAGCCCTGGACAGTGGTGGATATCTGCTACAGCATTCCTCTTTAGTTGCCTTTCCAATGAGTGGGCGTGAAGGAAGAAGATCAAGATGCAATTGGGAGGAGCTTTGGAGCATCAAGGCTAGAGATCTTTATGGTTTTGGGAGGATTTAACATTCCAAAGGCAAGAGATCTTGTAAACTCCATCCAAAACTTGTATTCTTACTTGTTGGTGAGATGCTTTCCTTCTACTTGTAATCTTCCTGTGGTTAAAATGAAAGCTTCTTGTAGTGTTGTTCACCCATGGATGTAGGACTATTTTTGGTTGATACACATAAATCCTAGCCTCTTGTGGTGTTTGATTATCCAGTCGATTAAAATTTAATTCTTGACATAATCTAGTGGATTGAAGTCCGAAACCACAATTGATTAATTTATTGGAAAAAATAGCCACATCACGCCATGAGAAATGAGAGAGCCTCGCTGTGCAGAGATCATTGTCAAAAGTGTCAAGTTACCGGAGACGATCAAACTATCTGATCTGTACAACAGACTATCCGGTCACGGGAGATTGAACGGTCTATTTGAAAATCAAACTGTCTAGTCTGCCTGACCGGATTGTTCGTTCCGGAGGACCCCAAAGTAGGTATCAGGTACGTATCCGTTCAGGTAAGTATCAATTGAAGAGAAAGTAGACAAATGTGATACCTATCTAATCTCAAGTTATACTTATTTATATCAGACCATTCAGTAGACATGACCAGAATTTGGACATGCCTACCGTATGGTCCATCTGATCTTATGTGGGGCCCACTTGTTGTGTAGCACAGTGCCATTGATGGATAGATAAATGACACATTCAGCTCAATGGATGCAATAATCTCCGATTATTGGGTTGTGTTGTGTAGCAGGACTCTAGCAATTCATATTGGCTTCTGTATGTGTCATGCATGTAATTATCCACAAAAAGGTGAAAAGTCTAATTTCCCTTAAAATAAACAGTGCATGGAGTAATAATTTAACCCAAATAATAATTTGATATACTAATCTATATTTAAAAGTTGAGTTTTGCATTGAAACATGGTACAATGGCAATGTAGCATGCATGAATAGATAAATAATATGTGGGAAATTTCAATACAAGTGCCTTAACTCTTCTCTATTTACATGTTAAAACACTATAAAATCCATACTCAGAGAAATGCAACCTAAATACAATTTTTTTCCACGTTAACTCCGTTATTTTAACAATGAGCATGCCGAAAGAATCTAACATAAATATAACTATTATTATAGCATTTGTGTAGACGTAATATATCGTATTATGCTACCTACCGTAATGAATTTAATCTACAGCAACAAGATTCGTAATATTTATAGGAATTAGATGACATTTATGTAAATATGAATTTTAGGATATAATATGCAACAAGAGAAGATTTAAACAGCATGCGCGTGTGTGCGAGTGTGTATTACTTTTCCCAAAGACTTTGAGACGTGACAAGAACTTATATATAGTGAATAAATATCCATAAATGACTTGATCCTCGAGAAATTACAAGCTCTTGGAGCTAATGATCATTATATGAAATTTTAAAATGAACTCTTGTTTAATTGTTTTATTTATGAGATTAATTATTTAAAATTAAATATATGAAATATTAAATATTTGTTATGCGATTTAAAATTTAAAATGGCTGAAATTAATATTTAATTTAATTAAATCGAATTATTTAAAATTCAAATCTAACGAATTTAATTACCCATTAAATATCCATAACTATCTCCTTAAATTAAGGCTAAGAAAACTTACAGAAATACTCCCAGATTATTATTTAGAGAAAAAAATAGAGTTTCTTGTCCTAAAACACTGATTCAACTCTCCCCCTTTGACAACCACCGCCGCCTAGAGAGAGGAGAGAGAAAGTGACGCATTGGAGAGAGAGAGAAGCTGGATCTCCCTCAAAATCGATGATTCTTCTTCACCTTCTTCTCGATCTACACGTTTTCTTACGCCTTGGACCGGATCTAGCAATTTGGAGTGATCCTTTCTCTTTGAATCTCAAGAAAACCTAGAACTATGGTGAATTTGAGGTAGGTTCTACCCTAACTTGGCTTAAATAAATTTAAAATCTATTGTAAAAATTGAATAGGTTGAATGAAATTAATATTTCATGCAAATGATCATGAATTTCTCTGAGAATTTATTTTTACCTTACGGAATTATGCTTTAGCCTATTTTATATTCAAATGTTTATGAAATTTTATAGTTTAGCCAATTATATATGTGATTCATCCTGTTGTAATGCCTTCATATTTCCTATAGCTAATTTTTAAATATTATTTAAATTATATAATTCATTTTGCTGTCAATGCTTCCATGCTGTGTTTTATGTTTCCTGTAGCATGCAATGCTTTTGTCTTAATTTATTCTCATGGTAAAAGTAAATATGATTAATTGAAAATAGTTTCTGCAAATTCTCCATTTTCATTGTCGTTGACGTCAAAACCATGTGAGCTTCAGTTATTCTATAGTATGTAGAATTTATAACTTGATTGTTTAATAAATATTTCACATTTCAGGTAAAATTCTTCACGTGAACTGATAGAATTAATTTCAATTGAAGACTAACAGTTGCCATTTACATACATATTTCAAACCTTGAACGGGATTTGAGATTTGATTGTAATTTGACACCCACTAGAAGGGCAAGTGTACGGACTTGCGTGGGTAAATAAGTGCACAAATTGCTCATCATACTTGATGAGACAAATTAATATTTGAGCAAGTGTATGGACTTGCCAATTTAATAAACTATAATACAAGAATTTTAATGCGACAATGGATTAAATTTAAATGTGATTTATGTGGGATTACGCAACTGCCTAGCTTGAGCATATGATATGATATTTGGCGCGACGGTGTCCATTGGCAGTTTCCGACTGTCATGGGGGTGACGATCCCCAAAGCAGATACGTGTCTGCTAGAGATCCTCTCATGATATTTGGCGCGACGGCGTCCATTGGATATGCCTACGGAGGGCTATTCATGAGGGGTGACGATCCCCAAAGATGTAAAAGGCAGCTGAGGCATAGTACAAGAAATCACAGGCCCAAAAGATAAAAGTGAAAGTAATAAAAAAGAAATTTGCTCGTTACTTATTTTTTTTTATCGTTTCTGTTTATATGCTGATGTTGTATTTGTTATGCAAACTATATTATGTTGTTTAAAATTTACTGTTTATACTGTGTTATGCCATCTCTTTATCCTACATGCATGCTTAATTAAAATCTATGTTACACATGTTTAATTGTTTGTTATTCTTATTATTTCATGTCAATATGTTATTATTTTTATTTAAAGACTTTGTTAGTGTACAACCTACGAGTCTGTTCTAACAGACTATGTCACTAACATGGCAGGTACTAGAGCACTTGATCACGAGAATTGGGAGAATGCCAGCCAAGAGAAGAATTAGTTCATTGCTTTATTTTTCTTCAGAGAGTGTCTATTTACTTATGTGTTCGGTTGAGACTTTAGTAGTTCTCTTTTGTTGGATGTTTAATTTTGTTCTAAGATATAGTGATGTGAACTCTTGTAGTAGCTTTTGATCTATTTAATTTTCTTTCGCTGTTATTTTAATCTTCCTTCTCCCCTAACTTAGATAAATTTTAGTATGACGGCCAGGGTCGTCACATTTTATTACTGAATTGTTCGTAGAAAACAAGCTATTCAGCACAGATGTAGAACAAGAAGGATAAAGAGAAAAAAAATAGAAAGGAAGAAAGCAAAGTTGTGAAAGAAGAAGACAAGTAATCTTAAAGCGAATTATTTCATATATTTGATTACGCTATCAAATGAAAATCAATATGCTATTTATTTATAGAGTTTAAGCAGATACAGTAAAAGGAAACAAAATATTAACTTCCCAAATTGTACAAGTCGTAATTATAGGGTTTATGACAAACGGAAAATAAGAAACTACTAATCCCTATTTAGCTAGAATGTGTGACATATAATTTAATTTGATACCTCCTATAATGCGGGACAATATGTGTAATAAAGTCCTAGTTAAAAATCAATAATTAATTTTAACAGATGAGCGTAAAATTATTCAAAAATATTACTGATGATAATTATATAATAATTAAGAAACTATAAGTTTGAGAAGTAAATCTATTTTAAATATTTAGAAACAAACTCAAATAATATTTAATTAATTTATCAAATAATTTTAGATACCTTCATCTCAGCAGTTCAGAGTCAGGGTACTCAATAAGGGGTAATCCCACAATAATAATTTAACTACTCAATGATGTTCGGAATATACAGACGAGCAAATTAAGTATTCTCAATAATAAATATTATCACAAGATCTCGCAGAATAATTGAGTTATTCAGTAGATTTTAGAATTATTTTGGTCGGAGAATCTGAGGTCACCGTAGTGACAGACTAAAAGGACCGGTGTACAACGTGGCGGCAGACAGGAGGAAAAAGCCACAAGCGAATGACCCAGCAGTGCAGGCAGTCAGTGAGATGGGCACAGGGACGCGGGTGTTGTGGTGGTGGGCGATTGCAGGGGTGAACAGGCTCGGCGGCTGTTGGAGCAAGGCGAGTGAGTTCGCCGACGTTTGCAGGCGAGTGGCGAGCCACCTGGAGGTGGAGGCGGACGGAAGCGGGTGATCAGGGCCGACACGAAGAGGAGACCTGGAAAACGTCGGCCTGCACGCGGGCCAGCGGTGACACAGAGGCACGACAGATCGAAGCGACCGTAGAGGCGGCGGTGAGGTCATCGGCGTTCGCAGACGCGGCGCCACAGCTGACAGAGCGGGATGAGTGTCTTCGTGCGGAACGAGCAGGCGGATGTGACCCGCGGCGGCTAGCGAGCACGCTGGGCGGCGGCGAGGGAGGGCTGAGCTGACCGTGCGAAGGCGCGGGCGTGGGGCGGCCCGGCGTCGGCGACAAAAACAGAGCCCTGGGCTCTGTGTTTGGAAAATTAGGACAAGAAAATTACATGCAGGAACTTGAACTTAATATGAGCTTTAGAATAGTAAAAAGATTAAGAAGAGTTAAGAATACTTTAAATTTTTTTAAGATATACACGAATTTTCACCCAAGGCCCCAACCCTTTCCTTTACCGAGATATAACACAGAATATTCAAACTCAAAATAATTTTATTCCAGTATTAAAAACAAATAATACTAGTTCATATCTTGGCCTATTGCAATCGAAATTCAAAATATGAAAATAAAAGGATTACAATTATGCCCAATAGTAACGTCTAAAAAAAGAAAAATAAATGAAATTAGCCAAAATTTTAGAATATTTCTATTCAAATTAATAAATTAATTTAAATGAGAATTTTCAATTCATTGATCAACCACCAATCATGCCTGCTGCCAAATCGATAGTTATCAATTCTCCATCTAGATCAACGCCACATGGTGAGATCTTGGGCCCCGAGTGTAAATCCTGCATAAAATAAATCGATGATCTGATAACGTCGTGTCCCCACCACCTTGTGCCTAGAAAAGCTGAATCAAAAGGTCACTTGTCAACAAGCAAATGCGACTAGACATCTTCTAAGAAAATAAATTATGGGACACATCCACCTTCTCAATGGTGGGTGAAGTTCTTTTATATAGGAAGTATCACAAAAATATTATCAACTATAAAGCATAGAAACTTTAGAAAGTCATGTAGTGTCCATATCGGATACATGGACGAGGACAGTGGAGACACCGTGCCAGACAAGTCACACAGCATGTTCTAATAAAATAATATTAAAAAGTTAAAAAATACTTCTTGAATACGTGAAAACACTTCAGGATAACTTAGGACACTTCTGAGATACATGACACTTCTGAGACATAGAACACTTTTGGGACACATATGCGATAGAATTAAATATATTTAATACTAATATTAAATTTATTTATTAATATTATATTTTTTAAAAATATTAAACATAAGATTAAAATCTATAAACATATCTGCCTCCCTTTTTTCTTTTATTAACATTTAAAAGGTTTTACTATTATTAAAATTTTATATCTAATAAAACTAAAAATTTATCTCTTATTATTATTAAAATTTTACCTAATATAAGTTAAAATTTTAAGTCAAGCTAAATCAATTTTTTCCTCCTTCGCTGCTCTCGAGCTTCACGAAAATGAACCAATAAAAAAAAATTGGAATTCTAGCTTCAATATCCTTCTCTCATTCTCAACGCTGAAAGCTCTTACCTCATCTTATTGTCATATTCGCTATGGTTATCTTGGTAAGTAAAATTATATTTTCTCTTATTCTCTCACTCATTTTGTAAAGTAAACCTCAAATCTACATCTCAAATCTCTTTAATGCCAATAATGTCTCTTCTTAAGTTCTCATCTTGATCCTATGTGACTTCTGTGCTACTCACAAGTTATTTATACTTAAAAATTCAAGTTTATTCTATGTTTTATATATTTTTTAATTTTATTATTATTATATTTGATGTTTTATGATTTATCTATATTCTATATTTTGGAAAATCTTGGTATCATCGTATCGTGTCATGTTGTGTCCCTTATAGTATCTATGGTTCATAAATTATCAACTGTGATTGTTAATTCTCTCTATAAATGCACGTATTAACGAACTTAAATAAAAAAAAATAGAAAATTGAAGAATTTATGATTCTCAAAAAGAAATTCAGAGTAGATAAAAACAAAACTTTGACAACTTGCCTTTTTGATCAAGAGAACATGGAAGAAGAAAAGCTGTGCTAGTGGTAATGTAAGCAAGCATTTGCTAGGAGGGTGCAAAAGGCCTGTCATCAATAACAAACCCTATCAAGAAAAATCAACATAAGTGCCCCAAATTTGAAATTAATTTCAATCTTAATTTTCATTTATCAAGGATAATTTTGACTTATAAGATTATAAAATTTCTGAATTCTAGCGGTAATTAACGTAGATTAGCTAGTTAAAAAAAAGACCACGCAACTGAAAAATTCGCAGAATTAGACGAATAGCTGATGTATTGATGGATCTAGAAGTGAAAATAGCTGATGGCACTTTAGATGGAAGCTTACCAGGAGAAGTGATGATGCTAACCGTACGAAGAATCTTCCATAGTTTTTTCTACTGATACAATTGTTTTAGCGACCGTAGAGCAATGTGAAATTGCATGAATATTGATAATTTTACGACTTAAGGAAGAAATAAATAAGTCAAGTCAGATGATGGCAAAATACTTCCATCTGAGAAACTTATCCTAAACTTCAATAACAATAATCTCATACCCAGTAGTGATGGTCAAAGCTATCTACGCATTTGTCACAAGCCCTACAATGCTTACTATATTTCAACACCCGCATAAAACAAAGATGTTCCTTTTTGTGGTGAGCATTAAAAAAAGAAAGAATACATTATCAAAATTTAAGTGTTTACTCAATTTCATAACACATAATAAACCTCTCATATTAATATCTTATGTAACTAATTTGGGTTTCCATTTGAATTTTTCCAAAGACACAAGTAGAAGGATTTATTTTCTTCAAATTGCCATATGGTGCAAACTTCCACTCATATATTAGTAGAGATTGCTTGGGGAGAACCAGTAAAATACGATTGAGCTATAATCTTGGGAATGATATGATAACACAAATGTTATAAGATACGAATATAATGATACGACAAATGCTTACAAACATATATATATATATATACAGGATCTACTGAGGCAAAGAGATCAAGAAGTGTAACCAATATCTAACGGAAGCAACAATTAATTAGTGTTAGCTATAATAGAAAAATTAGCAGTGTCACCAATGTCTATGAGACCACGAAAGCAACAACTAAGTATTTTTCTCTTTTTATATGAATGGTAGATCTAACGAACTACAACAAAGAAAGGAAAAGAGGAGCACTAAATTTTACGTGAAGAACATGAAAAATAAAAATTATGATGCTAACTGATGGTAGCTTGAAAATGTTTCACTATGAGAAAATAGAGTACAGAGTGGAGCGGAACATTCATTCCACTATCTTGAAGAGACTATCTCAAAGAACATGGGCAATAGTAATAAAAATATTTGATATACAATAAATATCATGGAATCAACCACCTCACAAACTTCTTGTAAGGATTTATACTAATGAGGATTATCATTTTCATTTATGGTCCTATCAATCTTGCGTTGGCACAGTGCATGCACTTCGAGGGGATTCTCGGATGACAATTTTAAATGATAATGACTTCCACTAACTCTTGAGTTAATTTCGGTCATGCTATGCATATGGTCGATAGATACTCCTTGGTTTATGTGAGATTACATGATGCATTTATGGATAGAACGGTAGCTACTCTAGCCATTCGAGATGGACTCTTTGACAGGCGCAATTCAAGTGGCGTCTTTGGGGAGATCAAACACTATTATTTTTGCTTTGCTCAAATCCCATTCGTGTATGTCACAGATTTAAAGCTCAGATCATGATATAACCAAGGTTTTAAAAACCGGACCGGACCGGCCGGTTCAACCGGTCGAACCGTGAACCGGTCAGCCAACCGGTCCGGTTTAACTTTATAACCGGATCTGCTCAAAACCGGCCAGAAACGGTCTAAACCGCGGTTCAACCGGTCAACCGGTGAACCGGTACGGTTGGACCGGTTCAGTTAAAAATTAAAAAAAAAAAAATTTTCCTAAACTCTGGGTCCCTAACTCAGCCTCAGTTCTGCGGCTTCTACTCGCGCGACAGTCACGAAGTCGCGATTTCTCTTCCCTCGCACTCTCCTCTCCAGCCCCCATCTTTTCGAAATAATTTAGTATTTTAGAATTTTAGTGATATTAAATGATGAAATAATTTAGTATTTTAATATTGATAAAGCATACATTTGTTCAGATCTTTTAATATGTACTAATTATTATACTCAATTTATGATTTGCGAATATTTTGTTTGGTTATTGTTATTTCGATTTGCTTGAAATTATTTTTTAGGTTATTGACATAAGATATTATTTATTAAATTTAATTATTAAACATTCATTTTATGTCTAATTATTGTATTAATGTGTGAATAATATATATCTTAATTATATTTATATTATATTTTATTAGTTTTTTTAATTTTTACTCCATCCCGGTTCGACCCCGGTTCGACCCCGGTTCGACCTTCGAACCTTGAACCTTTCAATCTACCGGTTTTGAAGCCGGTCCGGTTTTCAAAACCTTGGATATAACATTATATCCAAATTATCTAAAATAATTATTTTAGTTTATTTATTCACTTATCTATCTTACAATATCATTTTTTAACACTTATTTTATTTTATAAATAAAAAATAGTAAAATATATTGATTGTAAATAATTCAAATTGCTTTAACAAAATCACAGGTTAATTATGCAATTAAAAAAAAAAGAAAAACGAAGATCTGCCTCTCAATTTGCGACCATGTAGAAGGAGAATCCCCAAAATCAAAAACTCAAATCCCTAATCTTCGACAAACCCTAAATTTGGGTCAAGCAAACGCAGCCAAATTTGAGGATCAAACGGTTGTCTGATCTTCGCAGAAGCTCATCGTTCGCAGTTGAACGATGGGGTAGAACTGTAGATCGTGTTGCAGAAAAGTTCGCCGGCGGCGCGGTGGATGTCGCCGGCGAGTGGCTGAGCCGTCGCCGTGGGCGACAGGGATACGGAGCGGATCGATCTTCTCCTTTCACCCGCTCCAAGAAGGAAAACGAAATTCTATTAGTCGCATAAACGACGAGTGTTCGGCGATGTAAAAGTTCCGCATGATTATTCCTATGCGGACATTAGGAAAATCGTCGGCTCAAAAATCACCAAAAAAATCCCTGAACTTACGGAGCTCAGGGATTTTTGGCCGAATTTACGGTCGCATACTTTTCAATTATGCGGAATATCGCATACATGTTCCGCTGGTCTGGCTCATTGAGTAAACAGAGAATCGTTGGAAAAAAGAAGCAAAAAATATCTTTTAGTAATAATTAAAAACATTTTAATAAAAAAATATTAATTATTTAATATCTTATTCCATGCAAAATTTAATATTAAATATCAATTTATTTTGTAATCTAAATAAATTCATATGCTACATTTTAATATAATTAATTTTACTTTTTATTATAAATTCTAAAAAATCATAAAATAGTCCTTCAGATAAAAATTAGATAAATTACATCTAAAATATAAAATTTGAGTTTTAACTTCTAATATAATTATCAATGAGTTTTTTTTTTAATTTTTCTAATATTAAATTTTTATAAAATTCTCAAATTATTCCCCCTCTCTCTGCGATTGTGTGCTGTACACCCACGTGCATCACGTGAAAGGGCGGCCAGTATAATGCAAGAAAGAGAAATAAAGCAAAGAGAAAGAGGGAGAGTGAGAAATATAGAAGAGAGGGAGGGGGAAATGTTAATAATAAAATAATAAAAAATAAATTATTGATACTTATATGAAAAGTCAGATACTCAAATATTAAATTTGAAAATGATGAATCTGATATTATATCTTAAACTCAAAAAATCTAGATATAATTTACCCAAAAAATACTCCAATGTTGTACATCTTCTCTCATATCTCTATTTGAAGTTTTAATTTAAAAATTTTGAGATTCAACATTTTATTAAAAAGGCATGGGGCATTACTAAATTAATCCCATGCAAAAGAGAGTTATTTTGCTACACACATATATCTATATATTAAATTTTTGATGCTACGAAATTTTTAAAACAGTTAAAATGTTTATATGAATAAAAAGTGATTATACGTAGATAACTTTCATTCAAAAATTTTTAAAAAAAAAAAATTTGAGATTTTTTTAGTTTATTTCACTTTTGCTTTAGAACATAACATTAACTACTACAACCTCTAGCCCAAAAAAAGCCAGTTCACTAAAATCAATCTCGATCTGCTCAATTCAGGCAAACTCATTTCCAACTCATTATCTACTGATACCGTTGTTGGCTTTGAAGAGCCCAACATTGATGGCTAAAAGGAGAGGGAAATGGTTGAGGTCTGCCTTCCAGCTAAAGCGAATAATTAGTACAAATTTCTGTACGCTCCACAAATTCAAGCAACTTTAGCACTTAGAAGGTTCATGACTGTAGGCTTCACTACTTATGATGGGAGGTCTCATCATGCACAACACGATGCTTTGAAAATGCTCTCTAACACGATGATTATTGAACTAATCACCAATGCACTGAAATGCAAATTGTTTGATAACCCATCAGTCATCCGGCTTTGGAGTAGTTTGATATGCTTCCTTTAGAGTCAATTCACAAATTCAATAGAGAATTCAAAGCAAGATGGATTCCCTCTCGCTCGAACAATCATGGAATTGCAAAAAATTATGCAATGTCCAACTATGCTACTTGATGATATTATTAATCGTTTCAATGAACTCAATCTAGAGACAGAAGAAATGAGCAGCAATCAGTTGGTCATGTGCGTCATTGGTGCCATCCATGAAGACATGCCTGCCTTATGCCTCATTCACCAATTGAAGGTCGAAGACATTAACTGAAGTATTAAAGAGAGTGAAGAAGAGGCATATTGAAGACTCCTTGAAAGATGAGTACTCTTCATCTACCAAGAAGAAAATGAACTTTTTAGAAAGGTTCGAGTCATTTTCTTCAATCCAACTTGCAAAGCGCAAGTTCGAAGAATTGTCAAATAAAGCAAACCGAACTCCAACAAGAGGTGCTTGATACCTTCGACTCGAGTTACCAATCACCTAACAATATCGGAAAAAAGTCAACCCAGGCTATTTTTAGCTTCGCCCTATATATCAATTGAAGCCTGGAAGCTCCCTCCTTCTTAGAGCTTGTCGAACACGGATGAGTTGTCATTCATAACAAGGAAGTGGAGAACTAGAGTGTCACACCCTCATTTTTAAGGACATTATCCATAAAATAAGAGAAGGCTTACAGTCAGAATCACAGAACAGATTATAAGAAAAAGATATCTTTATTCATCTCAAAACAGGGCTACATAAGTTCGAACACTAAGCAGGTCACCCAGAGTAACCTTAGATTAGAAAACTAAAAGATAAAGCAATTAAACTGGATAAGGGTAAATATCGGTGGGACCATACGGGATGTAGAAAAACATCTTTCCTGGGATTTTGCAGTCTTCTCCTGGCAATAGATTATTTAGCTGAAAAGCAACAGTCAGTCACGAAGACCGAGTAAACGACCTCCACCTTACCATAGGCCAGGTGAAGTCTTATAGCTCAATTTAACAACAGATCAGAATATCAGAATATCTTGCAATATCATCTTGTCACCTTATAAAATTATCATGTTTCATACTATGCATATATATTTATATGTATAAATCTTATAATGATGAAAGATTAGAATCTACAGAAATACGTCACCGGTGTGACAACAGAAGTAGCAGATACGTCACCAGTGTGACATCAGATTTAATAGATACGTCACCAGTGTGACATCAGAATAACAGGATGCAGGAACGTCCCCCACACGACGCCACGCGTCCAGAAGGTGGTTTGTCAATCACCGGGATCCCAGCTTATTATATCATCATATATCTCAGGATACATGGGTCTAGTATAACCCAGTATAATATCTTGGCACAAAGCCCAACAGAATATCGGCACAAAGCCATACAGAATATGCAAAATATAACTCACAGAATATAATTGATATCCTTTTGTATATTAGTTATGTTAATTTAATAATCACGATGTCCTAAGTTCAGTGAAAATCGCTTACCTGGATTAGAGGCTGTTGCTGGTGGATGACGTGTTTCCCGATTAAGTTCAGTGTGAATAATTACTATTGTGTTTAATAATTTAAAATATTAACTTAAGTTACAAAGGCTAAATAGGTCAGACAAGCTAAGTGGCTCAAAACTGGTCAATATAGGTCAAACCAATTAAAATGGATCAACCAGGTCAACTTGGGTCAAAACTGAGTATTTCAGGTTAATAAGGCAAATGAGTCAAACGTGTCAAACAGGTTGAATTGGGTCAAACAGGTTGAAGTTGGTCCAACAGGTTGAATCGAGTCAAACGGGTTGAATTGGGTCAAATGGGTTGAAACGGGTTGACTCAGATGTAACGAGTCGACACGGGTTATCTTGGATTAAACGGGTTAACTCGAGATTTAATGGGTCGACATAGATTTATCGGGTTTGATATAGATTAAGTGAGTCGACATATGTTTAAACAGGTTAATCACTAATCAAATTTAGTTAACAATAAAAATCACCAAATATAATTTAAACTCAGTAAGACCAGAATTCTTACCTAGCAGAGTTTCGCCGCTGGAAGTGAGGCGTACCAAGATGAGCTAAAGATACAGAGGAGAACTAGAAGTTGTGATTCTTTCTGAGGGTTCTGAGGCCTATTTATAGGGAGAGGTGAACTTATTAGGGCGGGACCATTGGTGGGTGGTAGTTGGTGGTTGAGGAGGTACATTTAATAAGGCGGGACCATTGGTGGGTAAGAAAGTGGGAGGAAGGCAGATGAGAAATAAATATATATAGATATTTTATTGAAACTGATTGCAGGGAACGTTTAGTTAATATAGCAATTATTTTGAAGTCCTCAGATGACAGATGTACTTTTATTAAATCCAGAAGAACATATATATATGAATATTAACAGGTATTTCTTAAGCGGATTATTACATAGAGAGCTGAGGATGGGAGACACGTGGCATGCTAGGAATAATTCCCACCAGAATAACTGACGCGTGTATAAATGTCACAAAGTGATTTTCAATCTTGGCCGTACACTTGTCAATTAGAATTTTATAAACTGGGAGCATGAATGAGTTTGCGAAACCACCATTGCCAGTAATTTTTGATAAACGTATGCAGCAAAAAATCTAAAAATCGAGTGAAAAGCCTAGTGAATGGACTCCTGGGATCTGTTTGTCTGTAGAGTTAAATTTAGCAAAGTTAAAATTAAACTTGAATAAAGATTTTTTTTATTGAAAATTGTAAATGATGTGAAATAAAGTTAGTTATTTTATTGGGATATGTAAAAGATGTGATATAAAATTGGTTATTATTTTAGTAATGTATGTAAAATGTAAAATAAAATTAATTTTTAATATTAAATTTTATGTATAATGTAATATACTTAATTAAAATTAAATCAGACTAATTTTTAGCTATCAAACAGATGGAGCCCTGATGTTCTATCTTCCAAGATATAAAAAGGTTGCTCAGCTCCTTTTTACCACTCGTGAAGTTATAAATATCAAAACTGTGAAAGAAATAGGGACCGATCTCTAGCAAACTTTTATCGAGTTCAGCTATTCGGTCAATGGCCACGTCAGCTATGAGTGAACTCCACTGTCAATGTGGCTGCCCCCTATTGGTCTGCCAGCTGAACAACTCAACAGACATTCCACCACTTCAACCTCTGCTCCACCACTGTTTCACAGCAAATAAGATATTATATATATATATATATATATGTATATTCTTATATTTTAATGTATTTTTTCTTATTTTTCTTAGTCATAGGATTTATTGATGAAATTTATCATTTTTACATATACCAAAATCAGAATAATATTTTTACTTTATTTTCTAATTTAAGATATGACCCTGCGTTACCTCCAAAGCTAGCGGGAATTCACAATATCTTTCATATCTCATTATTAAGAAAGTACATAACTGATCCGAATCATGTACTAAAATATGAACTGCTAAGCATACAACCAGATCTAACTTATGAGATGAACCTGTTAAAATTCTTGATCGAAAGGAGAAGATACTTCAAAAACATCTATTCTCATTGTAAAAATTTTATACAGAAATCATAAGGTATAAGAGGCTACCTAGGAGACGAAATAATCAATAAGGGATAAGTACCCGCATCTGCTCAGATAAATTGGGGGGACCAAAGTGGGGGAGGATGTAATGATCCACTTAAGAAATACCTATTAATAATCATATAAGTACTTTTCCTGATCTAATATGAGTACATCTGTAATCTGAGAATTTCAAAATAATTGTTGCATTAAAAATACAATCTCTACAGATCTCGTGTTAAACAGGTTAATCACCAGTTGAACTCAGGTTAAACTGATCAAATTAAGTCAATAAGAAAAATCACCGAATGTAATTTAAACTTAGTAAGACCAAGATACTTACCTCTTCTAGCAGAGTCTCGCCGCTAGAGAAGAAGAGGAAGAGTCGTACCAAGATGGGCTAAGAATACAAAGGTGAACTAGAGGTTGTGGGTTCTGTCTGAGGGCTTTGGGGCCTATTTATAGGGAGAAGTGAATTTATAGAAAATGACAAGGAAGCTTCAAAAATATATTCTATTAAAACAAATCTGCAGAAATTGTATTTTTAATGTAATAATTATTTTGAAATCCTCAGATTACAGATGTACTCATATTAGATCAGAAAAAGTACTTATATGATTATTAATAGGTATTTCTTAAGCGGATCATTACATCCTCCCCCACTTTGGTCCCCCCAATTTACCTGAGCAGATGCGGGTACTTATCCCTCATTGATTATTCCATCTCCTAGGTAGCCTCTTCTACCTTATGATTTCTCCATAAAATCTTTACAATGGGAATAGACATTTTCGAAATATCTTCTCCTTTCGATCAAGATTTTTAACAGATTCACCTCATAAGTTAGATTAGGTTGTATGCTTAGCGGTTCATATTTTAGTACATGATTCGGATCAGTTATGTACTTTCTTAATAATGAGTTATGAAAGATATTGTGAATTCTCACTAGCTCGAGAAAGATGGGAACTCTACAGGCATTCTTATATCCATTTACCGTGAAAATCTACAGTATCTGAAGGCAGAGAAAAAACTCCATTTACTTGAAGAGTGTCGAGGAGGTTACGAGAGATATGATTACTAAAGAAAAAGAGGGAATGGCATGACGACGATCAGTCAGTTAATCTCACTACGTTAATGTTTGAGCTGTTTTGGCATTTGGCTTAAATCATCATCATCATCATCATAAGATTGGACTTTAATTGAAAGTTTCAACGAGACCAACTAAGAAGCTGATAACAATATGTCGCAGTGGACTTTCATGGTTGTCACCGGATTAGTTTGCCAAGATGCTTGGATATGAGTGGCGCATCGAAGCGCTAAGATCTCTACCGACAAGTGACTTAAAACATTTATCTAATATATTCGAGAAATGAAAATGTAATCCTAAATCGACAAGTGACCTTAAATCTTTGATCTCTATTTTACATTTTCTAATAGCATTCGAACTCAAAACTTTAATATAGTAAATATCATACATTTTTTTAAATTTAACGAGTAATATTAAATTGACCCATAATTTTTAAATCTCTTTTTTTTTTTTTCAAATTGGTCTCTTCAAAGGTGGTGTCAAATATTCTTATTTGAGTAAAATTAGCCTTTGTGAATAAACGCAATTACTAATATTCTCCTTAAAAAATGGATGGAAAATATCCAAAAAAATTGTATGAAATATTAAGGTCAGTTTTAAAAACTAAATTAAAAATGCTATGAAGTCAGATAACTAATTTTCAAAAATGATGAATCCAATAAATATTATTAATAATTACTCTTATT
This sequence comes from Apostasia ramifera, assembly GCA_019297695.1. Lineage (NCBI taxonomy): Eukaryota > Viridiplantae > Streptophyta > Magnoliopsida > Asparagales > Orchidaceae > Apostasia > Apostasia ramifera. The sequence continues at coordinate 79,850 of JAEMOT010000161.1, forward strand.
ATTATTATTATTATTTTGATTCATATTCTTTTTATCATCACACTAATTTTCACATAATATCTTAGTAACCTTGAAACAAAAAGCTTTTATAATTTTTTTTATGATATTATGTAAACAAGATAAACACAAAATATTCTCAAAAATATTGGCAATGCTTACACAAGATGGGCAGGTCATAATTTCAACATGTTCGACATAAAAACAGACACATTAGTGAGGTGTGTATATTTCAATCAAAAAATTTAAGATATGCACGTGAATTTCTCCTTAAAAAAAAAAGAAAAAAAGGAAAAGAAGGAACTAAAAGTATGAAATGAGTTAAAATCAGGGCAAAGGTAGCGGAGTTCTCCAGCTGTGGAACTCAACCAAATCCCTGTTAACAATTGATCGATTATGTAGCCAAAAGGTTTCAGCAGAATGGTGAAATCTCCTCACCTTTCTCTGTAGCTCCCACAGGATCCCCAGCATAGCAGAGCAGGGCTCTGTATCTGGAGCGTATGCCCAGAGGCATCTCGCTTCTCTTCCTCGTTTTATCATGCTCTCGATCTGCTCCTCTGCAGCAAAAAGAAGAAAACGAAATAAAAAAGAATCAGTTCGACCGTTATTACAAGATCGTATGCGAGATAGTGGCCCGACGATTTTCCGGATTCCCTCTTATGAATATCCTCGATAAGAAGTAAATCACGGACCTCCTAAAGCTTCAATTTCTTCTAGCTAGACAAACTACTCATAATAGATGTAACAATTACACAAAGAAGAAAATAAGAAAAGATCCTCCACCTCATTGTCAAAAATAATGTCTACCAAACACAACTGAGATGTAATGACATTAAGCTAATTGATGTGATTTGTGACAAAAGTTCCTTCAATCATTTTTAAATTGAACAAACGATGCATTAGATACATTTTGTTTTATGCAGAAGGCTTCTCGTATATGCTGGCAGCAGCAACAGCAAGCAAAAACCAGAGAGATTCATTTAATAAAAATTACTACAGATTTTTATATGGCTGAAAGTAAGGAAGAACAATGCAAACTTAAAGCCATCCAATGGTAATAAGGCAGTCTCGACAGCAGGCAGCATCAAGAGGAGACAAAAAAATATAAACAAATACAAAATAAGGAATAAAATAAGGTATTTGCCATCAGGTTTTGGGGAATTATATTTTTTCAAGGTATGTAGACTATCATGGAGAGCAAATCAGACCACATGAAAAATGTGTAAGCCAATAATGTCCAGCAAGTAATGGAACCAGAAAACAGGGAATAACAAAACACATCACAAGGTTGTGCTCATGGAAAGCCCTCAAGCAATATTGTTTTATCCCAATTCATACTTGGGATAATATAGGGTGGTAGCAAGGAACAAGACAAGGTGATGCGGCCAACTAGATTTAACAAGATGGCAAAAGCTTCTAGGTGATGACAAGTTGCATAAAATAGGAAACAATCAACATCATTTAACATTAGGAAATAAAGAAAACTAAAATGCAATTTCTCTTTCAAATTTTTGGCTGAAAGTTTCAGCTAACAGTAGAAAACCATAGAGCAAAAATCAAGTTTAATCTCTATCCAAATTAATAGTAAGCAATTAGTCTGGAGTTAAACTACAGACTCTATTCAAATCACTTAAACACAAGTGATAAAATGAGTGAACTACACTCAAATTAAATTGCTCATAATAATTAATTGGTTCAGATTTCAACTTAGCACACAATTAAAATATATCAATGAAAACTAAAGGTTTTCTTAGAAAACTAGAAGGAAAAATACAAGCAAAAATCTTGGCAAATATCTGTATGTTTACATAAATGTCCTAGAAAAGAAAGTAAAAGAAAATTCCAATGTGCTTCAGATTTTCTTGGACTTTATTTGAAGTTTAATCCTTAATTAAGATAAATTCTGTTAACACACTAAGCAAGAGGATTCGTCAACAATAACTAAATTAATTGTAATCATCAAAATCAAAGGGTTCAACAATCTCCCCTTTTTTTATTATAACAAATAATTTAGTATGCTAAGGGAGTTAAAGGAAATATGCAATATTAAGGCTTTCCCTTAGCAAGGTATTAAATCACCAAATGCAGATTAATGGGGTTTTGGACAAAAGGATATGCATATGAAATGCTCTCCCTAAATTATTGCATACAACTTAAATAAATAAATCATGAATTTATCTAACTGTCAAAAAATTTCAACATATATAATCACAACATACATGCAGGCAATCTAAATTAATAACCACATTAACCAACAGTAAATAAAACGAGAGATAAATTAGCAAATGTCTGAAAATTTAACATATATAGGCATGCAATTAGCTGAGCAAAGGGAATAATAAACCGAATAATAGTCCATCATGAATTAATCACAACGGAGAGCACATGACAAATAGTCAATCAAATAGCATACAAATCTCTCTCCCTTTGGCATCATTAAAAAGATGGCAAAATGGAAGAGATTTCATGACCGGAAAAAAAGGTTCATCCATCATAGCATAAACAAATGTCTTCCAGCTAGTTCAGGCAATAAAATTAAATATGAACACCTTAATCACCGTATCATTTCTTGTTGGGAAAGAGATGACCCATAATAGAGTCAATCTTGAGATCAAAAATCTCAAGAGTGGTTTCATGATGGCTGACAAGATCACCAAGTTGAGAGGTTACACATGTAAGTCTCTCAATTTGAGCTTGGAGGGAGAGAATTTTCAGGTCTTGCTCTTGAATAAGATAGCCCAGCTCCTGAAAGACATCCATAATAAATTGGACAAATCCGGGAGTGAACACTGAAGCTGAATCAGATTGAGATGAAGATGGTTGAGAGGTGTAAGAAGGCTTGCGCTGGTGGAGCTTAAGATTGTCCATAAAAATAGAGTAATATCTTGTTTCAAGAATTTCAAAAGAAACACTGAAGCTTAAGTAATAGCAAATAGCATTTCCATAGTGTAGGCTCCTATGAGAAAGAAGTTTTCTAAGAATATTGCGGCAGTCATCAAACTCATGAAAGATAATACCAACAGTGTCGAGAACCCTACTCTTCAGCAGATAATAGACAGCAAATTGATGGACTTTAGTCCAATCACTTTTGTATCAACAGATTTGGATTAGGCATTCTTGAAGAATTTTGCCTAGGGCTTTGGCATATTCACTGCAGGCAGGGAGCTTTTTAACTTTGCTAGCTAATTGCCTTTTTATGCCAGGCAAAGACCTTTAATCGATTAGTTGATCGATAAAACTTGCTATTGATCAATCAAACCTGCTATTCGTTTGATAGATCAAGCTGGTTCTTCGATCGATCAACTTTGATAAAGCTATCTGAAATCTGACCGTTGAGGATTCAACGGTTAGTTGTTTGATTGATCAACTGATCAATTAAAGACACTACGGTGCCATTTTTTTTATTAGTCACTGGAGATCTTTTCTATATAAATAGTTGATGGGTTTTACGATATGTTGATTTTCTAAGCTATTATTTGACGTTGAGGGATGCTTAACACATCCTAGACATCCGTCTAAACTTGATTTTAACGGGGAAGCTAGATGAAGAATTGTACATCCGTACTTTTAGTAAAGGTCAATGAAAGCTTGACAAAAGATCCCTTACTACAATAAGGGAAGTGAAGTGTTATTCACCCATTAGCTAAAAATCGATTCCCCTTAATGTGAAAAATTAAAAGTTAATTAAGGGCGGATTAGAAGGTGATTAGGGAAGATCAAGTGTTCATGGTGTTTGTTTAGTGGTCCACACTTTCCAAGCTCTTCAAGATGCAATCTTAGAAAGGAGAGAGATTTGTTTATAATTATTATATATTATTATATTGATTTTGGTTTTTATTGTTTCCCTCAATTAGTGAGGAGGGCCTCTAAGTGGGTGATTAAAGAAGGTGCTTTGTGATCCCTTCACACTAGGTGTGAAGGGAGCCCTTTGAATAAGGGGGAAGGTATTTGGTTGTTCCCTCGAGTGGAGAGAAGGGTCTCTAGTGTAGAGGACGGTTATATTGGGTTTGCTCCATATTTTCATTCAGGAGCGTTTTAGTGAATAAATAGTTTGCCTTTGGGATGAGGATGTAGGTGCTATAAGGTATCGAACCTCGTTATATCATGTATTTCTGATGATTGTGTTTTCTCATTACTTGCACATTTTATTATTGCTTCTGCTTGTGTTTAATTTATTGTTAATTTGTGTTTTTGAGTTATTTAATTGTTTTACAATTATAGTAAATTAAATTTTAATTAAAGTCTATTCACCTTCCTCTAGACCCATACTTAGATCCTACAAGACTATCTTTTTAATATAAAAAATTACTTATTTTTTGAAAGATTCATTTGTTATAGAGATTTCTTTATTAATAATTCCTAGCACATTCTGAAAAACATTTTGGGAGATGTTTGATTTGAAAGAACTATTCTACGATTTGAGAGGGTTAATTTGTGATCTCTTATAATCCCTTTTTAGAAACTCTTGATGAATAGTGTAATTTCTTTGAATGCCATTATGATTTTTCCATGATTTTTAGGTTTCCATATAATATTGGTGCTTTCATGCATTCTTTCTTTTTTGATATTTGTATTGATTTGCTATCTATATATATCAAATTTTCTCACTTGCATGGTTTCTTTGGATTTGGCTTCGAGATTCCGAATTGCATTGTGAAGGGATTTATTCTTGGAAGGCAATGTTGTAAGCGCGTGATTCACAACTAGTATTAAATCTTTTGGTTATCGTTTCACATGGTTGATTAGAATAGTGGGAGCAAGCAATAGATGATACAAAGGTGAAGATTGATCGGTTTGATAGCAAGGATTTCAGATTCTCGAAGATGCAAGTAAAGGATTTGTTAATCAGAAGAAGTTATATCAACTCCTACCTTGAGTTTTCTAGTTCCATTTGTTAAAATCTTTTGAAACTCCTAAATATTAAGCAAGTTTTGTTTTTCTTGTGATAGCATTCATTGTGATATTCAACTTTTCTTTCTGAATTTTTATATTATTTATTGTTTTCATATACGTGTTAGTTTTTGGATTTACTCGAGTGTTCATTTGGCAAATTTGCATATGCATAGAGTACCTCATTATAACATTCATTTATTCTTGTGTTGTAACTTAAGCTAACTAGTTTAGCAATACCCTTCTTCTCTATCTCTTTCTCCCTAATGGAGATTTGGAAGTTTGCTCGACCTTAGTTCATGTAAAAAGTCGTAGGTATTATATAGGTTTATTCGGCTTTGGTTCCCACAAAAAGCCATGTGTGAAGGTTTGTTTGGCTTTGGTTTCTACAAAAAATCATAGAGTTGTACAAGTTTGTTCGTCTTTGGTTCCCATAAAAAGCCAGGATTATAGTGAAATTTTCATTCAAAGTGCATGGGTATTGGACTAGATGGAAAGCCGAACTACTATAAATTCTGTGTCCTCTAGGCATTGATTCTTGTTTATATAATTAAATTGATATACTATATGATAAATTAAATCTGAATTCAAGCAAAATCTCTATATTTTTATGTGAAACTTTATTATAATACATAAATCTAACGTTCTCATATTCTGATCTCACTCTGCTGCAATTTGTTGTATTTCTTACTGAGTTCAAGACTTTCACATCTAATTGCTCACCTTTCTCTAAGTAAACCAATTATCGAGTAAGTGTACAGGTATTTCATTTGTCAATTTTGTTGTCGAAAAACTGAACAAAATCAAATCTCGACCATATAGTTGAAGATTTCATGTAATATACAACAGTTTTGGACATAAATGTCGTGAATCAGGTGCCTGCAATGTGAACTCAATTATAAGTGTCAATCTCCTAAAAAATTAGCTAAGCAGGGTTAAGATTGATTCCATACGGAAAAGTAAAGCCAAAAAAGACTTTCAAGAATTCAAACTAATGAAGTTCAAATCACAACAACTTAATATCGTTGTACCAAATCCAAACACACATTTGTAGAATTTCATAAAGAGAATAGAAAAAAGTAAAGAAATAAGCAGCTAATTCTAATACCAGGTATGTATTCCAGGTACTCCAGAAGTTGAGGACCTATTCGTGTTGATGGCCACTTGATTGATATAAGACTATAATCAATGACATTCTGGAATGGGAGTTCTACTCGATCTGACAGGATGACAGGGACGCATTCCTGCATGAAGTGAATTAGAACAGAAAGTTTCAGTAGCAAAGCATATACTTTGACCCTTAAGTGCAGCTATAACAAGTTCATGTAGATGAAGTAGATGAAGAAAATCTGTAAAGTAGATCGTTATTACTATATGTGAGGCCAATAAGGTTACCAAAATATAACATGATCGTTTTCTCAGGCAAGAGAAAGAAGAGGTGTTACCAAAAATTATTCAGAGGCACCTGAGTCAACAATTCAAGGAATAGAACTAGAATTGGGAGATAAGCAGGCAATGGATGTGCTTCCCTAGGCCAAGGTGGTCATAGACTCATAGGCTAAGAGGTATCTCCTAGGCAAGCCTGCAATCGAAGTAATCTGTAGTATTCCTTAACAAGAATAAAGATGGTGGATGTAACACTGAAAGGCTGACTGTCGTTCCTCTCTAAGAGGATATCCATGTAACATGACGTAGATTTATGGTTAGATTGTCAAATTGTGTAAGGGGGTTGTGCACAGGAGATAGCTTTTCTTCTATGCAAGATAAGACTGTGTAACTAAGTTCTATTCTTAAGTATACTCCAAGATGACAGAAGCCTTGTGGCACAAGATATGCACTTTGACTTATTAAAGAGGAAAAAGCATTTTGGCACCTACATTTCGCTGACTATCTGTAGTTTGATCCCTCTATTTTCTTGATTCACCATTTTTGAACCATACAACTGTCATAAAGCAAGGTTTGATCTTTTCAAAAATAGTGTCGTAAGCTAAAGAGAAAAAGACTAAGATATCCATCAATTTTGAGCAAAAGCGGATGGAAGAAGAGAGAATTTTGACTAAAATCACAAAAATGATCTGTTTGAAGGGAAACTAGACAAACTAATTTGAACATAGCCCCAAAATATTGGGACTAAGTGCTTTTTCCTTCTATTAAATTCAACTGTGTTCTCCCCAATATGAAAAATTATAGGCATGATTGGATACAAGTGGACTCATCCACGTCTTAGCTTTATGAGTGGCCATCAGTTGAAATCTCAAAATCAAACTCATTGTCATGCACAAATAAGTCAAGCATATCAATTTTTTCTTTACCCAGTGATAATAAGAACTTTGTTATGTATTCCGAAAGCCCCCTCTCCTTGCAACTGGTGCTGCATGTGTGGCCCCTCCCCAAAATTAAAACTGATTTGGCCTCGGCCTTTTCTTCGTTCTCTTATGAGAAATTGGTACTTACGCCAATTACCTGAGTCCGATTCAGGATTTGCTCCTAAGGTGCCCCCCTGTTAATTCAACTAGCTTTAAAGAGTTGCTATGTTAAGCAATTTTTTTTGCTTATCATAAATTCCTTGCCACGATCATGATGCAAGGTTGATGTATAGAAACCACACACAATTTATTAGCTATAACGACAGAAAAAATATTTTCCATTTTATCAGTGAAAATGAAATAATATGCCCAGGTGCTATTATTTACTTGAATTGCTGAATGAATACAAAGTTGCTGAAGAGAGAGAAAATGGACTATATAGGGTATACCACAAAGAATGATTCATAAAAGCGAAGTGTCCAAGACGATTCGCCGCGTGGAGAGAGGCAAAACTTGGCATTCCTCAAGTGATTGAAATATTCAAGCCTTCCTAACTTATTAGGACCACTCAGCTGCAATTCTGGAGATTCTAACTGTTCACAAAATGAATATGCATTGCTATCTGTTCAGAAAGTAAAATTGCAAAAGTGAATCAAAAATAGCTCTCTGGACAGAAAAAAAAAATCAAGATGGAAATTTAGCATAATTCCATCAATGCAGATGAACAGATTCTAACAACACGTGTTCTAACATACTAAAAGAACAATAAAGACATGGTAAGTCAGTAATAAAAAGAGTAGGAATAACTACATAGATAACTAAAACAAAGCATATAAATAAAATCCAAATTCTCATATTTTACCAATATGAAACGAACATAATTAAGAAAGAGCAGACCTAGTACTAGCATTGCTTCTCCCCCCAATCACTCCCCTCTCTAATTTTATCCATCTCAAAATGTTCCTCACTTCCTGTCCCTTTTCAGTATCTTCTTCCTATGGGCTTTAAAACACAATTACTGAAAAAAAAAGCCTCAACAAAGAAATATTATATGAGAAAAATTGCAATTAAAGGGGGCCTATGGTTATTTACAAATTGGAATAGACATTCCCCCTGCTAAGAAGTGTTGATATGCTTTTTATTAACTGCTAAAATACCCACAAGCTATTACCCCATTCTTCTTTCCCTTTTCTAGTCACATTGTTAACCACATTTCCAAGCACCAAGAGCACAACGTCTGAAGCTTCAGAAAATAAAACTTCCAAATTCTTAACACAGACTATAATTTACGCATAAGCTACAAGGAACCTGATTTTATTATCATCTTAAAAGCAATAATTACAAAAACTCACAATCCAGATGAGTATTTCAAAAAACACTGCATTTCTTATTGCAAAGGAACAATGGAAACATTAGTTTGTATCATCGAATAATCATCAAGCTTGTAGTGACGAATGCTACCTTCTCTGGGTATCGCTTAGCCAGCTCCACCAACTTAAGACGACCAACCTTCCCTTGGGCACGACCTAGAAAATTTGCCAGGTACTTCCTTTTTGGTAAGGGAATTGGCAAGACGATTGCAGATCCATAAAATGTTGTCATTCCATCATCAACATTGCCAGGGATGATTATATCTTTCCATGTATGAAACGAACTTATTGGTCGTTTATCTGTCCGATCACCCTGCATGAATAGGCCAAAAACATAACCAATGTCAACAGACACTTGGAACTGAAACACAATATCACCTCCTAGACCAACATTTTTTTCTTGTAGAAAATCACCTAAACACAAGGTCCACATGCATTATAATTTAAATAACTTTACTTGATGCTAAGTTAATAATTCCTGAACTATTTCTTCTATATCATGGATCATCTAAAAAAGGCAAGAATACTATTTCTATGTAAAATACCATTTCTAGGTATTTTAATCGAAATACCAAGACAATGTATTAATTGTTTCATCACCTGCGTAAGCATGTCAAAACGTTGACAATCTCTATAGAAAGGCAACATCCAACCAAGAATAGCTTTATGCATGAAAACTAACCAAAACTTGGCCAAAGTGCATGATGAGTTGAACAGGCTAAATGGAACTTAATTATGTCATGCACTGACCATGAACCAATTGCATACAAGGATACACTGAAAAAATTAGAAATTTCAAAAGACTAAGCCTCTCATACGTGTAGATGACTAGTTCCAAGTTCAAAAGACTAAAGCCTTTCTCATTTGCTATTTACTCAAAAAGAAAGGTCAAAAAATAAATAAATAGTACCAAGTTCACGTTAATTTCAATATAGATTTACTCAAGGAATAAATGGGAATCAAAATTATTTAAAATAAAATGTGCTAACACACTTAACATCTCTCTTTCACAATAAACCCATGAAACCACTACACTGGTACCTCTGGAGTAAGAATGATGGATCGATTTAGAAATATAGCCCAAGATCGAAACAAATGAGCACCAGCACCACTGCATCAATAAAACTAAGTCACAATTAAGCAAGTATAATCTAATAGGAACTATTAAAACCATAAAGTCCATTACAAAATCCAGTTGATGTTTGTGGAGGTTATATGTAACATGAAGAACATGTATCATGGGGAAAGTTACCTAGGGAAGACAAAGACATGGTCCCTACCTCCAGAAAGTCGAAAATATGGCATTTGGCTTAAAACCTACAAAAGAGTAAAGGTCAAAAAATTCAGAAACCGGTTTAGTTTCACTACCATAAATCCAACAAAATTGGACGTTCTTGTTATTTTCTAAGAGAACAAGCAGAAGTTCAAGGCAGTAAACAACAAACAAAAGGAATCACTATGGAAAGAAGATTTAACATGAACTCCAAATTGCATATTCATGGTAAGATGCTATATTTTGACCTCTCTGTAGATTCAGAAGCAGGATTTACCTTAATGTAAGTCTGGTTGATTTCCTTATCATTTAATCCACCATTCATGCGCACACATTTGACATAAGAAGGCACAAAGAAAAAGTCCGCTTCCTCTTTCCTTAGTGTTCGGAATTTTGATTTGAGCAGTAGCTGATGAATTTTAACCTACACAAGCAACAATTACATAGAACAGTTCCTCGTAAAACCTCAATGATAACAGGTTCATGAGAAACATATGAAAAAGTATAATTCCAATGTTCAACACAGATTCACAGCACAGTTCACTTTGGCATAAAGGCTTTGCTGTTCTTGCTGTTAATGTTGTTAGCGTGGCGTGATTAGATAACATTACACTTCGAGCAATTGAAATAAAATGAGAGAAACGGTATATGTGAAATCTACGTTACTACGTACCTGCGTCCCCCACTGGCCCTTGGCGCAGGATTCGGCAGAGAACTTCCCGTGCCTACCACGCATCAGCTCCCGCAGCCCTTCCACCTCGCTCTCCTCGTAGACGTAGATCTTGAGAGAGAGCACGCTCCCGTAGCCCCGGTGAGGCCAGGACAGAGAACCAGAGCGATCAACAAGAGCGGCCGCCGGAGAGACGGAGGGAGAGGAGGCAGCAGGGGCGTAATAGAGGCGGTCGAGGGCTCTGGTGAGGAGGAAGGTGGCGACGACGAGGGCTAAGGCACCGATCTGGTGCGCTCGCCCGCACACCAGGATCTGGTGAGCTCCTCCGGCGGAGAAGAGGGTGCGACCGCGGCTCACGCTTCCCATCGCTGACTGAGCCGTCGGTTAACTCGCCCATCAGTCATCAATATTTCTGTTAAAAACAAAAATGGTAAATTACACACAGGTCTCTGAATTTAAGATATATTATCATACAAATTTATATTTTCAAAATTACAGTGTTTATGTGACTACCCTAGCCGTAACACTAAAATATTTATTTAAGTTAGGGGAGAAAAAAAAATTAAATTAACAGCGGAAGAAAACTAAATAGATCAAAAGCTACTACTGCAGTTCATAATACTACATTTTAGAACAGAAATAAACATACAACTAAAGCAAATAAAGCAGAACTACTATAGTTTAAACTAAACATATAAGCAGATAGTCATTCTCTAAGAAAATAAAATAAATAACTAATTCTTCTCTTGATTGGCATTCTCTTCATTCCCGTGATCAAGTGCTTCAGTACCTGCCACGTTAGTGACAGAGTCTGTTAGAATAGACTCGTAGGTTGTACATTAATTAAGCCTTTAAATAAAAATAATAATAATAATAGCATGTTAATATGATATAATAAGAATAATAAATAATTAAGCATGTATAATATAAATTTCAATTAAACATATATGTAGGATAAAAAGATGACATAGCACAGTGTGAACAGTAAACATTAAACAAACATATCATAATTTGCATAGCAAGTACAACATCAGCATATAAACAGAAACGATAAAAAATATAAGTAATGAGTAGATTTCTTTTTATTAATTTCACTTTTATCTTTTGGGCCTGTAATTTCTCGTACTACGCCTCAGCTGCCTTTTACATCTTTGGGGATCATCACCCCCCATGAATAGCCTCCGTAGGCATATCCAATGGACGTCGTCGCGCCAATATCATACGAGGACTTCTAGTAGACACATATCCACAGCAGACACGTATCAGCTTTGGGGATCGTCACCCCCCATGACAGTCAGAAACTGCCAATGGACGTCGTCGCGCCAAATATCATATCATATGCTCGAGCTAAGGCAGGTGCGTAATTTCACAGAAATTACATTTAATTTTTAATCTATTCTCGCCTTTAAAATTCTCGTATTATAATTTATTAATTAATTGGCAAGTCCATACACTTACCCAAATATTAATTAATCTCATCGAGTATGACAATAAGTCCGTACACTTATTTACTCACGCAAGCCCATGCACCTGCCCTTCTCGTGAGTTCACAATCGAGAAAATAAATATATGTTTGCAGTTAAATAATTTTAAGTACTCTAGTTATATTTTAAATAAAGTTTGTAGTACCCATGAAAAACACAATTCAATCAATCCTCAAATTATAAGTAATTGTGACCTTTACATCAAGTTGATCATAAGGAGAAATTTAAGGAACGATCGACCCTTTTTGTAGTCCAATTAAAATTTAGGACGAGATCTACACTATAAAGATAAACCGTTCAGAAATTAATATACGATATTAGCTGTAGTTTGATAGGAATAAAAAATTATTGAATTTTTTGAAGTTATTTGGTGTTAATGGCAAGAGCTTACCCTGGACCCTGGTGGTGATTGGAATTTTGTTAAAGAAATAAAATAATTGGAAAAAAAAGGCCCAACTAATTTAAAACATATCAAAATCATTCATATTCATATTAAATAATAAATTCTACAATTTTCATAACAATAATTAAATAATACCTGCTCTGAGCTTCATGCTATTTGCTTTTTTTAATTCTAAATCAAAAAAGAATAAAAATATTCTTACTCTGTTCGTGAAACAGCTGTGAACTTCAGACATAGCAAAAGCAACAACTACATATTCTAAGCAAATCAATTCTCTATCAAAAACTTTTTTTTAAAAAAGAAATTAGATTCTCTTTAGTAGGCAAACAAATTACCAATTATATATCAGTTTTTAAAATAAAATTTAATAAATGAATTATAAAGACTTTTAGGGAGCGTTCGGTTCAATGTTATATTAATATTATGTTATGTTATTTAGAGAAAATAATTGTTTGATTTAATGACATCTACGAAAAATTTTCTATTAGATTATAAGGATAACTACCTACATGCCACACTATTTAGCTTTATTTATGCATTACTCATCCATTCTTAATTAATTACGCTATGCACACTCAAAATATTAGAAAATCTTACATACACACGCTTTAACTTATTTTCATTATAATGAGTAATCATAATTTTCCAATAACCTAACTATAGTTAGGTTGCAAAAAATTTGAGCCGTTCATTATATTATTTTAAGGATATTTAAATATATTTTGAGTGAAAATTCTAAAGCCTTGATGTTTAGGTGGTGGCAAGAGAAGGAGAAATCCGCGATGTGAATTGATTTTAGGGCAGATCAGCGGTTTAGTGTGGATTTTGACTGAATTTTAACTCAGGTGTGTGTATGTAAGATTTTGTAATGTTTTGAGTATGCATAGCGTAATTAACTAAGAATGGATAGATAATGCATAAATAAAGCTAAATGGTATGACATGTAGATTATTAATCAGAAGATGACATCTAGATTATATAATATAATACCAAGATAAAATCGAACCAAACGCCCCCTTAATCAAAAAAATAAATAAAATAACCAATGCGAACTTCAAAAGAAGGTAATTTAATCTAGAATATAAAATAAAATTGATATTTTTATTAAAAATTATTGAATATATAAAATAAAATAATATGCGGAAAACTCTTTCCTTAAAAGGAACTCCAACATGGCCAAAAATCTCACTCAAACATTATCAAATTGCAAGTATGAAATCCAAATCTTACTAAACTACTCAAACTTTGATTTGATTCAAGTCAAGAAATAATTAACTAGAAGGCAAGCCAACAGGCTTTTATCCATCTAGTTATATTTTCTATTCTAACCAGCAAAATTATATGTTATCACGGATATTTCGATTATCATAAATCATCAGATTATATACCAGCAACAACAGTAGCATACTGCAGCAAACCTGATGGGTTCACAAAGATCTAACCTGATCTGACTCGACTCCGGCCCATCCGGCTCAGTCTATTACCAGACTTTCTACCTCAAGACGACATAGTTTTGCCCGTTGGTCTTCTGAATTTTGGATATTCTCCTCAGAATCTCTGCAAAAGCTGCCTTATCCTGCAAAACAATTGGCAAACCTTAAAAAAATTAAATTATATAACAAAAAAACAGTACATTCTGAAAGACAATAATCATAATACAGGTGCTACTGATATAAAAAATGTGAATAAACCTTAGCCCATTCTTAAGCAGATACAGCATCATGATCAGAGCTGTAAAATATGTTTGATAAAATTTACCGCTTTGTTTAAACAAAATTGATTCAACTTGAATCGACTGCCATATGCATAAGCATATGTTTAAAAGTATTAAATATACATGAGATGAAGAGTGTGGGTAAAAAAACAGCATAGGTTTACAAAGATATTAAACATAATAGGAACCAAAATTTTTAACACTAATATTCTAATACATTGCTATCAAAAAAAAAAATCTAACACATAAAATATGTATTAATTTAAAATCAGTTTAACCACTAGAATCAAACTTGGCTGAAGCCAAAAGCTTAGAGAACGATTTTGTTCTTGGCAAAAAAATCGAGTCAATGTCATCCCCAGGCACGAGTGCTATTAGCCAATAACTACTTAAAAGACTATAACCTTGTTCAAATCCACAGAGTATAACATACATAGATGCTTTTAATCAAATATCATAGCAAAGAAATCACCTAAAAACACTGCAGGAGTCGATGCTTGAAAAACAAGACAACCAAAAAAGAAAAAACATTCCGTTTCATTGGCATCTATCAAATGAACAAAAAAAGCTATATCAACCAAGATAATAATCTCAAATTATCAGTCTATAGAAAAAAGTTAAGGAAATAAGAACTAAGCAAGCTACCTACCTCTTTCGATTTGATTCTTCCCTTGAAATTAGCAACTAAATCCTGTGTGGTAAGTGGAGCCATTGCTAATAGAACAGACCTAATTTCATCCTCTGTAACAGGACCAGTTGCTGGACTAGATCCTGTTCTTGCAGCTGTAAAGGACAAACCTTTTGAGGAAGCATTAACTTTAGAAGAAGATGATGGCTCCTCCTTCACAGAAGCTGCTTTTGTTTCCTGAAGCAAAGGTATGGCATTTATAGAAGATAAGATGAAATAAGGATGTCTAAAGTGGTTTGGCTAGTTATCATCATCCTGAGAAATTTGAAGGGTCCATGTTAGGACGACAAATAGAGGGAGAGGAAAATATGATTAATAGTCATGACCACACTCACCACACTCAATGCTTTCAAAGAGGAATCCATTAAATAGTACTAAAAAGAAATCCAATGCACTGACCCAACAACTTCAAGATTATAGCTATGATGCTGTCAATGTTCCTGTTGTTGTTTTACAACTGAATAGATGACAAAGATTTACCTTCTTTGCTTGTGAAACTGTACTAGGCTTTCCATCATCATTTCCTGTCTTTTTCTTGGTCTTTGATGACTTGGAACTAGAGGGAGTCCCTCGAGATGATCCAGATGGTTTTAAAGGGCTGTTATCAGTAGTTTCATCTTTCAACTTCGGTGCAAGCACTGGAGACATTGCAGTTTCATCGTCCATCTGCAAAAGTTAACAGAGAATGCAATTTTTTCAAGTTATCATTTAATAGTTGAGACAAACATCCACAACGAGAATTATGCATATAAGATGGAAGGTAGATTGGTTCCTTCTATACAAGACATAAATGTATTCAACATTGTAAAACTCACTTCATCTTCATCATCATCTTCTTCAGCATCAGATTCGTTAAGTCCGGCTGCTTTACCAAGAAGCTTCTTTAACTCCTTCCCAGATTTACTAAGGCCACCTTCTTCACCTTCAGCTTCATCATCATCATCGTCATCATCATCCTGTAAACAATTAAATTAGTAAGACACTGTCCAGTCCAGTATATGGGAAGGGAAAGCCGAGATTTATTTTTCTCAAGTGATAACCAGAGTACATGTATGTCAAAATTTTCGTGTGCTTCTTCCTAATCAAAGGGAAATAACTAACAGAAGGAGAAAAGAACTTTGCTATGGAGTTACAAAAGTGAGAAGAGAGCATCACTCAGTCAAACATTTAGAGTGATGCATAGTCCTAGTGAGAAACTGAAGGCTATGCCCAAGTATGGAAAAAAACTTTCAGCAGATGCTTAGTTGTAATTAAAATTCAGGTAAATTACAATAACATATACGTTAGCCAAGGAGGTCTCCATACCAGTTAGTACTAGAAAGAATGAACCTAATCATATAACCAATACCATGAAAATCAGAAAACATTGAAATTGTCTCTACCATTGTAACAGGTATGTATTATTCTTTTAGCCATGTTGACAAGAAATTCTGTCAATCAAATCAAGGGGTTGAGATTAAAGGAGGAAAACAAGAAGAAATAAGACCTTTTACGTGAAAAGCTAAAAGTCGGTAGCAAAACTATGACATCAAACAAGACAGTTTGAAGTTCAATAATGAACGATTAGTACGAGGTCATGAATTTACCAAATGGTATGGAAAAGAAAATAGTTTCAAGGAATGATAACTTCCGCAAGACTTAATTAGCCAAAAAGTCGATTTCAAACAACAAAATCGAATAGTTGACTAACGAGAGGATCAAAGTCGAAGAGCTAATGAGGATAGTGTTGGAGCACGATTGAAAACTTGGCTTATGTCTAGTTCCCCCCTTAGTTATCCATTCTTCCTCCTCTTTATAGCCCTAAATTGCATGAGACCTCTGACAGTAGTCATCCATACTTAGAATTAAATACTTTACCCGACAGGATCTCCTCGACAATTTGACAGGATGCCTGAGCAGCACACATAATGCCTTATTGGAACTCACTTGATCTTGTGCAGATTAAATTGCTTGACCGTCAAATCAAACTGTTGTGCTTTCTAATGTTGAAGTTGAATTGTGGTTGTACATTTGACAACTGCCTGCTCAATTCTCCCATCGTTCGACATTATCTTGTTCAATGCTCAGTCGCTTCTTCAACTACAATTGTTGACTCTTCTTAGTTGACTTTTGGTTGCCTGAATCTTAATGCAACAAATTGCCCCTCCCAAAGCGTCATATGCAATGATGCACATACTGACTTTTGGAGGAAACAATTGTGAGATACCACATGTCAAAGTTCTTTGCCTATAAATAGACAAAACAAATGGTTCACACCACTTGTTGATGCGATGACAATGTTCAATAAGATGCATACTTTCAATGTGTAGAAGAAGATTGGACTCCAAGGAAAGATGCCCATTCCCAAGGAAACATCAACTGGAGCCCCTCCAGCTAAAATTTTGGTTTGTCAAGTAGGGGATTCGATAAAGAACCAGGTGCCTTTGCTGAGACATTTTCGATGTCAGGTAACAAATCTCCCTCTTTTGGTGACAAATATTTTGGCTCAGAGTTCAAGAAACAAAAAAGGAGATGGTAGCTATGTCTGTTCCTTCAAATGTTGCCAAAGAGATAGAAACCAAATGAGCTAGTGGTCTGCGAACCTCTTAACCGAAGGGAGGTTCAAGCGTGATTGTTTTGGTTGTTCTTAATCAAGATGTTGGGGATGTGTCACCCTCTGTTAAGCCTCCTGGCTCCTTGGGGTAAGACCGAGCTTAATAAGAAAGTTGAAGTGGATGAGGCAAATGCTTGCCAGCTGGAGTTGGTGTTGTGATTATCAAGACATTGGCTTCAATTCATCCCTAAGGGTGTGTTTGTTTGTAAGGTTAAATTTAAGAAGGTTAAAATTAAATTTGGATAGAGATATTTTTTATTGAAAGTTGTGAATGATGTGAAATAAAGTTAGTTATTATGTTGGAATATGTGAGGGATGTGATGTAAAGGTAGTTATTATGTTGGAATATGTGAGTGATGTGATATAAGTTAGTTATTATTTTAGTAATATGTGTAGGATGTGAAATAAATTTATTTTTTAATATTAAATTTTTTGTGTAATGTGATATGCCTGGTTAAAATTAAACCTAAGAGATTATTTCTTCAGCTCAAGACCAAGTGTTATTAGAAAACACTTTTTGTCAATTTGCTTATGGCCTTGCAGGGAAAATGAAAGAAGCCCTTACCTGCTTTAGCCAGATCGATCAAGCTGAGTTAGAGAAGCACATCTTGGACTTAGAGGCAAATAACAAAGCCCTGGAAGAGTGCGTCTAGCTTTTGAAAGATCTCAAAAAGCACAGAATGAATTTAGCTTACCTTGATCAAGAGATCGTCGAGATGAGAGAGCATGTTGATGATCTAACTGTGGAGGTTTGCCAATGAGGAATGTCAATTTGATCTATTCAGAGCATCTTCGATGACTAGAACAATCACCTACCTGATGATCCATGAATTGCGTAACTTGTAGCTTCTTAAATTTTTGAAATCTTTCACAATTGAAAACCCATAACATAATGAGCTTTTTTAAGGTCATTTTTTTTTCCTTTTTGCTATGATGGATGCATCTTTTGCTTCCTGAAATTCTCTACTTTGCCATCATTTGAACACTACGAGCGAGCAATAGGAGTTGTGGTGCTGTGGTCTAGTTGGATGCCTTCATCACGACGCCCAGTGCCTTAGTTCCTAGCCCTGAATGATAGTATTGCTTTTTCTGAACTATCACTACCCTGGACTCATGCAACAACAGCAATCCACGGGCAGCTTCGAGCTGCTTAATTAGTATTCATTAAGAACTTGACAGCTGAGGCTCCTTTTTAAATGGTGGGATGAGGCTACCACCTTCCCACTTTTCTTCTTCTCCTGTCTCTCCACATTTCTCTTCTCTCTTCGACACTTTCGATTGTTCACTTTCATCGATTCGAAGAAGTCTCACTCTAAGATCGCAACCAAGTGAAGTGGTTTGACAAGGTAGTGTTCTACTCCAGCAACCCGCCTTCCCATAAAAACAAGTCAGATTTCTGGGGTGGAAATTCGAAACAGGGTTGCAGTTCGCCCATAAAAGAGACTCATCAAATAAGACACCTGAGGGCGAAGTGCAAATGTTCCAACACCACCTACGCTCTAGGCTAGCTATTCCTCCCTTTCTAGAAACCACTTGTAAATATCTTCCAACTACTTCAGAATGGTTTTACAGCAAGTACGTCCTAATTCAAGTGGCTTTGCCTTATTATTTTTTCAAAGTGTCAGAGAACAAGGTCGAATGGGACATTGAGCTTCTTCATTAGCTGTTTTCTTAACTTTTTTTTATACTATATGTAGTGAAGTTGAATTTGGAACCAGCTTTTTTTGGTTGCTTTTTATGATTGCTTTTATCATGCAGATTAGTGGGTAGAGCTTATTATAACTACTTTCCTTAATGTAGGTCTATGCGTATTATTATTTTTGTTGCCTGTCTTAATTCTCATGGATATTTTGTCATATCATGCAAAATCTTTTTGCTAACTTTTTTTTCTTTGCAAGAGGTTCAATTCTTTCTGTAATTTTGAATTGTTATTAAATTCTTTTTTTATTCAAATGAACTTTATTTTTGTGGCGCTTCCCGAAGAGGGCGGGGAATAGCCTGTAGCGACCCCGTCTAAAGAGTGGGAGTAGAGAGACTTTTGGAAAACTTTTAGAATGATAGAGGAGTTGGGTCTCTTGCTAAGCTTCTACATCAGAATGAGAGGGGCACATGAATAAATTGTTTCACTTCGGAAATGGAGGAAAGTTCGTGAGCTATATAATTAATAGTGTAATCTCAACTTGTAGAGACACCTTTTGAAGGCAAAACGTTGAGGCTAATAATAAAAACTCAGTAGTTGAGCGTTTTTGAGTTGGAGTAACACTGGGATAGGTAGCTTTTTGAGAAGCACCTCAAGTAAGGGTGGGTCGGGCTTAGCGTAGGCTAAGCCCATTCAGGCCTAAAAAGTTTTTTTGCCTAGGCCTAGCTCTAGCTCGCGTGTCAAGCTTGCTTGAGGCTACCAAATTCATCCATGAAGATAGTCGGGCTACCAAGCCTTCCCAGAATGCCCAGTCCTGTGATAATTTTTCCTCTTTGATTCCAATATTTTCTCTAATTTATACATTATTTATTTACTATGAATAATCAATACTAAATAATTTGTTATAACAATAATTACTTTCTAAAATAAATACAAATTATTAAAAAAATCTCTATATCATTTAGAACTTATAAATTTAAAAAGAGAATATTTGTATAACATAGATAGTTTGACTCAAGCTAACAATTTATTCATTATTTTGATTTAGTAATTAAAAGTATCGTTTATGAATCTCTTGTTAGTTTATGCTATAAATAAAGATTAGAAGTAATATTAAGAAAATTTAATCACTTCATAAGCCATAAAATATGATCTGTCTCTAGCTTAAATTTTGTAATCAAAACATCACTTTCATTTTACTATTACAGGACATGCACATGTGGGGGGCTAACAACTAAAGCAAAGCTTAACCCGAATCTTTAATGACCTTGGGCTTTATGGGCTTTTTTTTTTTTATCCAAGCTCACCCAAATAGGCATCAGGCTTGGTAGGCCCGTCAGGCCGCTAACCCATTAATCATGTATGACCCCAAGTTACGCATTTCCCTAAAGTCAAAATGGATAATACATTTTCTAATTACGGGACGCTACAATATTGTACCTCTTATAGTATTATGTGGTTCGAGGATGAATCAAGCAAAAGGAGGTGGGTTTAATGATGCAGCAAATGAAGTGGGCAAAGAGTAGCCTGTAATGACTCGGTTCAAAGATAGAGGGGAGTAAAGAGACTTTTGATAGATTTTTATGACGATAGAGGAGCAAAGTCTCCTGGCAGGCTTTTAGGTCAAAGGAAGGGCCACATGAATGAATCATTTCACATCGAAAAGATAAAAATATTTGTGTCATATAATATGATGATGCGGAACAAGTGAATGACGATGCAGCTTAGAGATCAACAATTTTATAAAGCAGATTATTCACAAAGTAATGCCTAAAAATATTAGAGAACAATTTTGTAATGACTAAAAAATTAATTAAACCCGCAAAACTGATTTCTTTCAAAATTTTAAATAAATTAGATCGAAGGTAATTGAAAAATTACCAATTCAGATTACGGCGCAATCCGGTCTTCAACAAATCATAAACGGGGAACAGGATTAAGGATCTCACAATATTTAACCAATAGTAATTTAAATTCACTCAATAATGAAAGGTCGCACAGGTGGAACGAGTTCGAGCAAATCACAAGCGAGCAGAAAAAATTCAGATTATTTCACTTAACCAAGTTAAAGGTTTTGTTGAAATTCGTACCTGAGTCAGAGAATCCAGGTACCACGACGTAATTTCTCCAAAAAAAATAGGGCGCTCGGGTGCGGGCACGGTAGGGCGCGGGAGGGCGCGTGCGGGCGCGGGCAGGCGCGGGGGCAGGTGGGGGTGGGCGCAGGCAGGCGTACGCGCTGGCGCGAGCGCGGGAGTGTGATCTTAGGCACGCGCAGGGCAGAGGGGTCGGCGCACGCAGGACAGCGCGCTGGGCGGCGGACTGGGCAAGCTCGGCGGCGTCGAGCAAAGCTGTGTATTCGCGTCGACGTAGTTGGCGGGTGCGTCGCCGGTGATGTGGATACGTGACAACGCAATCACGTCGAACCGAAATTGGCGAGCTGGATCCAGGAACGCAAACTAGCAGGCGGGGTGGACGAGAATGAGGTGAGGTGAATGCTGAGGGATATAAGACGAATGGAATCAAACCCAGAAAGGAGGAGCTGGAACGGGTGGAGTTTAGGGATTCTCACCCAAGGCCCAAGCCCTTCCCTATCCAGGATATCGATTCATTCTAGAATCAAATAATTCTAAGGGAAACACAAGTC
Source organism: Apostasia ramifera (assembly GCA_019297695.1). Classification (NCBI taxonomy): domain Eukaryota; kingdom Viridiplantae; phylum Streptophyta; class Magnoliopsida; order Asparagales; family Orchidaceae; genus Apostasia; species Apostasia ramifera. The sequence goes on from JAEMOT010000161.1 coordinate 101,521, forward strand.
AAATTCATTCAGCATTCAAAAAATAAGAATAACAAGAAGGCGTTTATATATACCTCCATACAAACTGATTCAATAAAGAAAAAATACATAATGTAATAAATTTCTCATACAAACGAGAAAGTACCAGATAACATGTCTAAAATAACAATCACAGAAATAGAAACAACTAATACAAAATAAATGCGAGAAATAAAATCATCCCAAAATGGAATCTCCAATCAATCAGAATGAATGGGAGATTTTCAATCCATCAAGTCAGCGATCTGCAACATCCATCTTTCCAAATCTGTCCTAATAGTCAATCAATCCAGATCGATGCAGCGTGGCTAGATCTCAACCGTCGACGGTAAACTCTGCCAGGAATGAATAGACGGTCGATCGTGGTGTCCCCACCAACTCTCCCCTGTTGGGAAAGACTCGACTCTGTCGAGTACAGGTCCTCTCTGCTGTGATATCTCTCTAGCAAATTTGAATCAAGTCTCTGCAGCTCATCTCTAGTAATCCATGAATCCTCAAACGGAGGTAAACTCTTCCAACGAACCAAATAACGCTGGTATCCTCGATTTCTTGTGGAAATATCTGCTCATCAAATATTTGCTCTATTTGCTCTTGTTTATAAATGGATTTGGCTGGTGGACACTCGGGTAAGAGTTCACTCTCAATGAGTAATGAAGGCTCAAACGGATCACTAGGTATTACTGTTGGCTCCTTGTACGCCACCAAGTCTAAGACATAGAAGGTTGAACTGATACCATACTCTGGTGGTAAATCAACAACATACACGTTTGAACTAATTTTCTTTAAGATAATTTCCCATAAGGAGGTGAATCCTTGCTACGTTTCATTTTAAAAAGAGAACTTGAGCTCAATCATCAAACATAAGGATTCTTCAGTTGGGGATTAGCATAAGTTCTTCACCTCCAAATTACTATGATGAGAGAGTTTGAATGGTTTTCTGTAAAAGAATTTCAAGGATTTAACCCTGAACTGACGGCACTCAAGGAATTGGTGTTTGAACTGACGGCACTCAAGGAATTGGTGTTTGTACCTATTGTAGAATTTGCAATATTTCGACACATCTTCATGGGGCTCTGGATCATGTCTTTGAGATGAGTGTTTAATGAAGCTTGTCTTTTAGTGTTGAGATTATCTCTTACAGGATGTGCACAGGGGTAAATTTGCTTAATAAGATGATTTTTCGTTCTTGTGCTTCACGGGTTACTACAAAGGTGAGGAAGGAAATTTGAACTTGTCACGGAAATTCTTCGATTTCTTGAAGAACGGCGAGTGTTCGTTGGGGTGTCTTAACATTTTCAGCTTGCTAGAGTTATAATCCTTTAGGACTGTTAAGTTAGGTAGTAAAGGTTCTGGATTGATCTAGCTTAGAGTGTCGCAGAAGATTCTACACTTATATACATTCGAATGGGTTCACATGTCTCTAAAGCAGTTTCGCATCTCTTGACATGTTGAGCAGGGTCAGTTTCTCGTCAGTTGTTGAATATTGGAGCTTTGAAATCTCATGGGATGGGTGCAAGAATAGCTGGCGTGGTGTTTATGGAATTTCATTGATTTCTTCAGAACCACCACAATTCAAGTGTTATGTGGGACATTGTGTTGTGGGTTGATGCTCCAGCCATGTTAGTTTGAGACCGTCGGTCTCGGGCTCAGCTAAGGATGGTTAGGTTGTAGAGTTGTAGTGGGATTGTGGTTGTTATAGTAAAGTGGGAATAGCATTCATAAGCGTGTTTGCTTTGGGTCATTTGCAATATTATTTTTGTGATGGTTCCTATATGTTGGTTCACAGGGGACATCATGTTAGAATGAAAGACATCAGCAAGTGAAGGGCTAGATGTAGGTCGGTGGGTGGTGTTTAGCATGCAGGCATGGGAAAGGTTAAAAAAAATTAACTATGAGGAGAGAGTTTAAAGGTTTTGCTATAAGAGAATTCCAAGGATTCGATCCCGTGTGGGCAACAAATTTGTTGATAAGAAATTCCACCAAAAAATTGAAATGTTTGAGATTAAAAGAGTAAAAGGGAAGACATGATGAATAGACTTTTTACGTAGAAACCTAAAAGCTAATAGGTAAACCACTACACCAAATGCAATTTAAAGTTCAATAATGCAAAATTTAGTACAAGGCTATGAGTTTACGAAATGGTAAGGAAAAGAGAATGATTACAAGGAATGATAAATTTTTTGCAAGCATAATTAGCCGAAAGCCGGCCTCAAACAACAAAATTCAATAGAGGATAGACGAGAGGGCCAGAATCGAAGAGCTGATGAGCGCAGGGTAGCTCAGAAAGAAAACTTGTCTTACCTTTGATTCCCCCCTCTTGTTATTCACTTTTCCTCCTATTTATAGCTCCTGAATCACATGATGGCAACAGTAGCCAAACATATCTGGAATTAAATACATTGCCCATTGGGGTCTCCCAAATGATTCACTAGGATCTAAGAGGCTTGCGTTATGCTTGTATTGGAACTCACTTGATCTTGCATGGATTCATTGCTTGACCGTCAAATCAAACTATTGAGCTTTTAAATATGCTGGATCCAATTGTAGCTGTCTATTTGACAACCTCCTATTTGACTCTCCTCTTAATCGATGTTATCCTTTTTTTGCTCTCTATCTTTTTTTCAACCGCTATATTGACTCTTCTTAATTGACTTTTTGATTGTTCAAACAATCTGTGTACAGTTGAGATTTGTGTCCGAATATTGACACTAAACCATTATTTTGGGGATGGAGGGATGAAATGGTGCAACAGTTGGTTGCTTTCAAATTTGAATTTGGAAATATATCGATCATTTAAGTGACAAACTATAAATGTAATTCAACATTATCAAGAGCATACGTTTTCAAACATTTATTTAACCAATTTAATCATCTTTAAGTTACACATGCCAACATTTTACTAACAATTGTTACAAAATATAACAAGTGTTTCATGATTAAAACAAGTCCCCTTCATAGCCGAGAGGGTAAAAGGCCACAAAGCAGTAACTACACATCACACTTGCTTTTGTATCTAGATTCTTGTTCTAAGCTGAGTTACCAAAATCATAATTATATAGTAAATCTTTTTTAAATCTATGCCGGAAACAGATCATAATAGTGGAAAACCTCTTGAACTAAATGCATTCCTACTTTCCTAAAACGTTCTCTTTCACTTTACCAGAAATTTCAAACACAGACTCTAAGAGGAAATTCAATTTCAATGGCTACAGTGGCAACAGTAGTCAATGTCACTTGGATTACATGCATATACTGACATGTATAATACATTCCAATGGAGGTAAAAGCGGGAAACTAAGTTTTTTAAGAAATTCTTAAATACAAATACCATCCTAAAATCTCATATATGAATGTGAAATATCTCCAAAAATATGATGATCTAATCCAAATATCGATAAAAGAACCCCTATAACGTATCTAACCTTTAACAACATTTCTGTGAATTAGATCAAAGCTTTATGTAAATGCTTGAATGAGAATTATAGTTCATTGGATAGAATGGCATGGAATAATATGTAAAATCCTTATTATCTACACTGGCTTCGATGACCATTTTAACCAAGGGATGACAATTTTCAATCTAGGAATGACAACTGTGCCACACAAGGGTAATACCGTCTAAATCAACTCTCCCTAGACAAATAACAGTCAGGGCGTGTGAACTCTGTATGTTCTACATGATTAACAAGCTAGATCCCTCCCATAATTGCGATTGCAAGACTACTAAATTTTCTTTGGCCAAACTATACAAACTTATGTTTTAGGTCGGCTAGTTATTAGAAATTTAACATATATTAGGGCCAATGATCTCGGGTTTGAGCCCTAGTGTCTCCAAATTATGTTTTAGCACAAAGCTAAAAAAAAGAACCTATATTGAATTTAATCAATCCTGCAAAGCAAAATAAGCATGCCCTTTAGGAAACATGTAAGCATATAAAACGTTTGACAGGTCACCCTACAAGTTTAAAGCATTTAAACAAGGTGGCTACCAAAACTTTTAACAAATCTTATTGGCCTACCCAATGAGACTCACAAACTCATGCGGCAAACAAGTATTAAAACAAAGGCTAGATATGGAATTCCAGTGATAACGGATACCATTATCGACTAAAGACTGTTTTTCTGAACGTTACAGAATAAATAAAAGCTTTATTAACAAAAAATAAAATAAAAAACAAAGATTTCCATTTGCACCATCAAGAAATATATAGCATTTTACATGCTATATATTCCTAAAATTTCAAAAAGTCCTGAAGAAAAAGTCCTGATTTCATCTCTTTAGTAGTTAGGAAATAGCATTAATTCTCAGACAATTAACCTATAAAATATGAAGGTCAGCAAAAAGTAAATTTCTTAGATGCCATCATAAATATAAACTTTCAATAAATAATTTTTAAAACATTCATGTAGAAAAACCATTTTAACTTCTGGTGGCGCAGGAACATCAGGAGCCAGGTCTTCCCGTTCTTCTGGATCATTACCAACAGCTTCATCATCATCAGTAAATATCTCTTCATGCTCCCAATCATCACCTGGAAGAAGAGATGAAATCAGACTACGGTTTGACTTCTGAAAAATATTCTACTGAAGATTGCGAAAGCAAGTATTGTTTCATTCTACTGGAAGAAAATGCAAGTTAAGGAAATGACAAAACAGTAGGATCTGACACATAGGTAGGATGAAACAAACTTCTAAACGGGCAAGTTTGTACAAAGAATACTAATGCAGATAGTAAATATTAAAGGATATTTAGAAAATGACAAAAGTTAATATGTAAAAGGCAAAGAAAATTTGAAAATAATGTGGATGATCATGAAGTCATTAATTCAAACATACGAATTCCTCAATATAATAATTAAATAACACAATGAGCTGAATAATGTTTATACAGGCATTGGATTCAAGATACTTTGGTGAGTGAACCATGTAGTTTAGGAACATACTCCAAAGTTAGTAAAGTTTAGAAAACGAAGAAATCATCATCATACATAACGATATATGAGGAACGGCCATCATGTCAACCAAAAAGGTTGCAGGCATGAATAGAGAGAATAGATACTACCAACTCCTTATGATTGCTTTAATTAACTATTTACAGATTGATGTACAACAACAACCACAAACCAAGCCTTTATTCCATTAGGTGGAGTCGCTACATGAATCATTTGTTTTCATTGCACTCTATTAAACAACAAATTCTCATTTAGTTCCAAATATGTAAGATCATTCCTTATAATTTCTTGTCATATCTTTTTTGGCCTTCCTCTTTTGCTTTTTACCTGAGCAATATTCAATAATCTTTGTTTACTGGAGCTTCTATCAGCCTACGATTTAAATATTCAAAATATCTGAGTCGACTCTCTCCGAACGTATTCTCAATTGAGGTCACTCCAACATTTTAGCAGATATACTTATTTCTCATCTTATCACTTCACATATACCTGCTCATCCACCTAAGCATCCTTATTTCTGTAACACTTATCTTATTTGTGTGTTTATGCTTTATAGGCCAATATTCAGCACCATATAATATCGCTGGCCTCATAGTTATATAAATTTACCTTTAAGTTTGAATAAAATTTTGCTATCACACAATACGATGGATGAATTCCTCCACTGTATCTATCATATTTGGATCCTGCTAATAATATTATCTATTTCATAATTATTTTGTATGATTAATCCAAGATATCTAAATCACTTACTCTTCCTATTAACTTGATTATCAATTGTTATCTCCCCATTATAAATACTCTTATCTTGACTAAATTTACACTCTATATATTCGATTTTTACTTTTCGATCTGCTAAGATGAAAATCTCTAGATCCTAATGTATTTTCCTATGACTTGAATTTTGCCATAATATATTCACTAGTCATATCAACGAGAAGAATATCTCCTACAAAATACATACATCAAAGCACTTTTTTTTAAATGTACCCAATAAAAATCTCTATAACCAATGCAAAGAAATATGAACTTAAAGCTGAATCTTAGCACAATTTAACTGAAATAGAAAACTTCTCAGTCAAACTCTCTCTTGTTCGAATACATGTAACAAATGCTTTATACATATTCTGAATAACTTAAATGCAAATACCTTTCTTTTCTAAAACTCTCCAAAGTACTTTCCTTGAAATTTTGTTATAAACTTTTTCTAAGTCAATAAAAATCAAATATAAATCTTATTTTTTCCCTAAACATGTTTATTAAACCTCTCAACAAATGAATAGCTTCATAGTAGATCTGCTTGACATAAAACTAAACTATTTATGATAAATTAATATTACAACGTAATCTATGCTCGATCACTCCCTCTTAAAATTTTAAAATATAGCTCATTAACTTAACTCATCTATAGTTAGTACAATTTTGTATATCGCAAAATTAAAATCTTCAATATTGAATAAAGGATGGCATAAATAGGCCATAAGATATTACACTACATATACAAGGTCAACAAATGCAAAAAGATGCATTTCTTATCCTAAAACATCGAACACATCCCTAATAAATGACTTAAAACTTTGAATACAACTAGAATTCTTATGTGACAATATCACATAGACAAAAAAGTTACTTTTGTATATGTAATACTATTGCTACATAGGTGCCACATAGGAATCCTAGTTGAATTTAAAATTTGGAGTCACCTATTGAGGCTACAAAGCATTTTTCTAAAACATTTTTACATAGTCGACTAATATCACATATAAAGAGATGTGTTTCTTTTACTGATAGAGAACATTCCACCGATAGAAATTTCTTTAAAAACTTTCCTACTTTTTCATTAATTGCTCACTCAATATATGCATTCATAAGCTAAATAGAAGTTTCAGAAAACAAAACAACGAAATAATAGCATTCTCATGCAAACCGACATATATACAAAATGGCAACAAATGCATATATATGCACTACAAGAACCACCTTTTTCGATATCATCATCATCCATATCATCCCATTTTCCACCCTCCTCATTATCATCAAAAGCACCCGTTCTGTTAAGACCGAGTCTATTCTTCCTTGATTCCTCTTCCTCCTCATCCTCCTCACCCCTATCTGATTGTTCACCATTTTCCTCACCTTTTGCTTTCTTAGGCCGAGCCACTTCAAGACCACCTCCGCCTCCTCCAAAACCCTCAGATTTTTTCATTTCACCAAAAGCAGCAGATCCATTAGTTGCAGCTTTCATCATCCATCTCTCATAACCATCAGCATTATTTTTTCTCTTGTTCATTTTCTCTTCGGCTTCTTCCAATGTCAATTGCTTGTACTGAGCAACTTTATTGAAATTGTACCTGAAAAATGCAATTATTGGTCACTTTTATAATAATAATTATTATTCTGGGTTAAATTGGTCACTTTCATTGCTATCACAATAAAAAGGATACATAAGACAATTAAATGACAACCAATTAACAAATTATCAAGCAAAGATTCAGGGTTGATTTCATCATCCAAACACATATCAACTATCATGAGTATGAACAAGCAACCAAAAAAAAATGCAGACGTAGATACTTAATCATACCATTTTAATAGAACCATTGTCCAAATGCTTACCATGAACCAGCTGGTATTGCTACAAACTCCTTCCCATGCAAAACAAGTAAATAGTAGGTAGCAGACTGTGAACCTTCAAGTTGGCCTTGATATTGATGCTGACCGGTCTCGTCCTCCAAAACCCATGGCTTATTCTTAAATTTTTCCTACAAGTTTAGATGGTAAACAGTTAAGACAAAATTCTACAGTACAAGCAAACTGAAATTCAAGGAATCAATCCCACAATTTGTGATGACTGATGAGGCAAATATGGCTTTACATGGCCTAAAAAAATGACGACTAGTGAAACATTACTCCTAGAAACGTGAACTAATAGGCAAATTGAAAGTTACATGTTCCCATGTCAATTGCTATGTAATGTTAGCACATGTCTGAACCACATCCCGTGTTCATCCTAGATAAATCTTTCTTGATATACATTTGATAACTTAAAAAATAAGAAAATAATCATGTACAGCAGTACAAATTATTGAGGATAAACTGATGCAAGTGTTGTAAAAATTTCTGAAATCAATCCCATAAGTTTGCAGAAAGCTTACGTTTATTACTTAGTCCATGAAGATCCTACATTATTTCAACAGATAGCATTAATGTAATATTACACATCCCACAGTTTTATAATATTACGTGAAAAATTGCTTTCTTTATCAAACTAACAGTCTGCTCATCCATAAGGAACCTAATTACCCCTCCATCATCACATGACAATTAATAGCCTAATCTGAACTTTATCGTCAGATATCCCCAATAAAAAGCAACCTGTTAACTTGTCTAAACTATTTTGTACAATCTCTATAAATGTTGCCATTGCCCTACCCTTTTTCTTCCTACTACCAACCAATTTTAATAGTGTATCTTCCACTCTCTATTCCATATGATCTTTCCACCAAAGTTTATCTATTGCAATAGATGTTACTACTACATTGTCTCTAACATAAAAATTATTCACTTTATCATCTAAACATTCTCATTTCTATAACAATGTTTTGTGAAAATTAATATCTTTAAGTCTTATCATTAAGATCTTTTCACCAAGATTAGCCAATATGCCGTTTTAGAAAATATTTTCAAGTATTCACAATCTTATTCAACCATATAATATCACAGAGGCACTTCTCAATTTAAGCCACCCAAATTTCAACCAGCTTGATATATCCTCATCCATATTACCATTATGTTATAATGTTAAAACCTAGACCCTAATACTAACACTTCTAGGCATCACTTGTTAGTCCATCATTTTTACTAATTGGTCACAACAATAAAATTTGAACATGTGCACTTGTGCATACAAGCGCAAGATGCACTCGTGCATCATGCACACCTGTGCACTTAGATGCAGGCTGGGGGTTGCGCACTCAAACTTTCAAAAAAAAAAAAGTTAAGAGTTAGAGAGTTAAATCTCATTTTGACCTTGAACTTGTCAAGTTAGAGCCTAGTTTAATTTGAATTGATCAAAATTATTCAAATTTGAGTTGAGCTTCGAGTTGAATGCTTATATTATTTTAACTTATACTTTTTAAAGTAAATAAAAAATATTTCAAGCATTCACTCGAGTATATAACAATGTCATTGGAAGTTAAATGCGTATATATATCTATGAAATACATGTACAATACAGTGATACATGTACAATACAAAATGAATACCTTGATACAAAAAATCTGAAAAAGGTAGGATAGAAATATGTCAAGATATGATATATAAATATGTGTGTATATATACATATACATATATATAATGTTATATATTATCATATCTAAAGCATAACTCATATAATAGATCAGAATGACATGTATATCTTTAATACTACGAAAATCCTTTAAACTTTTTTGAATTTAATTATATTTTTATACATTTTTAATACTACTAAAAATACATTACAGACAATCCATTAAGTTTCAAAAAAATTTAAATTAAAAATAATATCATAAATTTATTAAATAAAGTCTCAATCAGTCACAAACTATGAAGCACGAGTACGATACGGCGATACGAATATGATACGATACGGATACGGCGATATGATGAACTTAAAACAAGTAATATACGGATATGTCAGAATACGATTGTTATATATGTGTGTATAATATATTATATTCTCATATTTAAAGTGTAATTCTATGGTAGATAAGAATAACTTATATAAATTGTTGCCATTTCAAAAATATCTTTTACGGATACGTCATGATACGATTGTTATATATGTGTGTATAATATATTATATTCTCATATTTAAAGTGTAATTCTATGGTAGATGAGAATAACTTATATAAATTGTTGCTATAAATTTCAAAAAATATCTATAGATTTCAAAAATATTAAATTTAAAATAATATCATAAAGTTTATTTAATTACTTTCCAACCTATCAGATTATTTACATAAAATAAGAGTTTAAATATATATCAGTAGATTAGCTTCATTTTCAATTTAAATTTAATTCAAATCGATTAGCTTAATACAAACATGTTGCAATTAATAATACAGATGTTGTGACATAAACCAAGATATACTCACGTAATTAAAGTATATATATATTCTCTATTTTCAAATTATTGATTAAATAAATAGATAAAATAAAAAAATCAAAATCTTATCTTATTTGCAATATGAGCTTAAATAAAGTAAAAAAATGTGATCGACGTTCAAAAGAAGCAAAAACAATATTAATTAAGGTAGAAAAAGTTGAAATGTCATTAGTATCTGTAAGATCACAAAAAAAAGGTTAGCAAAAGTAGATGGCGCAGCTGCTTGTGGATACTAAATCTTTTTCTATTGCCAAAACACTAGCAAGCGTAAAAATTTTTGCAATCCCAATTGCGTAGCCCAATATATCTCTCTCAATTTTAACGTCCAAATATGCGCATAAGTTGTACTTTATGTATGAAATAGTTTTTATTTTTTATTGTGCACGCTGAATTGACTGTTTTAATATTTTTTTCTCTAATCAAAAGTATCGAGGAAGTATCAGATGAGTATTAAATTTTTAAAAAATAAAAATAAAAATTGATACACCATGTGGCGTATCAGATACGTATCGGTGAAATATCGGGGAGTATCGAGGAGTATCTGATATAGATACGATAAGGATACGTTAGGCTTCATGAAGTATCGGTATTTCATAAGTCACAAAGTATTTAAGAGAGATGACGGACTCAATACACATCAGTCAAGTAGGTTTAATTTCAACCTAAGTCCAACCCAAACCACTTAGATCAATACAAATGAAATATAATTGATAAATAGTATAATTACTATGACCTAAATTTGAAAATATTGATCTAATCAAAATAGATACATGTCTGTCTCTCTTTGAGCCTTTGACTCACTAAATAAATAGATAAAACAAAATGAAAAGCCAAAGTCTCATCACTAGCATCTTGGAGACCATGAAAAAGAGTCAACTGAAGTAGAGAAATAATAACGTGCAAATGCCAGATCTTTTTTATTATTAAAGCTTTAGCATACATGAAGCTCTCTACTCTCCAAATCATATGAACCTGGTATGCTGCTCTCCCATCATAAATTGTCGAAACTAAGAATTCGTCATCATTTTTGTGTAAGCCAGTTTTTATTGTGGGCTGGATTGATTAGTTCAGCATATCTTTTACTTTGATTAGAGGTATTATGAAATATTGGACAAATATTACACAAATATCAAAAAAAAATCAAGCCTTTATCCCACTAGGTGGCATCAGCAACATGAATTATTTGTTTCCATTATACTATCAAATAACAAGTTCACATTTTTCTCTAAGTATGTGAGATTTTTTTTTAATGGCTAACACAAAGACTTCCTATGAGATTACCCATCCTAATACTACTCTCGCCCATGCATGTTTAACTTCAAAGTTCTGATGAGATCTGATGCATTAGTGTTGGTACTAAAATTTTTCTATATAAAAAACAACTAATATACTATGTGGCATATTGGATACGCATTGATAGAGCATTAGGGAATTTCAGGGAGCATCAATACCTGATATAGATGCGATACAATATTTTAGGTTTTATGAAGTATGAGTGCTTCATAGATATAGATAAATAACATCTGAAAAAATCCTATTTTAACTAAGCATCATTTCAAGTTGTATTGATTCCATTTCGAGTGAAATGACATCACATAATGAGAAATACGTGAGTTGGGCTCAAGTTGAACAAGTTTAAAGCGAATTTTAAATTTAGAACAAAATTAATAGCCTAATGCAAGTATGAACATACATATGCAGATTGCGCACCTAAGGTATTAGGCAGAGGCGACAAACCTATGCACTTATAAGCCACATATGCACACGCCCGCTTGATGCTAATACACAAATTCGATTATTCAAGAGAACAAGGAATTAGTTCTCCAAAGGGCCTAGGAACTCTAGAGAGAAGCACCTACTGTCCATATATTGGCCAAACTTGTGCGGCCAATGCACCCTATTTGGGCATGTACATCCTCAAGTGCAGCTGCAAAATTAACCTCAGACCTAGTTGCACACACTTCAACTAGCACGTAATTGAGTTCGGAAACCAAGAGCACCATTGGTTCTCCATCTTCTAAATGTTGCCTCCACTCTTGTTTACATTGGCTCACCTCCTGAAAACCTAAGACAGACCTAACTTGTACAATCCCATTCTAGACACTTGTGTCTATACATAGGAGAAACTATCTATATTCCCAAGCAGGAATTTAACGTGTAACTGGCAACTCAGAAAAGCAATAGCACACAAAGCATCAATCAAACTTGAAGCAACAGAACACAAAGCTTCAAGCAAACTTCTATTTTGTTTAGGTACAATACTTCTCGTACTCTTTAACTAAACTAAGATCTACTACATAAATAGAAATACATGAATGCGTAGCATTTTCTTCAGCAAGAAGTAAAAGTTTTGATGGAACACTCTTCCATGATCTCCATTTAGATCAAGTGCACTAATAGGGGTAGTGGATGTGTCTATATGACACTTTATGCTATCTTTTCTAAAGGAGATGGACTAGCAGCAACAATTAGACAATAATATGACACTATGTGACATCTCTATCTAAGGAAGGTGATTTAGATATAAGAAACAATAAGACTCGAAGGATCACCTCTCCAGGTAGGTCGAATAATAGTGTCCCATTTTAGCTCTTGTATCACCCTTTTTGAGGTGAGTGCACATTTTTCCTCAAGTTTTAATTTAAACTTATCCCAAGCCTCAATAGGTCCTAACCTAAAACATTTTAGAAGACCTCAACATAGCTGATGTAGCTTTAAGCATGCATTGTGAGTTTTAATTTTGAGAATCTAACTTTTCTACATTCTAAGAAGTCACACCACTCGAAATAAGAGTCCATACATACATTTTGATCTAACCGACCATTAAAATAGAGTATTTCTTCTGGCTTTATTCTAACATACTCCTTGCATTGGTCTCATTCAATTTTCTTAATTCTAGAAGTCATTTTCTAATCTGGACACTCTAATCTAGACATAATTTCGTCTTAAAATTCTTTCAACACACAATCCATCAAAATGCAGGCGTATGCATGAAACTAGATGTGTAATTTTAAAATATAAACAATGTAAACTTAGACCAATAATATGCAGTGTAACTTACTATATAATATGCAACACAAAATACTCACTAAGTTACCCTAGCTTAAATCGTGCTTTGATACCAACTTGATGCAATATGAAAATGGAATTATAATGTAAAATTTAAATCAGCATATTAATTAAAGAATTATTTAATTTAAACAAAAAAATTCTAAAATAATTATATGATAAATAAGATTTTTAAATATTACAATTTATTTTATATTAAAATTAGAATTAAACTACATCAATGATAATAAGAATTTATAAATTTAAATTAGGGTTTTGTCAATTTAATTCAATGAATCAAATTTAAAGTTCAAGCAATAATTTGATCGTTTCACAAAATATGTACTAATAGTAATTTCGCTAAAATAATATATGATCACATAATTAAAGTTAAACTGAATAATCAAATCATACAATATAATTTCAGTTGGGTCAAATCATTAGTGATACATGAAATAGAAAAGTTATAATATAATATAAATCAAAGAGTCCGAGTGCAAGTCATTGTCCGGATCAATCTAGATCGAAATGTTGAATCAAAATAAACTAGGTGGAAGAAAGCTGATGGAGGTGTGCTGGCTTGGGCGTGGGCTCAGGCGAATGGGAAGGTGGCGACCAACCCACTGACTTCAACATTAGGTGAGTGCGAGATCACGTGGTTGGACTCTCAGTGAAGCTGGATTCCCACATATAGATGTGGGTAGCCAACGTGAGCTCGCGTTATTTTCTTGCATGTACTGGGACAGCGCGCGGGATCAACAAGTGTGTGCTAGGTTCAAGTGCGAGACGGAAGCCTGTTGGACTCGCCTGCAGCCTAATTACGCGAAGAACCAAACGAGTCAAGTTAAGTCGTAGTGTTGTTAACAAGCTAAATGGAGGTGCAGGTAACAACTGGTTATGGGTGGGTGCTGTCGGCAGGCAAGGGAGGAAAATTGAAGTGAATTTTTTTTCCTTGACCAAATTAAAGGGATAATAGGACCATTGAAGGATTTTCATCAAAGATCAACTCATGCCTTTCTCTATCCAGAATTTCAATTCTCTAACCCAAATTTAGGCTAGCACTTAGAAACTTAAATTTAATTTCTCTCTTCTTAACTCCTCTCTATTCATCTTCTTCCCCTACTTCTCCCCTATCTTCCCCATCCCTCTCTCTCCCTTGTCATTAGAAAGGCATAAACATCCCTCGTTCTCACAACACGAATAAAATTTTAGTTCTAACTAGATATGAATATCTCTACTATACTCAGAGGTAGTCCTGTAGAAGCTAGAAAGATAATGACTTTAACTCTTCTTACACTCTTATATGCTAAAATAAATGAATCATGCTTAATACATAAGGTAACAATAGTTCCAGATCAATTAGAGCGACCACAATAGGTGATCTGAAACTAAGATAACTTGGATATCATGACGATTGGGTATTCCAACCATCCTGAACTCAAAGAATACACACTAAAATGACATCATTACATCTCATCCTTTGGGCCATCTTTTAGGATCTCATCAAAGTCTCTAGAAAATCACCTAGTTAAATGGGGTTGGATATCACAGTAAGTCCCAAATTCCATTTTCATGCTATCCATCCCCCCTGTTTTTATGCTAACTGCCAATGTGGAAAAGATCCTATAGAAAAGATTGAAACTTTATGGTCTAAACCTTGCATCTATTTATGCCTTTGGCTCCTCTAAACTTTATAAGTTTGAAATGCAATAAACAGAAAGTAGGCTTCAAAGTAATAGAATTGGATGAGGAAAACCATCTTCAGAGACGAAAGATATATCCCACTCTGACAATGTCACATACAAGTATAACCAATAGAATTAGACTTCATTAAAAACCTCAATAAAGGATAATATAATCTTGACACCTAAAGAAAGTCTAATAGCCAAAAAGTAGCAGCAAAAGTGTTTCAAGTATGTCTCCACCATAAAAGCAAAAGGAACATTACCGTGGTAAGTAATAAGGTCATTCAAGAGGTACCACACTGGTAGGAAAGCTTTAGAAACTAAGAATTATTTTTGTTATATAACATATCAAAAGGTTTCACGTGTAGTCTTGACTTACAATTAAAACCTCAACTGAGGATGATATAGTCTTGAACCCTAAAGAAAGACTAAAAGCCAAAAGTTAGCAGCAAAAGTGTTTCAAGTATGTGTCCACCATAAAAGAAAAAGGAACATTCCTGTGGCACGTAATAAGGTCATTCAAGCTGTATCAAGCTAGTGGGAAAGCTTCAGAAACTAAAAATGATTCTTGTTACATAACATATCATTCAATAACAGAAACATGTTGCATGTAGGCCTACCCGCAAAGCATCTATTGTTGCTTGTCGTCCTTGCAGACCATCCCTCTGCATGGTCCACTTATTCTCTGCATTTTTTTTCTTTGAAAAAGGTGGCAAACCTGTACAAAATCTGCCAATAAAGTAGGACTTATCTGCACTAGTACTTGCACGAACATTATACTCCTGCAGAAAAGTACATTATCACAATGACAGAAAAGCACAATGTTTTCCACAATAAACTAATGCATCGAGTAAAAGAAATAAGCACCAAAGGTTGTAATAATGTAATTGGATGGGCCATCTTCAAATTCTCAACAAGATACACATGAAATAGGCTGAAAGAAATGAACAGTAACCAATATTTTATTTTCTGGCCCACCTACTAACTACATCCCACAAGTAATTATGAGATTACCTGTCCATTCTTTAAAAATCTAAATCAGGTGTAAAGAAAGACCAAAATTAATCAACTTATCACCATCAAAAAATAATAATAATCATCTTATCTGCAAGCTGGAAATTAACAAGATTTGTAGGAACCTAGTCATGGCTATTCCAGTTGAAAAATGGTTGACAAAAAGTAAACAAGCAATGTTTGATATTTAATCTTATATAATGTGTGAATGGAAGAGGAAAAAATAACATGGATACAAGGAGCAGGAAGATTATGAAGAACTTCAACTATATTCAGGTTTCATATTGCATTCATAAAGCAATTAGAATGTCTATTTCCTCTCCTAGTACAGAAGTGCAACATTTAGCATAAACCAAATTTTTTTGAATGAAAAGAAAAACCAAAAACGTCAAAATTGCATTGAGGTCAAATGCCTACATACTTTGCCCAAAGAAAAAGAATCTTACTTTTTGGACCTCAGCAAATTCAAATTTTACAAAAAAAGGTCTCCATATTCCATTTTTATAATGCTTGTAAGCTCCCATGTAGTTTCCACACCCATCAGAACTCCAAACTTCATTAAATTATCTACTAATAGTTTCAGGTCTTTAATAAATGTGTAACAAATATGAATACTGCATTTGAGACAAAATCATGTAAAACTTATCAAGAGCTTGAAGTCCAATTTTATATCAAGCATAATAAAAACGGAATGCTACAATTTTTTTTTCATCTCATCCCGTCTAACAACTATATATTACCAAATCTAAAGTTATTGCACTTATGCAGCATTTCCGCTGTTAGTTCTGATTCTTCACAATTCTACCACTAAATTCATACATACAATAGTTATAAAATAAGGGAAGCCAACAAATCTAGATCAAATACACAATTTCTACCTTAAGTTCATTGATAAGTATTAGGGATGTAAAATAGTTGAGTTCGAGCGAGTTGGTGCCAACGCAAACTCAAATTTTTCAAATTCAGCACAGCTCGAACTAGAAATGATTTCGAGTCGAACCAACTCAACTAGGAACCATTCGAGCTCAAGCCGACTAGAAATGGATTCTAAGCTGACCCAAAATGATTATATTTATACTTTTAAAAAGTAATTACATTATAAATAAATATAAAATACTTATAAATTAAAAAATTATATATATGTTTAATTATTTATTTCACGTCGGTTCGAATTTATATCGAGCAAGCCAACACTGACTCGAAGTCAACTCAAAATGAAACTGGAGCTAGAGCGATTGGTTCGTAACTCGACTCAAAATGATTCGAGTCAAGCCTAAATTCAAGCAAGTTTAGAGTGAGCGTCAAGTTTCATGCTACTTTTACAGCCCTAATAAGCATACATATGCACATATACAAACCTCTATTTCCTCTCTACATCGTTGCCATCAACCTGGAGGAATCCAAGGACTGTGTGGTACTACTTACCTCTATTTCCTCTCTCCCTCAAAGGTTTGGCTCTCCCTACATTGGGCCCTTCTTGACATCCTTAAAGTTGTTGTAGATGAATCGTAAATTACGGAATTATGCCCTTCAGTTCATCCAAGAGCTTCCTGCACCATCACCTTCTTTCAAACAAGCCCCAATCAACAATCCATTTTTATGACAACCCACCAAAGCCCACATATGTCTCCATTGTGTCAACCAACACATCCAACTTATGTGTACAATCCTCATGGAGTACATGGCAAATGTGAAGGGCGTAGTGGAGTTAGTCATCCCAATTGCACATTCTGTAGAAAGGTGGAGATGTGATAGAGACATTATTCCTTACATAGTCACCTTTCCAACATTACTAATAAAATAAAATCTAGACTGCCAACATGAGAGGGACTTAGCGGCCAGCACTCCATTGCCAAACATGCATCATCATTCCTGTCAATAAATACGATAAACTATTTCAGTTGCAAACTTCTCAGGCATGTACCTCTTAAGCCTTAGAACTCTATAGTGTCAATCTTGCCAACAAAAAAAGTATTGTAAATCTACTTTCCATAGTGGGGCAAATAAGCATGCTTCAGCACCATTTTCTATAGTTCATTCAGATATTTGGATCCTAATCATGCCACTTCTAAACTAAGCTTCAAATAGTGTTACCTTCACTGATGAATATTCAAGAATGATGTGACTGTTTATAATAATAGATGTTCTGCATTGCTTTCTATATTCACTCATTTATGTGCTAGAATAAAACATAATTTGGTGTTCCTACATAGTGGTAATACAAAAGAGTACTTTTTCAGTATCTTTGAGTCCTGCCTATTAAGTTATGAGATGCTTCACTAGCCTTCTTGTTCATATATGCCTTAATAAAATGATACTGCTAAACAGAAGAATATGAATTTTTTTGAGACTACGCGTACCATACCCACTTCATGAGAGTTCCTTCATGGTAATAGGATGATGTAGTCCTCATAGCATGCTACTGTATCAATTGCATGCCCTCTTCCATCCTTCATGATCACATCTTATCCTCTTTCTTAGAGATCACATCCCATTCTATATCCCCTTTTCGCATGTATTTAGTTGCATGTGTTTTGTTCACTTTTATCTCTTAGCGAGAAAAAACTCTCTCAATCACTAAAATTTGTCTTCATAGGGTTTCTCCAAAAGGAGTATCATTGTTACTATAGTTGCATCAGGTTTTTGTATCAACCAATGTCATTTTTTGAGTCTAACCCCTTCCTCACTACTGTACATACCATCTCAGAGACATTTTTAGTTCCTATGCCACAATCTATTCTTCTACCTTTTCCTGCAAAACCATCAGTAGCAACAGCTAAACTTTAAGTATGGTCAGTGACCATGGCCAAAGACAGTCACAGAAACTCCCAAGGACTCTGTTGCCCTTCAAATACCTCTCCATTCCTAGAATCCACTAATGTAATCATCCTATTGCATTCAAAAAGGATACTCATCGATATACTACTCATCCTTATCTCTAGATTACTTCTTCATTTTTCTTTATAGTCTGTATTTGTTCTCAGTTCTTCCTCAAAGGTACTACCTCACCCAAGTTGGCAACCAGCTATAATGGAAAAGATGTCAGCATTACACTAAAATGGAACATGGGATTTAGTTTTTACCACTACCTCCACCCGCTTTGCGAACTCAACCACTAGATGTAAATGTATGAAAACCTCCTTTGATAGCTCAATGGATTGATTAAGTTGTAGCAAAGGGCTACATTCAAATACATGGCATCAACTATATGGCTACATTCTCTCCGATATCCAAGATAGCTTTTAGTCTATTTATTTCTTACTTTAGTAGCAGTCACTAATATTAGTTAGATATTAAGAATACATTTCTTCATAGAGATTAAGATGAGTAGATTTATATGGAACAACCTAGGTTCATTGCTTGAAGGAAGTCTGAACAAGTATGCGAGTTAAAAAAGTCCAACTGAAGCAGTCTCCTTGAACTTGGTTTGTTATTTAATTTAGCCCTGATTGAGTATGGCATGTCTCACAATATATCAAATCACTCGATATTCTACAAAATATCAAACTCTAAAAGAAAAATTCTACTTATTGTCTATGTTGATGATATCATTATCACAAGGGAACACAGTATGGAGATTCATAAACTAAAAAACCATTTACAACAGCTTCAAACCATAGATTTGAGAAATGTTTTAGGCATTACACCAAACTGAAAGATAAGTTGGACTTAGTTCAGTTCTAATTCAGTTTAACATATCTTGCAATATGTCGAATCACTCGCTATTCCACGTCAAACTCTGGATGACCTATTATTCTTATTATGTATGTGGATGATATCATTATGACAGAGAATGATACTAATAGCATCATTAAATTAAAAGATTATTTACACTAATAGTTTCAAATTAAGAATTTAGAAGATTTGAAATATTTTTTAGGCATTGAACTTGTGTACTTAAGAACACAGATTAATTATTTCTTATAAGGAAACAAAATCGCTTGAACTATAAATATTGTAAGGTCATTTCAAGTGAATGCTTAACTGTCAAATATCAATTAATGATTTTAGATTTTAAAATAAAGAGTTGAAGAAAAATAATAAGTTAAAATAATGTCTTCGAATTCGATGATGAAATCTAAATAATAATAATAATATCTTAAAAAAGAAAGTTTTAAAACATGAGCAGTTGGACAGTGAAGGGGAAGCTGGTCTTACGTAATTGAGAGTTGCAAATTACATTCGTAAGATTGCAAATAATATATTAGAAAAATTTAAAGAAAAAGCTCCAAACAATAAGGAAGTTTGGCCGTGAAAAGAAAAGATTAAACAAAAGAAGTTTGTTACAAAACTTTGTTTAAGTTTAAGAGCAAAGAGAATTTAAAAAAGTATAATATTGCAAGACAAAAATCTAAGAAAATAGTCTATAATGCAAAAAATGAGACTTCTGATGATCTCTATAAGAAATTGGACACTAAAAAAGAAAAATATATACATACAAGCTTGTTAAAATAAGACAAAAAAATAAAAATTTGACTAGAATAAAATACATTAAAGATGGATCAAAAATATGTTTTAAGAATGAAGACATTCAACAAAGATAAATGAGTTACTTTAAAAAACTTTTCAATGATGGTTGTCACAATAAAATTGATTTTAATGATTTTAGCATCCAAAATGAAGATAAAAATTACTATTACATCTAACGTATAACTGAAAATAAAGTTGAAGAAGTAATAAATAAAATCAAGTGTAAAACAATAATAGAACTGAATAATATTTCAATAAATGTTTGAAAATATATAAAAAATAAATGAGTTTCTTACATCATTAGATTACTTAATATGATTTTAAAAATTAAAATAATATTAAATGAATGAAAAAGGAATACATTAATAATTATTTATAAGAATATAAGCTATGTACAAGATCATGCTAACAATAAAAAAATCAAGTTAATGAGTCATAGTTTTAAATTTTAGAAGAGAGTGATCGAGCATAGATAACGTCTTGATACTAAAGAAACACAAAATTAATTTGATTTTATGCCAATAAATTTATTATGAAAGCTAGTAATTTGTTGAGAGGTTTAATAAAAAAATTTAAGGAGAGAAAAGAAAATCTGCATTTGATTTTCATTGATTTAAAAAAGCTTATGATAACCTCCCAAGAAAAGTATTTCGAAGAGTTTTACAAAAAAAAGAGATCTGCACTACTTAAATTTAAGTTATTCAAGACATGTATAAGAAGTTGTTATATGTGTTCGAACATAAGAGAATTTAACTAAGAATTTTTTATTTTAATTAGATTACATCAAAATTCAGCTTTAAGTCCAAATCTCTTTATCTTAGTTGTGGGAATTTTGACTTAACACATTCAAAAAAAAGTGCCTTGATGTAGCTTTTTGTGGATGATATTCTTCTTATTGATAAAACTAGAGATATGCTAAAGCAAAACTCAAGATATAGAGAAATATATTAAAACTTAAAAGTTTTTCATCTTAGCAGATCAGAAAATGAATATATATAGAGTATAAATGTAGGTAAAAAAAGCACTTGTAGTGGGGAGATGACAATGAATGATCAAACTATCAGAAAAAGTGAACAATTTAAATATCTATGACCAAGTATAAAAAATAATGATAAAATAGATAGTGATATTATTAATAAGATCCATGCAAAATGGATGAAATGAAGAAATGCATCTAATATATTGTGTGATAGAAAAATTTTACTCAAACTTAAAGATAAATTTTATAAAATAATTGTAAGGCTAGCGATGTTACATGCTGCTAAATGCTAGCTTACAAAATAGAAAAACACAAATATGATAAGTGACGCAGAAATGAGGATGCTAAAGTGGATGGACAAGTATATGCAAAAAGATAAAGAAAGAAATAAGATTGTTCGTGGGAAGGTTGGAGTGATCTCAATTAAGGATAAATTTAGAGAAAGTCGGCTTAGATAATTTAGACATATAAGTCATAGGTCAATAAAAATTTCAATAAAAAAAATTAGATTATTGGATCTTACCTATGTAAAAAGAAAAAAGAAAAATATCAAAAAAGACAGCCAAAAAAAAATCTTACATATTTGGAGCTAAATAAAGACTTGTTATTTGATAGAGTGTAATGAAGATAAAAAATTAATGTAGTCGACCCCACCTAGAAGAATAAAAGCTTAGGCTCTGTTTGGTAATAAGAAAAAAAAGAAGATTTAGTTGAATTTTTTAGTGATTTTTGAAAAATGTGTATGATGTGAAATAAAGTAAGTTGGTTATATTAAAAATTATGTATGATGTGAAATAAAGTTGATTGATTTATTGAGAATTGTGTTGGATGTGAAATAAAGTGATTGTTTAATGTTGGAATTTGTGTGAGATGAGATATAAAATAATTTTTTAAGTTTTTTTAAAATAAATTTAAGATTTTGGCCATGGGTAATTTCAGCCATGATTTTTAGTCCATTGCCAAACAGGGCCTTAGTTTGTTGTTGTTATTGAAGTTGTGTACTCAGGAGGGAGAACACATATGTATACAAATGTGTGTATACACATGAGTACACACATGTATATGTATGCATGTATGTGTGTGTGTGTATGTAACACAAAAGAAGTATCTCTTAAATATGGTCAAGGAAGTTGCTATGTTGAGCATAAATCATTGATTCAAAATGGTGCCAAATTAGAGGGGGCTAATATCTGATTAAGGACAATATCACATATTAGTTGGCAAACTTAATTACCTTATAGTAACCAAACCCAACTTCATTTATTGTAATTATGACAAGTCAATTTCTTGAGTAAGCTTGAAAGTCACTAAAAGGTAACTTCGATGATTCTCAGATACTTCAAGAAAGCCCTTAAAAAGTAGCTTCTATGCCATGATCATGGTCATCCTCAAATGATAGGATATGCAGATGCTGACTGAGCGAGCGCTCTTACAACTCAAAGATCCATATCAAGCAATTGTATCCTATTATGAGGAAATCTAAATATCTTGAAAGTGTAAAAAGCAGAATGTGGTAACAAGTTTTAGTATTGAGGCAAAGTATAGGGCTATGATAGTTGTAATATATGAGTTTGTGTGGCTTAAGTAGTTGATGTGGGAGCTAGGATTTAGCTAATATCAAAGTACATTGTAGAGTGGCAATCAAGTTCCTATGCAAATCATCTCCAACCATGTCTTCCATGAGAGAACAAAGCATATGGAGGTTGACTACCACTTTGTCACGAAGGAAAAGATGGAGCTTCATGAAATTTATACGTTAAATTGAGTGTTAGTATTAAAGGCTTGGGATGTCATTATGAATCCTATAAATCTACATGTAGTTGCACATAACCCCAATTATTTATCTATCAATTAATAGGTGGAAAGCAACAAGGAGGTTTGACCTCCTTCCCTAAGAAGCTTCAACAAATCCAATGGAAGAGAATTTGTTTATCCAACTTATTGATGCAGTCCTATTACGACAACTACAAATCAAATACAGAGAGTCCTAATTCTGTTCTTGCAACTTTACATTTTCTATTTACAGCTCTTAGGATTGTGAAGAAGCTACATAATCTAGTTACAACACAAAAAGGATCAAAATGAACAACCAAAGCAACCTTTACTTCTTACTATGCTGTTGCTGTTTCTTGTCAGCAATATACAAACCATATAAATCACCAGCTATTGGGGTACTGCGACAAGCCAACAATAGCTAATGGAGTGACATACCAATATGAACCAAATTTACAGAGAAGAATAGAGGTTTTGTGTTCCTTTAAGACTTCAAACAATTTCCTTGATGAAAATCCCAGGATCTCCAAAACCAGCACTGCTTCTCCTACTGATGAAGCATGCAGACCAACGCGTTTTATGGGTCAAAATCCATGCAATAACCAGCAGTTATGTTTCAATTGATCTTAATAGCTTAAAGAATAGTCTGTAATCATTGCACAATAAAACTATTCCAAGTATTTTGCATGAACTAGGGAAAGTCCTCTTTTCCCTCTCAAAAAGTAATTCACACCACAATAACCACACGAATAAATTCTTCTATTCAGGGGAAGACCAAGATGCCCACAATTAACGGAACTTACTAAAAATATATCTCATGAATTTCTGTTTAAAAAAAAAAGGGATGAAAGATCTGTCAGAGATTGAGTAGCATAGCCAAGAGCGAGAATGAAGAGAAGAAGGTCTAACCCTGATAAGCTTGGTGATAGGGACGCCGCAGATGTTGCACCGAGCTCGGTTCTCGGCCATAGTCCTGCCGCAGGAAGGGCATAGGGTCTTGTGCTTGCAATTGCTTCCATAGAGATCCGAAGGCGACCCGCATCCCTCGCATGCCGGCTTCAGCACAAGATCGAAGGACATCTCGCCGCCGTCGTCTCCGACGGAACACGATAAAGGAGCCAACGGTAGAGGGAGGCGTAGGCACGGGATTAGCAAAATACCCTAAACTCGATAATCAGCTCGTATTTTAGTCGGTTAGAGCACAGCTCGATTAAATTGCGCTTCTAACTTATTAAAAATCTAATTTATTTAATTTATAATTAATTCTTGTAAAATTTTACAAAAGGATTATGTTTTCTTATAGTATTTTTTCAATTTTATATATATATTTCAAGTATAATAATATATTTTTATATAACTATTTGAAACAAAAGATGGACACCCTCTTAATAATCACAAAATTTTAATGAAAAAATTTGTAATTTCAAAAGTTTAAATGGTCATATATGTAATTCTCTAAAATTTATGTTATTTGTACAACTTTAATTTTTTGTAATGATATTTCGATAAATTATTTTCTTTATTTCTCAAAAAATTATATATATTTAAAAATACATAATATTTTAATATATATATTTATATGTATTATATATATATATATGAATATATGATACTTGTATATTATATAAGTTTTTTTATTTTGCATAAAGTTTTGAAAATCAGACTGAACTTAGAATCAATAAAACTAAAAATTCAAAGTTCTAATATTCAATGAGAGTCGAATTAAAATTTGAACGTGATGATTTAAAAATAATAATAAATAAAATAAAACATAATATTCATAAAATTTACTTATTTAAAAACTTAATTTTAATGATTTTTAATTTTGCTAATTGATATATCTATAAAAAGATAAAATTTTAATTTATTCTAAATATTTATTAAATAATAAAAAATAAGACAATATTCAAAAAAAAATCATAATAGAAAATCTCAAAAAAAATTTAAAAGATTACTAATAATAAAAAATAATAATATATTTATAAAAAGATAATTCTTTTTAAATAAGTACTAACAAAATCAGTTCATTTTTTTAAACCATAATTCTGCATATATTGTATTTAGGGGTATTTATGTACGGAATATAAAATTTTGAAGAAATTGCAAATTTTACCTTAAATCTTAAAAAAAATGTTAAAAATATTATCAAAATTTAAAACCATAAATTCAAACCATTGCATTAACACTAAAACTTGAAAAATTAAAAGATAAATTCTTAAAATTTAAATTTAAATTATTATTAATTAAATTTATATGATTTACTAATTAAGTTTATATGATTTACTAATTAAGTTTATATGATTTACTTTAAATTTAATTTAACGTTATAAAAAGTTTTTATTATAGAGTTATAATATTATAAGAATAATTTTAAAAAAAATTAGTATTTTTTAAAAATTTAATATAAAATTTATAATTTTATTAAAATTCTGTGTTTTATATGTAAAAGGCAAGTTCAGCTCCAATTTGGCACATGTTACATGTTTGGCGCAAGGACTAAAACAGAATCAAAACAGGACCAAAATAGTACTAATTTTAAAAATAATAATAATAATAATAATAAAATATTTAAATTATTTTACACAAATTCAAATATAAAAAATATTATTTTACTTTACATACTCAATAATTTAAAATAAAAATATCAACTTTATTTCAC